>JAVJIX010000045.1:2230000-2260000 GCA_036785185.1 Paratrypauchen microcephalus | reverse complement strand
TTCCTATCACTGTGAAGCAGAATTCACCAAGCGTTGGATTGTTCACTCACTAATAGGGAACGTGAGCTGGGTCTAGACCAGGGGTGGGCAAACTTTTTGGCTCGTGGGCCACAAAGGGTTCTAAAATTTGACAGACGGGCCGGACCAGGAGCAGGTGGATTTAGTGTTTTGGTAATCCACCTCATAAGAGCAAAAAAATCACATGGGATATGTGCTTTATTTCAGTAAAAATGAACAAAAGCATTACAATAAAATGTCCATCTTTCAAGATCCACGGTATTTAGATAGTTCTGTTCTCCTTCAGGTTCTTTCGTTCTTTCGTTGACTGCTTGCTAGCAGAGTTAGCATGTTTTGTGGCAAAGTGACGGCTATTATATTCTTTAAAAACCGCTACGGTTGATACGTCTCTTGGCGTATCAGGCATACAGCAGCTGATAAGTATTCTGTGAAAAAATATTTACTTGTCCACTCCTTATTAAACACTCGACATTCTCTGTCCACTTTTCTTTTCTTAGCTCCGCTCATCTTTACAGGAGGGCTGAGGGGTCAAAGAGTAAAGCACAAACGTGGAGCAAAACGCCGCACCTCAACAAAGGTCAATGTATCTAGTGCGCCAGCTTTTGGAAAACGCCAGAATTGCAGGGAAATTAAAACATTAAAACATTAACAAGGTTTATTAATATAATTTCTTCAGGTTCGGCGGGCCGGATTAAAAAGCTTAACGGGCCGCATATGGCCCCCGGGCCGTAGTTTGCCCATGCCTGGTCTAGACCGTCGTGAGACAGGTGAGTTTTTCCATACTGATGATGTGTTGTTGATAGTAATCCTGTGTCTCCGCTCCCCTCGCGCATTCGGCGAGCCGTGTCCCCCCCACGCTTCACTATCAACACATTCCGTTGAAAATCTATGAAAGTTCGAGTGCTCAAACGAGAGAGAAATGCGAGAAAAGCCCAACTCCAGTCTGAGAAAAGCGTAGAATGTTTGTGGTGAGGCATTTACAGCCCTAAAACATGTAGAACAATTGCAAAGTTGTCCTACCTCGTGGACCTCTCCCACCGCGGGCCACCTCTGGAACCTAACCCCGTGTGTGTTGATAAAGTGTTTTTACGTTTCGGGGCGTACATCTGAGCGCGCATCTGAGCGCGCATCTGAGCACGCATCTGAGCGCGCATTAATTGATTTTTTGAGATTTCGCGTTTCGTAACTTGAATTTTCTTTCATATCTAGAGACCAAAATTTAACGTGAAGGCGTTTCGTAACTTGGATTTTTCATTTGTAGAGTCTTTCGTAAGGTGAGGGACCACTGTAATAATAATAATGCTAAAAATGCTAATAATAATAATGGTAATAATAATAATAATGCTCATATATATATTTTTTTTCCATACACTCCTAGTTACTGTTTTTATTATTATTATTATATTACTTACTTTATTCTTTTCTTTCTTCTTCAAACTGTCTCTGCCTGGAGCTACTGTGGCAAGTAAATTTCTCCTGTGTGAGATCAATAAAGTTTTATCTTATCTTAATAATGCTAACAACAACAACAACAACCCACAACAATAATGCATTAGTCTCATACGGTGCCAAAGTGGTAATCTCCTATTGTAGCCACAGCTGCCCTGGGACAGACTGATGGAGTGATGCTGCCAAACTGCTAAACTGCAAACTCCGACCACCTCCAACACTCACACGGCACGGTGAGTGTCTGGCACTCACGCCTCACAGCAAGAAGGTTCCGGGTTCGATCCCTGAGTCGCCTGGGCCTTACTGTGTGGAGTTTCCTCTGGTTTCAAACCTAAAAAACCTGCACCAGGGATGGCAGAGACGACAGAGACGACGGGGACGACAGAGATGACGGGGACGACAGAGACTACAGGGACGACAGAGACGGCGGGGACGACAGAGACTACAGGGACAACAGAGACGGCGGGGACGACAGAGACGACGGGGACGACAGAGACGGCGGGGACGACAGAGACGGCGGGGAGACAACATTAAAGTTAATATTGTGCCCTGTCCCCGTCTCATAAATAAACTAAATAAAAACATAAAAACACATTCACACGAAACAATGTGGCTGAAGTGTCTTGCCTAAGGACACAACAGCAGCTTTTGCCCCTGGCGCACCCCTGTGGCACCTGGTGTTCACAGACGTCTCCCGTCCAAGACAAAACGAGACAAACTGAATTAGATCTGAAGCAGCTGCACGAAACACAAAAGTTCAAATCATTTCAGAACGTCACAGAAAACTTTTGTCACTTTAGACCAGGGGTGGACCACATGAGAAACGGGTCTTGAAAAATGGACGAAAATGGGTCTTGTTCTCGAGTGAGGGGAGGATGAAGCGTGAGATCGGTGCGGCGTCGGCAGTGATGCGGTCGCTGTACCGGACCGTTGTGGTGAAGAGGGAGCTGAGCCGAAAGGCAAAGCTCTCGATTTACCGTCGATCTACGTTCCTCCCCTCACCTATGGTCATGAGCTCTGGGTAATGACCGAAAGGACGAGATCGCCGATACAAGCGGCCGAAATGAGTTTCCTCCACAGAGTGACTGGACGCTTCCTTAGAGATAGGGTGAGGAGCTCAGTCACATGGGAGGAGCCCGGAGTAGAGCCGCCACTCCTCCACGTGGAGAGGAGCAGCTGAGGAGGCTCGGGCGTCCTGGTTTAGTCCTGGTTTAGTTCTGGTTTAGTCCTGGTTTCGTTCTGATTTAGACCTGGTTTAGTCCCAGTTAAAACCTGGTTTAGTCCTGGTTTAGTCCTCGTTCAGTTCTGGTTTAGTCCAAGTTTAGACCCGGTTTAGTTCTGGTTTAGTCCTCGTTCAGTTCTGGTTTAGTCCTGGTTTAGTTCTGATTTAGACCTGGCTTAGTCCCAGTTTAGACCTGGTTTAGACCTGGTTTACACCTGGTTTAGTCCCATTTTAGTCCTGGTTTAGTCCCAGTTTAGACCTGGTTTAGTCCCAGTTTAGTCCTGGTTTAGACCTGGTTTAGACCTGGTTTAATCCCAGTTTAGACCTGGTTTAGTCCCAGTTAAAACCTGGTTTAGTCCAGGTTTAGTCCTCGTTCAGTTCTGGTTTAGTCCCAGTTTAGACCCGGTTTAGTCCTGGTTTAGTCCTGGTTTAGTCCTCGTTCAGTTCTGGTTTAGTTCTGATTTAGACCTGGTTTAGACCTGGTTTACACCTGGTTTAGTCCCAGTTTAGTCCTGGTTTAGTCCCAGCTTAGACCTGGTTTAGTCCCAGTTTAGTCCTGGTTTAGTCCCAGTTTAGTCCTGGTTTAGACCTGGTTTAGTCCCGGTTTAGACCTGGTTTAGACCTGGTTTAGACCTGGTTTAGTCCCAGTTTAGACCTGGTTTAGTCCTGGTTTAGTCCCAGTTTAGACCTGGTTTAGACCTGGTTTAGACCTGGTTTAGTCCCAGTTTAGACCTGGTCTGGCTCGGGCGTCTGTTCCGGACGCCTCCCTCAGGAGGTGTTCCGGGCACGTCCCATCGGGAGGAGGCTCCGGGGAAGACCCAGGACACACTGGAGGGACTATGTCTCCCGGCTGGCCTGGGAACACCTTGGGGTCCCCCCGGAGGAACTGGAGGAAGTGTCCCGGGTGAAGGAAGTCTAGACTGTTGCCCTGGCGACCCAACCCTGGATAAGAGGTATAAAATGAATGGATTTATTGAATTTATTTATAAAAACACGTAAATCTCATTGTTTTGACGCTCTGGTGACACTGGGAAGAGTTTATGTTCTGATGCAGCAATGAAAAAGTGAGGCTGATAACAAAAAAATGTCATAAACAAAAGTAAAAAACCACCTCTAAAATAAAAGAAATGCAGCTTTAGTCTAGGCATGAGGTCAAATATGTTTATTTTGTAACTCCAGATGATCTTAAACCTGTCCGACTCACAGCAGGAAGAGGAAGCACAACTTTTACTCAAAAATACAAATATTACACAATTTTGCTTTTGTTTTTAGTCATTTTATTATTATCACTTTATTTATTGCTATTTTAGTTTTATTGTTTTATGTGCAGCACTTTGGAAACTGTTTCTGTTTATAAAATGTGTTATAGAAATAAAGTTGGATTGGACAATAGGAGTAAAAGTACGCTGTTAGAAAAGTACGTCTTTAGAAATGTATTTGAGCACCACCCGTGTTTATTTTTATGCCTTTTCCTTATCTTAACTCTATTCAAAGTGTTTCTAATATTCCACTCAGATCTGTTACTTATAAGTCCACTTTTAATAGTCATTTCTGTTTTTGTTTTCACTTTTATATTTTCAGTCTTGAACTTAGTGTTGCAACAGTGTAAATTCCCCATTACGGAAACAAACTTCTCTTATCGCGGTGTGTTCTAACACCAGAACAGGCCTGAAAATGAACCTAAAGGAAGATACGGTCTAAATAAATTGGTATAAATAAAGTTCTGGACCAACTTTGGACCACAAAACCGTGAGAAAGTTTACAAAAGCGGCCGACCAATGAGAGAGCACCTGCCCCCGCGCTTATTGGTCCATCCCGCTGTCAATCACGAGCCTCGGGGGCGGAGATAGGAGAGGGGCTGACCGGGACTCGAGACTCGGGACTCGGCTCCGGAGGTTTTTACGCACACGAACCGGACAGTCCGCGAGGACGCACGCACTCTCACGGTCCGATCGGAAGACGACGGAAAGTTCTGGAGAAAGAAGAGAAAAAGAAAAGGAAAAAGAAAAGAAAAGTAGCGGAGACAGTGGAACAAAAGTGACCATCCATGTCGCTCCCCGGCTCTCCTCCGCTCCTCTCCCCGGGCTCCGGCGCTTCCAACCCGGCTGCGCTGTACCGCTCCGCCCCGGACCACCACCACCACCACACCTCCAGCACCTCCACCTCCACCGCGTCCACCTCCTCGAGTTTATCCGCCGCCGTCACCTCCTCCTCCAGCCCGGCGCACGCCAACACCAACTCCGGGTCCCCGCGCGTCACCGGCGGCGTGTTGGCCACTTTCCTCCCCGGCCACGGCGCTCCGCTCTCGGCTCTGGCCAACAACGGCTCCGCGCTGGGCTCCGCGGGGGCTTTGAGCGCACTCAGCGGCTTCGGCTCGGCCCTGACCCCCGGCTCCCCCGCGGGGCTCCTCCACCACCAGCAGCAGCAGCAGCACCAGCCTCACCCGCCGCAGAGTGAGTGTAAACTGGTGGAGGTCCACGGCGTGAAGGTGGCGAGCTTCAGCGTGGACGGACACGAGCTCATCTGCCTGCCGCAGGTGTTCGATCTGTTCCTGAAGCACCTGGTGGGCGGGCTGCACACGGTCTACACGAAGCTCAAGCGTCTGGACATTACCCCCGTGGTGTGCACCGTGGAGCAGGTGCGCGTCCTGCGGGGACTCGGCGCGATCCAGCCCGGCGTGAACCGCTGCAAACTCATCTCGCGCAAGGACTTCGAGACGCTGTACCAGGACTGCACCAGCGCCAGGTAAACGCGCTTTTTAACGGCTTTTTAACGACTTTTAACGCGGGTTTTAACGTTTTATTCATCTCGCTGATTGGTTGATTTTGTATTTATTTCGAGTTTGTGCAGAAACAAGAATCCTACATGTTATTTACACTTTGTAAACAACAGAAAAGTACATTAAAACTTATATTATTCACAATTTCAACATTTTTGGGGGTTTCTTACGGATATTGATCACATCTTTACAAATATCGACATATTTTTACCCATCATTTTAATCCCAATTTAGCATAATGAAACATTTTTTCTATTTTTAAATATATTTATTTTGGGCAAGTAAGCAATTTACATAAAAAAAAATTGATTGATTGATTTGATTCGTATTTATTTCGAGTTTGTGCAGAAACAAGAATCATACATATATTATATAAACACTGTAAACAACAGAAAAGCACATTTCTCAAAAAGAAGAAGAAAAACGTATATTAACCCTGTTCGGTACATAGTTTCAGCATTTTCTTTGTGGTTTCTTATGAATATTGATCACATCGTTACAAATATCGACATATTATAGTTTATATCATTTTTACCCATCATTTTAATCCCAATAATGAAACATTTTTTAAAAGTTTTTTTTCTTTCTTTTTAAAAATGTATTTATTTTGGGCAAGTAATCAATTTACATTTAAAAAAAAACCCAAAAAACAATTGATTAATTAATTGATTGGATTCGTATTTATTTCGAGTTTCTGCAGAAACGATAATCATACATTTTATATAAACAACAGAAAAGCACATTTCTCAAAAAGAAGAAGAAAAACGTATATTAACCCTGTTCGGTTCATAGTTTCAACATTTATTTGGGTTTTTTTTTATGAATATTGATCACATCGTTACAAATATCTACAGATTACACTTAATATCATGTTAATCCCACCGCCTCTTCTAATTTAGCATAATGAAATTTTTTTTTTTAATGTATTATTTTGGGCAAGTAAGCAATTTACATAAAAAAAACTATTGATCGATTTGATTCGTATTTATTTCGAGTTTGTGCAGAAACAAGAATCATACATATTATTTACACTTTGTAAACAACAGAAAAGTACATTTCTCAAAAAGAAGAAGAAAAATGTATATTAACCCTGTTCGGTACATAGTTTCAGCATTTTTTTTTGTGGTTTCTTAAGAATATTGATCACATTGTTACAAATATCGACGTATTATACTTTATATCATTTTTACCCATCATTTTAATCCCAATAATGAAACATTAATTTTTTTTTTCTATTTTTAAATGTATTTATTTTGGGCAAGTAAGCAATTTACATTTAAAAAAATGACAAAAAACAATTGATTGATTAATTGATTCGTATTTATTTCGAGTTTGTGCAGAAACGATAATCATGCATATTATATAAACACTGTAAACAACAGAAAAGCACATTTCTCAAAAAGAAAAAAAAAAGTATATTAACCCTGTTTATTATGTCATCATTTCAACATTTTTTTGTGGTTGCTTATGGATATTGATCACATCGTTACAAATATCTACAGATTACACTTAATATCATTTTAATCCCAGCCCCTTTTCTAATTTAACATAATGAAACTTTTTTTAAAAAGTTTATTAAGTTTTAAAAATATTTTTTGTATGTATGTATTTTGAGCAAATACGCAATTTACATTAAAAACAAAACGAAACAAACAAAACAAAAATTGATTGATTTGATCTGTATTTATTTCGAGTTTGTGCCAAGACAAACGATAATCATAAACATATTAAACAAGAGAAAAGCACATTTCCCGAAAAGGAGTGGGAAGAAGAAAAACGTACATTAACCCAGCTCTGTTTGTAATTTCAGAATAATGTGGCTGCTGATAGATATTGATCACGTCGTTACAAATATCTACAGATTACACTTAATATCATTTTAATCCCACCCCCTCTTCTAATTTAGCACAATGAACATTTTTTTAAAAGTTCATTACGTTTTTAAAAATTTTTTGTATGTATTTATTTTAGGCAAGTAAGCAATTTACATTTTTTAAAAACGATTGATTGATTAATTTGATCCGTATTTAGTTCGATTTTGTGTAGAAACAAGAATCATACATATATTATATAAACACTGTCAACAACAGAAAAGAACATTTCTCAAAAAGAAGAAGAAAAACTTGTATTAACCCACTCGTTATTTCAGAATAAAGTGGTTTCTTATGGATATTGATCACATTTTTACAAATATCTATAGATTATAGCTACTTAATATCATTTTTACTCATGGTCTTTATAGTTTTGTAGATTTCTTGGTAGTAAATTGTTGAATGTTTTAAATAATATTATCGGTGTAGAATATTTTACAAGGTCAGAATGTTTAGGACTTGGATTGAATAAACAGATTATGGGCGTGTTCTAAAAATCCAACTTTATGGATGATTGGCCGAGCTTGTTTTTGTAACATAATCAATGGATTAAGTGAACATTCCGGGTCTGTTTGCAGTTTTGTGTGTTGTTTTTTTATGTTGTGTTAAGTTTTAAAACTAAAGTAGAACCCAGTGCAGTTTTTACACATGTGCTGGAAAAAGTACTAACATAAAAGTATAAAGTATCACATGAAATAATGTACTTAGGCAAAAGTATTAAAAATGTACTTCAAGAGTAAAAATTAAAAGTATTTCACGCACATTTTGAGGTAAAATAAAGCTCCAAATGTGGTGATTTTGATCCAGATTTTTGTTGAATTTTGTTTTCGTAAAAACAACCGACCCGATGTACAGTATATATTTTTATTTGTATGTTTTTATTTGCTCAAATTACAAATGTGTTAAAATAAATCCTCTCAAACTAAAAATACTTTTCAGTCCTGTTCAAAAGTGAAGTGGAATAGAAAGTACAGGACTAAACCAGGACTAAACCAGGACTAAACCAGGACTAAGCCAGGACTAAGCCAGGACTAAGCCAGGACTAAGCCAGGACTAAGCCAGGACTAAGCCAGGACTAAGGTCTAAACCGGGACTAACTCGGGACTAACTCGGGACTAACTCGGGACTAACTCGGGACTAACTCGGGACTAACTCGGGACTAACTCGGGACTAAGGTCTAAACCAGGACTAAACTAGAACTAAACCGGGACTAACTCGGGACTAACTCGGGACTAACTCGGGACTAACTCGGGACTAACTCGGGACTAACTCGGGACTAACTCGGGACTAACTCGGGACTAAGGTCTAAACCAGGACTAAACTAGAACTAAACTAGAACTAAACTAGAACTAAACTAGAACTAAACCGGGACTAACTCGGGACTAACTCGGGACTAACTCGGGACTAACTCGGGACTAACTCGGGACTAACTCGGGACTAACTCGGGACTAAGGTCTAAACCAGGACTAAACCGGGACTAAACCGGGACTAAACCGGGACTAAACCGGGACTAAACCGGGACTAAGCCGGGACTAAGCCAGGACTAAGCCAGGACTAAGCCAGGACTAAATCAGGAATAAAGTAGAACTAAATCGGGACTAACCCAGGACTAAACCTTGACTAAACCTTGACTAAACCAGGACTAAACCAGGACTAAACCAGGACTAAACCAGGACTAAACCAGGACTAAACCAGGTCTAAACCAGGTCTAAACCAGGACTAAACCTTGACTAAACCAGGTCTAAACCAGGTCTAAACCAGGACTAAACCAGGTCTAAACCAGGTCTAAACCTTGACTAAACCAGGACTAAACCAGGTCTAAACCTTGACTAAACCAGGACTAAACCAGGACTAAACCAGGACTAAACCAGGTCTAAACCAGGTCTAAACCTTGACTAAACCAGGACTAAACCTTGACTAAACCAGGACTAAACCAGGACTAAACCAGGACTAAACCAGGTCTAAACCAGGTCTAAACCAGGTCTAAACCAGGTCTAAACCAGGACTAAACCAGGACTAAACCAGGACTAAACCAGGTCTAGTATTAAATATCGGACATTGTCTGAGTTTGAGAAAATGTCGTAGTAGAAGGTTAGAAGAAGGTTAGTTTTACCTCACTGATGATGTGTTGCATTAGTAATTGTAAAAAAAAAAATATATACAAGTAAAAATTAATTTTTGATTCAAACGTCGAGTGGAATTTGCTGAGACGAGAAATTAACAATTTTTTAAGTCACAGATCTGAAACTATAATAAAAAATACTTTTACTTTTCAGTCCTGTTCTAAAATGCAGTAAAAGTACAGATACCTGCTCTCAAACGTAGTGAAGTAAAACAAAAAGTATCCACTGTAAAATGTACTTACGTAAAGTACAAATACCTCAGATTTATACAGAAGTACTTTACTGCTTCTACTTCAGAACGTTCCACCGTGTTTTAGATTATGGAGGCGCAAACGCTCCATATTTGAATCGTTTTATTTTGTACTTTTTAGTCGCCCATAAATGCCATTTATTTGTGATTATACAATGTGATTAAAATTAAATTATAATAACTTTTATAATTCCTTAAATCACGATGGGTCATGTTCAGAGAGAGATGGGATGTTTTTATGGTTTACATTTCATTTGAATCATTTTATTTAGTTAGTTATTTATCTTTAACAGCGTAACAGCGTCACTTGTGTAATCACGTTAATGTGATTAATGTGATTTTTGGTTGTTTATAATTACTTAAATCACATGAGAGGCCACGTTCAGAGAGAGATTAGATGTTTTTACTGTTTACACTTTATTTGAATCATTTAATTTATCTTTAACAGCGTATACATGTCACTTATAATCACGTTATTACACAATGTGATTAATTTGTGATTTTTATTTGTTTATAATTACTTAAATCACATGAGAATCACATGTTCATAGAGAAATGTGATGTTTTTTATGGTTTCCATTTAATTTTAATCATTTTATTTATTTAGTTATTTATATTTACACGTATAAATGTCACTTATAATCACATGTTATTATAAAATGTGATTTAATATGTGATTTTTAGTCTTTTATAATTACTTAAACCACATGAGAATCACATGTTCAGAGAGAAATGTGATGGTTTTACTGTTTACATTTTATTTTAATCATTTTTAAAATCTTTAACAGCGTATAAATGTCACTTGTGTAATCACGTTAATGTGATTAATGTGATTTTTAGTTGTTTATAATTACTTAAATCACATGAGAATCACATGTTCATAGAGAAATGTGATGTTTTTTATGGTTTACATTTAATTTTAATCATTTTATTTATTTATTTATTTATATTTACACGTATAAATGTCACTTATAATCACATGTTATTATAAAATGTGATTTAATATGTGATTTTTAGTCTTTTATAATTACTTAAATCACATAAGAGGCCATGTTTGGAAAGGGAAGAGATGTTTTTACTGTTTACATTTTATTTGAATCATTGAATTTATCTTTAATAGTGTATAAATGTCACTTGTATGATTACATGTTATTATAAAATGTGATTAATGTGAATTCTAGTCTTGTATAATTACTTAAATCACATAAGAGGCCATGTTTGAAGAGAAATTAGATGTGTTTATGGTTTACATTTCATTTTAATCATTTTATTTATGTAGTTATTTATCTTTAACAGCGTATAAATGTCACTTATCAATCACATTGTGTAATAACATGTGATTTATATGTGATTTTTA
This sequence comes from Paratrypauchen microcephalus, assembly GCA_036785185.1. Classification (NCBI taxonomy): domain Eukaryota; kingdom Metazoa; phylum Chordata; class Actinopteri; order Gobiiformes; family Gobiidae; genus Paratrypauchen; species Paratrypauchen microcephalus. The sequence continues at coordinate 2,248,931 of JAVJIX010000045.1, read as the reverse complement.
GTCTTTTATAATTAAACCACATAAGAGGCCATGTTCGGAGAGAAATGAGATGTTTTTACTGTTTACATTTCATTTGAATCATTTAATTTATCTTTAACAGCGCATAAATGTCACTTATAATCACATGTTATTATAAAATGTGATTTAATATGTGATTTTTAGTCTTTTATAATTACTTAAATCACATGAGAATCACATGTTCATAGAGAAATGTGACGTTTTTTATGGTTTACATTTAATTTTAATCATTTTATTTATTTAGTTATTTATATTTACACATATAAATGTCACTTATAATCACATGTTATTATAAAATGTGATTTAATATGTGATTTTTAGTCTTTTATAATTACTTAAATCACATGAGAATCACATGTTCAGAGAGAAACGTGATGGTTTTTATGGTTTACATTTAATTTTAATCATTTTATTTATTTATTTATTTATTTTTACACATATAAATGTCACTTATAATCACACGTTATTATAAAATGTGATTAATATGTGATTTTTAGTTGTTTATAATTACTTAAATCACATAAGAGGCCATGTTCAGAGAAAGAGATGTTTTTACATTTTATTTTACTCATTTTTCAGCTGCAGAAATGTAGTAATAAACAGATTTTGAGCGCGTACAGTGCGGATGTAAGAGCTACCGTCACATTTTCTTACCCCCCACGGATCGAAAACGCGCCGCTGTTACTTTAAATACAGCTACTTGTGTGTAGTTTTGACAGTATAAGTGCTTTTTTTTACACTATGACGTGTAAAATGTAAAACTGACACTGTGGGGCCACCGTAGTCTCTCTGTGAACGGAAAACACGGCGAATGCAGCAAAATTCAAAATAGATTCTGTAATAACCATGGATACGACGGTCACTCCCGTTTACTCAAAGCTTTTTGTGCGTTTTTATTGACGAAACAAGTTAAATTTACATATATAGAAGTACTTTGAAATGAAATGCTTTTTACTTAACTATGTTTTTGAACAGGACTGAAAAATAAAAGTATTTTTATTATAGTTTGGACCTGCTGAAAAGGCTGAGGCGCTTCCTGTTACATTTTTTGTATGAAAAGCGCTTTATAAATAATGTTTGATTGATTGATTGATTGATTTGAACACATTTGTAATTTGAGCAAATAAAAATACACAAATAAATAAAAATATATCAATAAAAACAGCTGGAAAAATACAAGGATTTAATTGTTTTTATTGAAGAAAATTCTGCACAAATCTGTATCAGAATCGGCACATTTGAAGTTTTATTCGATCTCAAACTCTGGGAAATACTTTTACACTTTTACTTTTGCTTGAGTATTTGTTTTGGCTTTAGTCCTGGATTAGTCCTGTTTCAGTCCTGGTTTAGTCCTGGTTTAGGCCTGGTTTAATCCTGATTTAGGCCTGGTTTAGGCCTGGTTTAGTCTCGGTGTAGTCCTGGTTTAGTCTTGATTTAGTCCTGATTTAGTCCTGGTTTAGTCCTGTTGTAGTCCTGGTTTAGTCCTGTTTCAGTTCTGGTTTAGTCCTGGTTTAGTCCTGTTTCAGTCCTGGTGTAGTCCTGGTGTAGTCCTGGTGTAGTCCTGGTGTAGTCCTGGTTTAGTCCTGGTTTAGTCCTGGTTTAGTCCTGGTGTAGTCCTGGTGTAGTCCTGGTGTAGTCCTGGTGTAGTCCTGGTGTAGTCCTGGTGTAGTCCTTGTGTAGTCCTGGTGTAGTCCTGGTGTAGTCCTTGTTTAGTCCTTGTTTAGTCCTTGTTTGGTCCTGGGGTAGTCCTTGTTTAGTCCTTGTTTAGTCCTTGTTTGGTCCTGGTGTAGTCCTGGTGTAGTCCTGGTGTAGTCCTGGTGTAGTCCTTGTTTAGTCCTTGTTTAGTCCTTGTTTGGTCCTGGTGTAGTCCTGGTGTAGTCCTGGTGTAGTCCTTGTTTAGTCCTTGTTTAGTCCTGGTGTAGTCCTGGTGTAGTCCTGGTGTAGTCCTGATGTAGTCTTGGTTTAGTCTTGGTTTAGTCCTGGTTTAGTCCTGGTGTTGTCCTGGTGTTGTCCTGGTGTAGTCCTGGTGTAGTCCTGGTGTAGTCCTGGTGTAGTCCTGGTGTAGTCTTGGTTTAGTCCTGGTGTTGTCCTGGTGTAGTCCTGGTGTTGCCCTGGTGTTGTCCTGGTGTAGTCCTGGTGTAGTCCTGGTTTAGTCCTGGTGTAGTCCTGGTGTAGTCTTGGTTTAGTCCTGGTGTAGTCCTGGTGTAGTCCTGGTGTAGTCCTGGTGTAGTCTTGGTTTAGTCCTGGTTTAGTCCTGGTTTAGTCCTGGTGTTGCCCTGGTGTTGTCCTGGTGTTGTCCTGGTGTAGTCCTGGTGTAGTCCTGGTGTAGTCTTGGTTTAGTCCTGGTTTAGTCCTGGTTTAATCCTGGTTTAATCCTGGTTTAGTCCTGGTGTAGTCCTGGTCAAGTCCATTTACTTTTTTTTTTTACAGTTTTTACAGAATTCTTTACAGACACGGACCGTTCGCCCACGACTCTAAACACAGACGATGTTTTTAATGATCGCGATTTACGAGGAGACTCCACAGTTTCTATCGCTGAAGTCACTTGTTTCTTTATGAAGTCGTTTTGGATCAATATTGTGATTGGAAATGTCACGATTAGAACAGAACGATCCTCAGAGGTCAGAACGACAGAACGGTCTAGAGGAGGAGGGACAGAGGTTAAAAAAAACCCAAAACGCAGTAGCATCACGACGAGAAGAAAAGAAAACAAGAAAACAAGAGCGCTGGAGAAAGGGGAACAACAAATAAACGGGCATTAAAGTAGAAAATAAAAAATAGAATTAGTGGGCAAAAACAGACGTGTGGAGTTACAGTACGACACCGTCCACCATTAAATGAACGAATAAAAGTTGAGGAAACATCTGCTCTGTTCTGAGTCTCAGCTGAACACGATTCTTCTCTCAGTAAAAAATAAAATCACAGAGGGACTCGTGATTTTAGCAAAAACTGTTTTCTGTTCTGTCGTTCTAATCCTGGACCTCCGTGGATCAATATCAAATCACAATATTGATCTAAAATGACAAATGTCCTGGTCTCTGGTGGTCCATAGTCTTGGTCTCTGGTGGTCCATAGTCCTGGTCTCTGGTGGTCTGTAGTCCTGGTCTCTGGTCTCTGGTGGTCCGTAGTCCTGGTCTCTGGTGGTCCGTAGTCCTGGTCTCTGGTCTCTGGTGGTCCGTAGTCCTGGTCTCTGGTCTCTGGTGGTCCGTAGTCCTGGTCTCTGGTGGTCTGTAGTCCTGGTCTCTGGTGGTCCGTAGTCCTGGTCTCTGGTGGTCCGTAGTCCTGGTCTCTGGTGGTCCGTAGTCCTGGTCTCTGGTCTCTGGTGGTCCGTAGTCCTGGTCTCTGGTGGTCCGTAGTCCTGGTCTCTGGTGGTCCGTAGTCCTGGTCTCTGGTGGTCTGTAGTCCTGGTCTCTGGTGGTCCGTAGTCCTGGTCTCTGGTGGTCCGTAGTCCTGGTCTCTGGTGGTCCGTAGTCCTGGTCTCTGGTCTCTGGTGGTCCGTAGTCCTGGTCTCTGGTCTCTGGTGGTCCGTAGTCCTGGTCTCTGGTCTCTGGTGGTCTGTAGTCCTGGTCTCTGGTCTCTGGTGGTCCGTAGTCCTGGTCTCTGGTGGTCTGTAGTCCTGGTCTGTGGTCTCTGGTGGTCCGTAGTCCTGGTCTCTGGTCTCTGGTGGTCCGTAGTCCTGGTCTCTGGTCTCTGGTGGTCCGTAGTCCTGGTCTCTGGTCTCTGGTGGTCCGTAGTCCTGGTCTCTGGTCTTTGGTGGTCCATAGTCCTGGTCTCTGGTGGTCCGTAGTCCTGGTCTCTGGTGGTCCGTAGTCCTGGTCTCTGGTGGTCCGTAGTCCTGGTCTCTGGTTGTCCGTAGTCCTGGTCTCTGGTCTCTGGTGGTCCATAGTCCTGGTCTCTGGTGGTCCGTAGTCCTGGTCTCTGGTCTCTGGTGGTCTGTAGTCCTGCTCTCTGGTGGTCCGTAGTCCTGGTCTCTGGTGGTCCGTAGTCCTGGTCTCTGGTGGTCCGTAGTCCTGGTCTCTGGTGGTCCATAGTCCTGGTCTCTGGTGGTCCGTAGTCCTGGTCTCTGGTGGCCCGTAGTCCTGGTCTCTGGTGGCCCGTAGTCCTGGTCTCTGGTGGCCCGTAGTCCTGGTCTCTGGTGGCCCGTAGTCCTGGTCTCTGGTCACAGGTGGTCCGTAGTCCTGGTCTCTGGTGGTCTGTAGTCCTGGTCTCTGGTGGTCTGTAGTCCTGGTCTCTGGTCTTTGGTGGTCCGTAGTCCTGGTCTCTGGTGGTCCGTAGTCCTGGTCTCTGGTCTCTGGTGGTCCGTAGTCTCTGGTCTCTGGTCTCTGGTCTCTGGTGGTCCGTAGTCCTGGTCTCTGGTGGTCCATAGTCCTGGTCTCTGGTCTCTGGTGGTCCATAGTCCTGGTCTCTGGTGGTCCGTAGTCCTGGTCTCTGGTCTCTGGTGGTCTGTAGTCCTGCTCTCTGGTGGTCCGTAGTCCTGGTCTCTGGTGGTCCGTAGTCCTGGTCTCTGGTGGTCCGTAGTCCTGGTCTCTGGTGGTCCGTAGTCCTGGTCTCTGGTCTCTGGTGGCCCGTAGTCCTGGTCTCTGGTGGCCTGTAGTCCTGGTCTCTGGTCACAGGTGGTCCGTAGTCCTGGTCACAGGTGGTCCGTAGTCCTGGTCTCTGGTGGCCTGTAGTCCTGGTCTCTGGTGGTCTGTAGTCCTGGTCTCTGGTCTTTGGTGGTCCGTAGTCCTGGTCTCTGGTGGTCCGTAGTCCTGGTCTCTGGTCTCTGGTGGTCCGTAGTCTCTGGTCTCTGGTCTCTGGTGGTCCGTAGTCCTGGTCTCTGGTGGTCCGTAGTCCTGGTCTCTGGTGGTCCGTAGTCCTGGTCTCTGGTCTCTGGTGGTCCGTAGTCTCTGGTCTCTGGTCTCTGGTCTCTGGTCTCTGGTGGTCCGTAGTCCTGGTCTCTGGTGGTCTGTAGTCCTGGTCTCTGGTCACAGGTGGTCCGTAGTCCTGGTCTCTGGTGGTCCGTAGTCCTGGTCTCTGGTGGTCCGTAGTCCTGGTCTCTGGTCTCTGGTGGTCCGTAGTCTCTGGTCTCTGGTCTCTGGTCTCTGGTCTCTGGTGGTCCGTAGTCCTGGTCTCTGGTGGTCTGTAGTCCTGGTCTCTGGTCACAGGTGGTCCGTAGTCCTGGTCTCTGGTGGTCTGTAGTCCTGGTCTCTGGTGGTCTGTAGTCCTGGTCTCTGGTCTTTGGTGGTCCGTAGTCCTGGTCTCTGGTGGTCCGTAGTCCTGGTCTCTGGTCTCTGGTCTCTGGTGGTCCGTAGTCTCTGGTCTCTGGTCTCTGGTCTCTGGTCTCTGGTGGTCCGTAGTCTCTGGTCTCTGGTCTCTGGTCTCTGGTCTCTGGTCTCTGGTCTCTGGTGGTCTGTAGTCCTGGTCTCTGGTGGTCTGTAGTCCTGGTCTCTGGCGGTCCGTAGTCCTGGTCTCTGGTGGTCCGTAGTCCTGGTCTCTGGTCTCTGGTGGTCCGTAGTCCTGGTCTCTGGTCTCTGGTGGTCTGTAGTCCTGGTCTCTGGTCTCTGGTGGTCTTTTCCCAGAGCGTCGCACGGCGAGGGGGAGAAAGGCATCAATGGAATTTTATTATGAAAACAGCGGCTCGCCTCAGACAAAAGCCGCTCGGCCCACGCACCAAAACCTTTATCCAGACGGACGTGTGTGGACACCCCCGAAATACCGAGGGAGGAACCAGGGGAGGACCCGAGGGAGGACCCGAGGGAGGAACCAGGGGAGGACCCGAGGGAGGACCCGAGGGAGGACCCGAGGGAGGACCCGAGGGAGGAACCGGGGGAGGACCCGAGGGAGGAACCGGGGGAGGAACCGAGGGAGGAACCGGGGGAAGACCCGGGGGAGGAACCGCCTGATAAAAGATTAGGGGGAGGAGTTTACGATACGAATGATGTTGGATCAATCAGGTGAACATACAGGATCAAACAGGAGACTTGTAGATCACCTTATTCACGCAGGATTAGTTTACAGAGACTAAACCAGGTCTAAACCAGGTCTAAACCAGGACTGTACTTCTCAGTGGGCGTGTACCCTGGAGCTGAAAACGGGAGATCGGTAAAACGGCGTCTCAAACACGGTACAACCAAATCCAAACTTCAGAAACGACCAGAACCTGGAGGAACATCTGAAGAGTCCAGTTTGTTTTTTTATGAAGTGACTCATGTGAACATCATGACTGTTCCTCACCTCCTCCTCCACCTCCTCCTCCACTTCCTCCAACTCCTCCAACTCCTCCTCCTCCACCTTCTCCTCCTTCTCCTTCTCCTCCACCTCCTCCTCCTCCACCTTCTCCACCTTCTCCTCCTCCTCCTCCTCCTCCACGCAGCATTAACTTCTTTTACCTCCTCTTGTTTTGGCGGTGGCGTGTTGCTGTAGCTCGGTTGTCGCGGCGCTCGGGTTTCATTCTTTCTTCGGTGTTTTGTTTTGCCGGGGTTTGGTTTCGGACGCTTTGTGCTCCTGGTTTATTGATAAAGGTTAAATCGGGTTGGCGAGGTCACGAGCGCCGAGCGGCTGTCTGCGGAGAGGAGAGGTGGTGAGGAGCTAGGAGACGAGTGAGGAGAGAGGAGAGGAGGAAGGAGGCTTGTAAGGAGAAGAGGAAGGAGGTGAGTAAGGAGACGAGGAAGGAGACGAGGAAGGAGACGAGGAAGGAGACGAGGAAGGAGACGAGGAAGGAGGCGAGGAAGGAGACGAGTAAGGAGACGAGGAAGGAGACGAGGAAGGAGGCGAGGAAGGAGGCGAGGAAGGAGGCGAGTAAGGAGAGGAGTAAGGAGACAAGTGAGGTGAGAGAAGAGGAGTAAGGAGAGGAGCAAGGAGACGAGTAAGGAGAAGAGTAAGGAGAGGAGTGAGAGGAGAGGAGGAAGGAGGCTAGTAAGGAGATGAGGAAGGAGGCGAGTAAGGAGAGGAGTAAGGAGACAAGTGAGGTGAGAGGAGAGGAGTAAGGAGAGGAGCAAGGAAATGAGTAAGGAGAAGAGTAAGGAGAGGAGAGAGGAGAGGAGAGGAGGAAGGAGGCGAGTAAGAAGAGGAGCTAGGAGATGAGTAAGGAGGGAAGTAAGGAGAGAAGTAAGGAGAGGAGTAAGGAGATGAGCTTGCAGACGAGTAAGGAGAAGAGTAAGGATATGAATAAGGAGAGAAGCAAGGAGGCGAGTAAGGAGACTAGTAAGGAGACTAGTAAGGAGACGAGTAAGGAGAGAAGCAAAGAGACAAGTGAGGAGGCAAGTTAAATGACAAGGTAGCAGACGAGTAAAGGAGACGAGTAAAGGAGACGAGTAAAGGAGACGAGTAAAGGAGACGAGTAAAGGAGATGAATGAGGTGAGAGGAGAGGAGGAAGCGAGGAAGGAGATGAATAAGGAGAGAAGCAAGGAGACAAGTGAAGAGGCAAGTTAAATGACAAGGTAGCAGACGAGTAAAGGAGACGAGTAAAGGGGACGAGTAAAGGAGAGGAATATTATATATATACTCAACAAAAATATAAATGCAACACTTTTGTTTTTGCTCCCATTTTTCCTGAGATGGACCCAAAGATCCAAAATTCACTCCAGATACACAACACTACCATTTCTCTCAAACATTGTTCACAAATCTGTCCAAATGTGTGACAGTGAGCACCTCTGCCCCGCCGAGACAATCCACCCCACCTCACAGGTGCGCCACATCAAGATGCCGATCCGACATCATGACCAGTGCACAGGTGCGCCCCAGACTGCCCACAATAAAAGGCCACCCCGAAATGTGCTTTTTTATTTTTTTGCTTAATTGGGGGTCTGGGGACTCAGAACCAGTCAGAATCTGGTGTGACCACCATTTGCCTCATGCAGTGCAACACATCTTCTTCACATAGAGTTTATCAGATTGTCAATTGTGGCCTGTGGAATGTTGGTCCACTCCTCTTCAATGGCTGTGCGAAGTTGCTGGATATTAGTGGGAGCTGGTACACGCTGTCGTATACGCCGGTCAAGCACATCCCAAACATGCTCAATGGGTGACATGTCCGGTGAGTATGCTGGCCATGCAAGAACTGGGACATTTTCAGCTTCCAAGAATTGTGTACAGATCCTTGCAACATGGGGCCGTGCATTATCTTGCTGAAACATGAGGTGATGTTCATGGATGTATGGCACAACAATGGGCCTCAGGATCTCATCACGGTATCTCTGTGCATTCAAAATGCCATCAATAAAATGCACCTGTGTTCTTCGTCCATAACAGCCTTTGAAGAGGAGTGGACCAACATTCCACAGGCCACGACAATCTGATAAACTCTATGCGAAGAAGATGTGTTGCACTGCATGAGGCAAATGGTGGTCACACCAGATACTGACTGGTTCTGAGTCCCCAGACCCCCAATAAAGCAAAAAAAAATGCACATTTCGGGGTGTCCTTTTATTGTGGGCAGTCTGGGGCGCACCTGTGCACTGGTCATGATGTCGGATCGGCATCTTGATGTGGCGCACCTGTGAGGTGGGGTGGATTGTCTCGGCGGGGCAGAGGTGCTCGCTGTCACACATTTGGACAGATTTGTGAACAATGTTTGAGAGAAATGGTAGTGTTGGATCTTTGGGTCCATCTCAGGAAAAATGGGAGCAAAAACAAAAGTGTTGCGTTTATATTTTTGTTGAGTGTAATATAACCCAAAATGTACAAATTTACAAGAATATAAGAGTGCAGGTGGTGACCATTTGTCATTTTCTGAAATAAATGCTCTAAACAATAATATTTTTATTTGGAATTTGGGGGAAATGTTGTCAGTCGTTCATAGACTCAAACAAAAATGTTCCTTTTGCCCAAACACAGACCTGTAAGTCGTAAAATCAGAAAAACTGATAATTTTTCACTGGTCTTTTATTTTTTTGCACAGCTGTATAAAGTTTTGCTCCTCGGTGGAACTGTGAGGTCCACACAGACCCCGGGGAACTGTGAGGTCCACACAGACCAGACCCCGGGGAACTGTGAGGTCCACACAGACCAGACCCCGGGGAAACTGTGAGGTCCACACAGACCAGACCCCGGGGAACTGTGAGGTCCACAAAGACCCCGGGGAACTGTGAGGTTCACACAGACCAGACCCCGGGGGAACTGTGAGGTCCACACAGACCAGACCCCGGGGAACTGTGAGGTCCACACAGACCCCGGGGAACTGTGAGGTTCACACAGACCAGACCCCGGGGGAACTGTGAGGTCCACACAGACCAGACCCCGGGGAACTGTGAGGTCCACACAGACCAGACCCCGGGGAACTGTGAGGTCCACACAGACCAGACCCCGGGGAACTGTGAGGTCCACACAGACCAGACCCCGGGGAAACTGTGAGGTCCACACAGACCAGACCCTGGGGAACTGTGAGGTTCACACAGACCAGACCCCGGGGAACTGTGAGGTCCACCACAAATAAAACGATAAATAAGTCCAAAATGGGGACACCAGGGACATTTCTTGTGTAAAACTGGGACAAATCGCTGGTTTTGGATAAATCTGCAGGGACAGAGGACACGGGGACAGAGGACACGGGGACAGGGGACACGGGGACAGAGGACACAGGGACAGAGGACACAGGACTCAGAACTGGGACTGTCCCCTTTTCTTTTCCCATGTGTCCTGATGTCTGTGTAAACCAGGTCTGAACCAGGTCTGAACCAGGTCTGAACCAGGTCTGAACCAGGTCTGAACCAGGTCTGAACCAGGTCTAAACCAGGTCTAAACCAGGTCTAAACCAGGTCTGAACCAGGTCTAAACCAGGTCTAAACCAGGTCTGAACCAGGTCTGAACCAGGTCTGGACCAGGTCTGGACCAGGTCTGGACCAGGTCTGGACCAGGTCTGAACCAGGTCTGAACCAGGTCTGAACCAGGTCTAAACCAGGTCTAAACCAGGTCTAAACCAGGTCTAAACCAGGTCTGGACCAGGTCTGAACCAGGTCTGAACCAGGTCTGAACCAGGTCTAAACCAGGTCTGAACCAGGTCTGAACCAGGTCTGGACCAGGTCTGGACCAGGTCTGAACCAGGTCTGGACCAGGTCTGGACCAGGTCTGAACCAGGTCTGAACCAGGTCTGAACCAGGTCTAAACCAGGTCTAAACTTTTCCAAACTTTAACCAGGTTCTAGTCGTTCCTCTCGGCTTTTGGAAGGTTTATTTAGAGAGAGAAAGATGGAGAGGGGGGATAGAGAGAGAGAGATAAGAGGAAAAGAGAAATAGAGAGGTGGGAGTGAGAGATAAAAACAGAAGAGAGAGAGACGAGAGGCGTGCAGCGACGGAGAGAGAGGAGAAAGGGAGGGAGGGATGGAGGGAAGGAGGGAGGACAGAGGGAAGATCAAAGGCGTAGTAACGCGATCGGGTGTCTGCGGTGTTTGTGGACGATCGAGAACAGAGTGAGGCGCTGTCGGGGAAAAACGGATTCAGTTTCACAAAGAGAGAGAGAATAAACAGAGAGAGAGAGGGAGAGAGAGAGAGAAAAGGAGAAAGAGAGAGAAAATGGAGAGAAAAAGAGAGAGAAGGAGGGAGGGAGACGGAGGGAGAAAGAAGGAGAAAAAGAGAGAGAGGGAGGGAGAGAAGGAGGGAGGGACTGAGGGAGATGTTACTGTTTTGTCTGGAATGTTCCGCAGTATGGCATTAAACCTTTCTATTACCATGGAGACCAAACCAGACCCAGTTCCAGGTCAGATCTGTGGAGAGGCGACCCCGAGAAACACTGAGACAAAGAAAAAGATCAAATAATGTGTGTGTGTGTGTGTGTGTGTGTACGTGTGTGTGTGTGTGTATATGTGTGTGTGTGTATGTGTGTGTGTGTGTACGTGTGTGTATGTGTCTACGTGTGTGTATGTGTGTGTGTGTGTGCAGGTGTGTGTGGATGTGTGTGTGTACAGGTGTGTGTGGATGTGTGTGTGTACAGGTGTATGTGTGTGTGTGTACATGTGTGTATGTGTGTGTGTACAGGTGTGTATGTGTGTGTGTGTGTGTACGTGTGTGTATGTGTGTGTGTACGTGTGTGTATGTGTGTGTGTGTGTGTACAGGTATGTGTGTGTACAGGTGTGTATATGTGTGTGTGTGTGTGTGTACGTGTGTGTATGTGTGTGTGTGTGTATGTGTGTGTGTGTGTGTGTGTGTGTGTGTGTGTGTGTGTGTGTACGTGTGTGTGTGTACAGGTGTGTGTGTGTATGTGTGTGTGTGTACAGGTGTGTGTGTATGTGTGTGTGTGTATGTGTGTGTGTGTGTGTGTACAGGTGTGTGTGTGTGTGTGTATGTGTGTGTACAGGTGTGTATATGTGTGTGTGTGTACAGGTGTGTATATGGATGTGTGTGTGTACAGGTGTGTATATGTGTGTGTGTGTACAGGTATGTGTGTGGATGTGTGTGTGTACAGGTATGTGTGTGTGTGTATGTGTGTGTACGTGTGTGTATGTGTGTGTGTGTGTGTACAGGTGTGTGTGTGTGTGTACAGGTGTGTGTGTGTGTGTGTGTGTGTGTACGTGTGTGTATGTGTGTGTGTGTATGTGTGTGTGTGTGTGTGTACAGGTGTGTGTGTGTGTGTACAGGTGTGTGTGTATAGGTGTGTATGTGTGTATGTGTGTGTATATATATGTGTGTGTGAGTGTGTGTACAGGTGTGTCTGGTGTGTGTGTGTATGTGTGTGTACAGGTGTGTGTATGAGTGTGCACAGGTGTGTGTATGTGTGTGTATAGGTGTATATGTGTGTATTTGTGTGTATATATATGTGTGTATGTGTGTGTACAGGTGTGTGTATATTAGGGGTGGGTACGATTCAATTTGAATCATGATTCATATGCCACGATGCGATACTATCACGATGCATCACGATACTTGAATTATTGTGATGCATTGCAATATATTCGACATACTTCAGTAAAAATGTACCAAAAAAAGAGGATAACTTAAATATCAGTGGCTGTATATCTGGGTAGTGTCTTCAATTGATACAGAACTCTGAGCAACTCAATTCATAACTGAATTTATTGAATAACAAAAACAAATAAACCAAACCAAAAACAAAAAAAGTGCAGAGGATTTTTTCTAAAACAAAAAATGATGTTCAAACATTTGCCATTTTGGAGGTAGCTACCATCATAACAAACAATACCCTTTCACAAAGAAAAAAGTGCATAGGATTTATAAAAAAACAAAACTAATAATGAATTAATTGATTAATAATTAATTAATAAATTATTAATTAATAATAATCGATTTTTGGCATCAAGAATTGATGCAGTATATTGTGAAATTTTAAAGGAAAAGTAAGTTTTTTTTTTACAATTTGAGCCTTATTTCGGTAATAAAACAAGTTGTTTTACTCACCCATAGCACTTTGGTGTCATATGGAGCATTTCCAGAGATGTTTTAGATTAGCGTTGGGCTAACGCCGTTAGCCTAGCGCGACTTATAGCCATAGCTCGGGGCATTTCCAGAGCATGTAATATGCCCCGTGCGGGCTCCAAATAACACAAACTTTAGCACTTTTCAAATCATAGAAGCTCGATGTCTTTAGTCTACGATTTCGTTTGGTCAAAAGTGGCCTGTAATCTGAGATTTAGCCATAGTTTCGAGTAGATGAGGACGCCAGTGCGCATGCGCGGAGTGTGCTCTCAGCTCCCGGGACCCAAACATGGAACGCATAGCTGTAAACTATGGATAAATCTCGGATTACAGGCCACTTTTGATTCAAAGGAAATCGTAGACTAAAGACACCGAGCTTCTATGATTTGAAAAGTGCTAAAGTTTGTGTTATTTGGAGACCGCACGGGGCATATTACATGCGCGGGGAATATATTATATGCCCCGAGCTATGGCTATAAGTCGCGCTAGGCTAACGGCGTTAGCCTAACGTTAAGCTAAAACATCTCTGGAAGTGCTCCATATGACACCAAAGTGATATGGGTGAGTAAAACAACTTGTTTTATTACAGAAATAAGGCTCAAATTGTAAAAAACGTTACTTTTCCTTTAATATCGCGATGCATTGTAATGACGATTATTTTGCACACCCCTAGTGTATGTGTATGTATGTGTGTATGTGTGTGTGTGTGTGTATAGGTGAATATGTGTGTATGTGTGTGTACGGGTGTATATATGTGTGTCTGTGTGTGTGTGTGTGTGTGTGTGTGTGTACAGGTGTGTGCGTCTGTTGTGTAACAGGATTACAGCTGATGCACTTTAGCAGATTGAGCTTTAGAAATCACATTAGACGGTGTCACCCCCCCGCCCCCCCGCCGTTCACACCTCCACTGCCTCACTGCCTCCAACTCCTACCTCCTACCTCCTTGTCCCCTCGCCTCCTCCATTCCTGTCTCCTAACCAGTCCCCTAACCTGTTTCCTACCTCCTAACTAGTCTTAAAAGTTCCCCTGTGTAACGGCGTCTAATCATGAAGCTCGTTATGTCCGGGGAGCAGGAAGTGTGCGGTTTGCCTGCTAGTTGACGTTATTATTATTTTACGGTGACGGAAAACTGAAAAACGCTCAGAAAACAGGAAATTCCTCACGTAAAAATAAAAAGTATTTGAGATAAAGTACGACCCAAGAAACACTTAAAGCTGCATTGTGTAAGGGCAGCCAGGGCAGCCAGGGCAGAGGGGTGGAGAGGGTCGTTAGACGTTGAATAGGGGGTCGAAACAGCCGTCAGAGTAATTTGAAAAACAAAGAGACAGATTAGGGGGATCGTTTTCAGAGCCTTTGTCATTGTAGGACGCGCCTCCCGGCAGCTAGATATAAGCAGGGTCTAACCAGTACAATAACCAGAGCTGACGAAGCCTCTCGGATGAGCGGCGAAACGTTTTCAACCAAACAAACTTTGTCCAGTTGACAAATTGAACTTCTCCTTTGATCATGCATTGTGTAACTTTTCTGTTATTTCTTTGCCTGGAATGTTCCGTGGTAGGACTTTAAACACTAACACTAGTCCTGGTTTTAGTCCTGGTTTTAGTTCTGGTTTAGTTCTGGTTTTAGTCCTGGTTTTAGTCCTGGTTTAGTCCTGGTTTGGTCCTGGTTTGGTCCCGGTCTGGTCCCGGTCTGGTCCTCATGTCTTAGTCCCGGTCTGGTCCCGGTCTAGTCCCGGTCTGGTCCTCATGTCTTAGTCCCGGTCTGGTCCCGGTCTGGTCCTCATGTCTTAGTCCCGGTCTGGTCCCGGTCTGGTCCCGGTCTAGTCCCGGTCTGGTCCTCATGTCTTAGTCCCGGTCTGGTCCTCATGTCTTAGTCCCGGTCTGGTCCCGGTCTAGTCTCGGTCTAGTCTCGGTCTGGTCCCGGTCTGGTCCCGGTCTAGTCCCGGTCTGGTCCTCATGTCTTAGTCCCGGTCTGGTCCTCATGTCTTAGTCCCGGTCTGGTCCTCATGTCTTAGTCCCGGTCTGGTCCTCATGTCTTAGTCCCGGTCTGGTCCTCATGTCTTAGTCCCGGTCTGGTCCCGGTCTAGTCTCGGTCTGGTCCCGGTCTGGTCCCGGTCTAGTCCCGGTCTGGTCCTCATGTCTTAGTCCCGGTCTGGTCCTCATGTCTTAGTCCCGGTCTGGTCCTCATGTCTTAGTCCCGGTCTGGTCCTCATGTCTTAGTCCCGGTCTGGTCCCGGTCTAGTCTCGGTCTAGTCTCGGTCTGGTCCCGGTCTGGTCCCGGTCTAGTCCCGGTCTGGTCCTCATGTCTTAGTCCCGGTCTGGTCCTCATGTCTTAGTCCCGGTCTGGTCCTCATGTCTTAGTCCCGGTCTGGTCCTCATGTCTTAGTCCCGGTCTAGTCCTGGTCTAGTCTCGGTCTGGTCCCTGTCTGGTCCCGGTCTGGTCCTGGTCTGGTCCCAGTCTGGTCCTCATGTCTTAGTCCCGGTCTGGTCCCGGTCTAGTCTCGGTCTGGTCCCAGTCTGGTCCTCATGTCTTAGTCCCGGTCTGGTCCCGGTCTAGTCCCGGTCTGGTCCTCATGTCTTAGTCCCGGTCTGGTCCCGGTCTAGTCCCGGTCTGGTCCTCATGTCTTAGTCCCGGTCTGGTCCTCATGTCTTAGTCCCGATCTGGTCCTCATGTCTTAGTCCCGGTCTGGTCCTGGTCTAGTCTCGGTCTGGTCCCTGTCTGGTCCCGGTCTGGTCCTGGTCTGGTCCCAGTCTGGTCCTCATGTCTTAGTCCCGGTCTGCAGATCCAGTGACTCATGTCTCGGCTCTTCGTGCATCCAGCGGGACTCCCGGAGCCCCCCCGGGTCCCCCCTCTATAACATCTATATAAATGTGTCAAACTGAACACATTCTGTTTGTACAGGAGACACGGAGGAGAAGACAATCAGGACGCACAACACAATGTTCAAACACTGGGAAAAAAAAAAAAATCCGTGAAACAGTGAGACCGCGAAAAGTGAACCGCGATAGAGCGAGGGACCACTGTATACAATTTGCTGTACTACAAATCTTTTCATTGAAAACCAATAAAAAAAACATTGGGAAAAAAATAATTGATAAAATCTGGTGTTTCCAAGTATTACTCAAGTAGTAGTAAAAATACGCGGCTGGAAAAGTACTCTGAAAAGTACATTTAATTTAAAAAGTAAATGTGAGTACTTTTGTAGACGATTGTTTGGCTGGAGACATGGAGGGAGCTCGTCATTTGTCAGGTGTGTGCTGCCCCTGCCCCTCCCGTTTGCCCCTCCCGTTTGCCCCTGTCCCTGCCATTTGCCCCTGCAGATTGCCCCTGCTGTTTACCCGTCCCTGTTGTTTGCCCCTGCCGTTTGCACCTATCCCTGTCGTTTGTCCCTGTCCTTTGTCCCTACCGTTTGCCCCTGTTCCTGTCATTTGCCCCTGTCATTTGCCCCTGTTCCTGTCATTTGCCCCTGTCGTTTGCCCCTGTCTCTCTCTGACCTCTCCTGTCTCCACTCCTCATTTTTTCTCTGTGATAAAACGAAGTCGAGTAAATCTGACCTGAGACCAGCAACACACAGAGAGGGAGAGGAGGAGGAGAGGAGGAGAGAGAGAGAGGAAGGAAAGGGGGAGATGAGGAGAGAGAAGAAGAGTAAGAGAAGAGGAGGAGAGACAGGAGAAGAAAGAGAAAAGAGGAGGAGCAAGAGAGGAGGAAAGGAGGTGGAGGAGGGGACAGTGAGAGAGAAGAGGAGGATGATAAAGGAGAGAGAGGAAGAGAGAGAGTAGGAGGGGAGGAGAAAGAGAAGAGGAGGAAGAGGAGGAGGATAAAGGGGATTAGAGGAGGAGAGACAGGAGAAGAAAGGATGAAAACGGGAGGAAAGGAGAGGAGAGGGAGGGAGGGGAGGAGGAAACAAAGGGAGTGACGGGGAGAGGAGAGGAGAGAGAAGTGAGGAGACGAGAAAGGAGAGGAAAAAAGGACAGAAGAGGAGGAGTGTCCAAAGAGGAAGAACTTCTGTAAACTTGAAAAGGAAAAAAAGTTGCACTGTGTAACTTTCCTGTTGGAGGCTGTTTTTGCTCTGTCTGGAATGTTCCACAGTACGGCATTTCTCTCTCCATGGAGACCAAACCGGACAGAGTTACAGGTCAGATCTGTGGAGAGGCGACCACCTGTGATTGAATAAATGTAAAGTAGAGTAAAGTCACACTGCGGAACATTCCAGACAGAGAAATGACATATCCATAGAAACAAACAGGTGATGGACCCTACACGAGAAAAGTTACACAATACACCTTTAAAGAACACAACAAAATTGGGAATAAACGAACTAGACCAGGACTGGACCAGGACTAGACCTCGAACTAGACCACGAACTAGACCACGAACTAGACCAGAACTAGACCAGGACTAGACCATGAACTAGACCATGAACTAGACCACAAACTAGACCACGAACTAGACCATGAACTAGACCATGAACTAGACCATGAACTAGACCATGAACTAGACCACAAACTAGACCACGAACTAGACCATGAACTAGACCATGAACTAGACCACGAACTAGACCATGAACTAGACCATGAACTAGACCACGAACTAGACCACGAACTAGACCATGAACTAGACCATGAACTAGACCAGGACTGGACCAGGACTGGACCAGGACTGGACCACAAACTAGACCACGAACTAGACCACGAACTAGACCACGGACTGGACCAGGACTGGACCAGGACTGGACCACGAACTAGACCACGAACTAGACCACGGACTGGACCAGGACTGGACCAGGACTGGACCACGAACTAGACCACGAACTAGACCACGGACTGGACCAGGACTGGACCAGGACTGGACCACGAACTAGACCAGGACTGGACCAGGACTAGACCACAAACTAGACCACGAACTAGACCACGAACTAGACCACGAACTAGACCACGAACTAGACCACGGACTGGACCAGGACTAGACCACGAACTAGACCACGAACTAGACCACGAACTAGACCACGGACTGGACCAGGACTGGACCAGGACTGGACCAGGACTAGACCACGAACTAGACCACGAACTAGACCAGGACTAGACCATGAACTAGACCAGGACTGGACCACAAACTAGACCACAAACTAGACCACAAACTAGACCACAAACTAGACCACGAACTAGACCACGAACTAGACCACGAACTAGACCACGAACTAGACCACGAACTAGACCAGGAACTAGACCAGGAACTAGACCAGGAACTAGACCAGGAACTAGACCAGGAACTAGACCAGGAACTAGACCACGGACTAGACCACGAATAGACCAGGAACTAGACCAGGAACTAGACCAGGAACTAGACCAGGAACTAGACCAGGAACTAGACCAGGACTAGACCAGGACTAGACCAGGAACTAGACCAGGAACTAGACCAGGACTAGACCAAGGACTAGACCAGGAACTAGACCAGGACTAGACCAGAAATTTTGGACCACTACACAATTTTTGTTCATCAAATGCTTGTCTCCATGGAGATGCTTTGTCTGGAATGTTCCACAGTATGGCATTAAACCTTTCTATCTCCACGGAGACCAAACCAGACAGAGTTCCAGGTCAGATCTGTAGAGAGGCGACCCTGCTCACAGTCAGAATGTCTGTTTTTCTAGGGTTTTTTTCAGCTCTAAAACCACCTTGGAATTGATCGGAAATGTAAAGTAGAGCTGTTTAAAGTCGTATTACGGAACATTTCAAAACCAGAAAAGTTCCAGAAAAGTTCCACAGTGCGCCTTTTACCAAACCTCCACGTTTCTCTTACACTTTGAGTTTAATCATGTAAAAGTTACTGTACGTCCCACTTCGCCACGACGGCTCCCGCGTTCGCCGCATTCGCCGTGTTCGCCGCCGCCGCTTTTCCACCGGGCAGCGTGTTATTAAAACTCAAATCGGTCCACTCATAAAACCCCCCGACACTCTGTTATTACTCGAATAATTACAGCTAAAATCAATTTAAAGTGTGACAGGCCCGCACATGCCCAGTCGCGTCGCCCACTTCCATCGTTACCGTGACAACATGTTATTAACCAACACACTCATTGGTAATTAGAAAAAACAACAATTCTTCTTCTATTGTTTTATTTCGGGCATGTTTTTTTTTCTTCTTTCCTCCCTCCACACCTCCTCTCCTTTCTCGTCCTCCGTCGTTTTTCCGTCTTTTCGTGTGTGTGCGTGCGCCCCCCCGCGCGGGCGAAGACAGCGTATTATTAATGAAAACCTCTAATAAAGAATTTAAAAAACATGTCATCACGATTAGAATAATAATGGCGTTAGCGTGACTTCAGACGGGGAAGATTTCTCAATGTCTGACCGTCGCCGTGGGAGACAGAAACGGGAGAGAGAGGAGGAAAAAAAAAAAGAAAAAAAGAAGCAGCTCGGGGAACAAATAAACGAACTTTTAAAAAACTTGGATTCGTCTTTTGTGACGGGATAATAAAAGGACGTGGACAGGCAGAGGGAGCTGTCCGCGAACGCACAATCGTTTTCAAAATGGAGCTTTTGTTTTCCTAAGACAATAACTTTGTAT
>JAVJIX010000045.1:2137500-2225000 GCA_036785185.1 Paratrypauchen microcephalus | reverse complement strand
CAAACAACGAAACGGATAAAGAGTCTGGAATTCTGGATTTTCAGGGTTAAAAAGTTTGAATTTCAGTGTAGTGAAATTCAATTTGTCGACTGGACAAAAGTTTATTTGGTCAAATCACCTGGAGACGCCCAAGCTCTACGCCGACCAGACCAGGACTAAACCAGGATCAGACCAGGACTAAACCAGGACCAGACCAGGACTAAACCAGGACCAGACCAGGACCAGACCAGGACCAGACCAGGACCAGACCAGGACTAAACCAGGACTAAACCAGGACCAGACCAGGACCAGACCAGGACTAAACCAGGACTAAACCAGGACCAGACCAGGACCAGACCAGGACTAAACCAGGACCAGACCAGGACCAGACCAGGACCAGACCAGGACTAAACCAGGACTAAACCAGGACCAGACCAGGACTAAACCTGGACTAAACCGGGACTAAACCGGGACTAAACCAGTTCTAAACCAGGACTAAACCAGTTCTAAACCGGGACTAAACCAGGACTAAACCAGGTGTAAACTGGGACTAAACCAGATCTTAACTGGGAGTAAACCAGGACTAAACTGGGACTAAACCGTGACTAAATCAGAACTAAACCGGGACTAAACCGGGACTAAACCGGGACTAAACAGGGACTAAACCGGGACTAAACAGGGACTAAACCAGATCTAAACTGGGACTAAACCAGATCTTAACTGGGACTAAACCAGATCTTAACTGGGACTAAATCAGGACTAAATCAGGACTAAATCAGGACTAAATCAGGACTAAATCAGAACTAAATCAGAACTAAACCAGGACTAAACTGGGACTAAACAAGGACTAAATCAGGTCTAAACCAGGACTAAACCAGAACTGTTATCTGCTATATAACTGCTATCCCAGTTCTAACCTGAACCCTGAACCTGAACCCTCAAGAAGCAGCTTGGATGATCTGTGAAACGTATTCCACCAAATAAACTTTGTCCAGTTGACAAATTGAATTTCTCCTTTTGCCGTGGATTCTACCTGGACGACTGAGGGATTCTTCACACATCCGTCCATGTTCTTCCTCTTATCCGGCACCGGGTCGCCAGGGCAACAGTCTAAGCAGCGACTCCCAGACTTCCTTCACCCCGGACACTTCCTCCAGCTCCTCCGGGAGGACCCCAAGGCGTTCCCAGGCCAGCCAGAGACTTTTTTTGTGTGCGTCCCATTCCTCTGTCTTACCCCTTCGTCTTACCCCTACCCTACCCCTTGGTTTTGTGCGTTCATGTGAGGGCAAGGGGTGTCCCGATTCTAATTTTGATCAAGGACTCGGGCCACGACCTTGGGCTACATACCCCTTGAAACGAGGTAAACTCTCGACCAGACTTGAAACGAAGGGGTACGCCTACAAGCTCAGGCAGGTTTTGGGATCAGGACGGCAGCGTCACATCGACCAGCCAAGGAGTCTCATAAATGTATTTTGTATGAAAGTGGTGTTTGCGTGAGTGTTGGAGGTGGTCGGAGGGGCCGATGGTGCAGATTGGCAGCCTCGCTTCCCTCAGTCTGCCCCAGGGCAGCTGTGGCTACAGAAAGTAGCTTACCACCACCAAGTGTGGAGTGAATGAACAATGAACTGTAAAGCGCTTTGGGTGTCATGAAAGGCGCTGTATAAATGCTATGAATTATTAATTATTATTATTATTATTATTATTTTCAGCAGTCGTAATTATTGATTAACAGTTTAGCAGGTTTACAATTATGACGCTGATGTTCTACGTTACTTTTAGTGAACTGTTGTCGCGGAGTCTGTTTAGCCGACGTTATCGTTTTCATCGAACTTTCATGTATAAACGAGGTAGTTATTAGTCGAGCTGAGGTACCCGATGATCCTCGACATTTGTTTACGTTTGTTTGCGTCAGTTGTTGTCGCCTCTGTAGACGTAGCAGCTCAGGTAGAGGCGAGGTCCTTTCTCCTCACTTCCTCTCTTCTCTCCTCTTTCCTCTCCTCCCTCCTCTCCTTCTCTCCCCTCCTTTCTCCCCAACTTTCTACTTTCTACCTCTCTCCTCCCTCGTTTTCGTCATGTAAAACGTGGGATTTGCCTCCAGGATTAAAATCTCGACGTCGCCTCAGAATTAAACTCAGGCCCATAAAAAGTCCGAAGGAACGAACATGAAAGAGCAGGAAGCAGTAAACCCCCCGATACTTCAAAGTACTGTCTACCGATACTTCAAAGTACTGTCTACTGATACTTCATCCACCGATACTTCAAAGTACAGTCTACTGCAGGGGTCACCAACCTTTTTGAGGCTGAGGGCGACTTCATGGGCACTGAGTAGTATGAACCTGTTTGCTACAAACTTCCTAAATAAGAAAACTGTATGGATAACTAACGTTATAATAGTGGGATTAAAATAACAGTAGTTATTATAACACTATGTGAAGTGATTGCTCACATATCAATAATAATTATTTTCCACAATTATCAGGAATTTACACAGCAATAATTTTGACTGCGGTGTGTATGTCAACTCCCCGCGTTGTTGTCTTCAGTGGCAGACGTGTGTGCAGTTCTTTCGTAGAAAAATCACCAAACACCATTCGGATAAATATGATCAGCTGTCTACCGACTCGTCACATTGGACACTAAACCACCTGCACATGGCGAGATCCCGGTCCAGCTGCTCTGTTAAAGGAAAAGTAATGTTTTTTACAATTTGAGCCTTATTTCGGCAATAAAACAAGTTGTTTTTACTCACCCATAGCACTTTGGTGTCATATGGAGCACTTCCAGAGATGTTTTAGATTAGCGTTAGCCTAGCGCGACTTCTAGCCGTAGCTCGGGGCATATAATATATATTCCCCGAGCATGTAATATGCCCCGTGCGGCATGTAATATGCCCCGTACGGGCTCCAAATAACACAAACTTTAGCACTTTTCAAATCATAGAAGCTCGATGTCTTAGTCTACGATTTTGTTTGAATCAAAAGTGGCCTCTAATCCGAGATTTAGCCATAGTTTACTTTACTATGCGTTTCATGTTTGGGTCCCGGGAGCTGAGGGCACAGTCCGCACATGCGCACTGTCCTCATCTACTCGAAACTATGGATAAATCTCGGATTACAGGCCACTTTTGACCAAACGAAATCGTAGACTAAGACATCGAGCTTCTATGATTTGAAAAGTGCTAAAGTTTGTGTTATTTGGAGACCGCAAACATGTGCCCCGAGAACTCACGTTACGGAGATCGCAAATCTAAAACATCTCTGGAAGTGCTCCATCTTTATATAGCGCTTTTCCACCTTCAAGGCACCCAAAGCGCTTTACAACAAGGAACCAATCACCCATTCACACACGCATTCACACACCAGTGTACGCAGACACTGGGGGCGAGGAGGGTTAAGTGTCTTGCCCAAGGACACAACGGCAGCATTCATCTGTGGGAGCTGGAATCGTACCAACGTGTGCTGGCTCACGTGGTGAGTGGATCTGACCGCTCAACCACTGATGTTTCTTATGTCAAGAGCGGGATTTGAACCGCCAACCTTTGGATCAGTGGACAAACGCTCTACCAACTGAGCTACTGCCGCCCCAATGACACATCGCATCCATATGACACCAAAGTGCTATGGGTGAGTAAAACAACTTGTTTTATTACCGAAATAAGGCTCAAATTGTAAAAAACGTTACTTTTCCTTTAAGTTCTCAGACAAAGATGACACTCGTCCAGCCATCGTACTTGCTCCAAGCTGGACATCGGAGAGTGCAGAGATGACATCGGGACCATGTTTCTCATCTTTGAATAATGTGTTAGCGACAAGCATCATCGCTTTTTTAAAAACCTCCCCATCCGAAAAAGGTTCGGTTGCGTTCTGTGAATTTTTTTTCACCGGCCTCGTGAAAAAAGTCAGTTGTTTGTCTAAAGCGGCCTTTAACCCACGGGCTTTTTCTGTCCGTAAGGCGCTGCCAGGTGGGTAGTTCACAGGTTTTGAAGTGCCCCTCCACATTGTGCCGCTTTGGTACTGCAACAGTCGTCCCGCAAATAAGGCACAGACATTTCTCTTTAAATGACGTAAAAAAAGAACTCTTCTTCCCAATCATTGTTAAAACAGTATGTCCTTTTTCGCGTTTTCTGCCATGATTTTTGGGGCAAAAGCACAAGCAGGATAACTCCTCATCATCACTTCACTTGGTCACGCGCACGAATGACCTTTGACTTAGAAAGAGGCGAGTTTGATATCAAATATTTCTACTTTAATTTTATATAACGTAATTTTAAAAATCTGCATAATGTAAGCATTAATTTAAAAATGCAACTTTTTTATATACATGTATATTGAGTTGCAATATGAGCAGTGCTATTTTTGGTGCATGCTTTGCGGGCGCCGTAAAGGGGTCCTAGTGGCGCATGGTCGCCCGCGGGCACCGTGTTGGTGACCCCTGGTCTACTGATACTTCAGAGTACAATCTACAAATACTTCAGAGTACACTCTACCGATACTTCAACGGAAAAGTTACACAATACACGTTTAAATATTCAGACAATATTAAAGTTTTTTGACAGTGTGTGCTAATCTGTGCTTTGTGTCGCCGTGGTAACCGCTGATATATCACCACAGACATACATGTAGAGCCCCCCCCACCCACCCAAAGTATCAATAGTTTATTTAACATTACGATATCAGACCACTCTCGTACAAATACAGTGAAAAGTCCTCAAAACGGCGTCCACGTAACAAAAAAACATTGCGTTCTAAAACTATTCAAGTGATCAATACCTGATTTGAATGATTTTCAGTTGGTTTTACCCAATACAAAGGAAAATTTTTACTCCATTCAAACATTAAACAAGAAAATCCTTCTCATTTTCTCCCATTAGCGGTAGGCGGCGGCTGTTTTAGCGCTAATTTGAAAAGGCAATAATAAACGGCTTTACGCGAGTGAAATAACGAGAGCGGAGTCGTTCTGAAGTGATTAAAATTCAAATGATTCTAAATGTCGGTTACTTTAGGTTCTTTTGAAACGGCCGAGGAGAAGCTAATGCTGCTAATCCGATAGAAATGTCACAGGAATTATAAGAAGAGGACTTTTGTTGGAATTGTAAGAGAATTAACATTTTTTACAATCTGAGCCTTATTTCGGTAATAAAACAAGTTGTTTTACTCGTCCATAGCACTTTGGTGTCATATGGAGCATTTCCGGAGATATTTTAGTTTAGCGATCTCCGTAACGTGAGTTCTCGGGGCATATGTTTGCGGTCTCCAAATAACACAAACTTTATCACTTTTCAAATCACAGAAGCTCAATGTCTTAGTCTACACTTTAGTTTGAGTCAAAAGTGGCCTGTAATCCGAGATTTATCCATAGTTTCGAGTAGATGAGGAGGACAGTGCGCATGTGCTCAGTCACAGCTGATTTCGCTCTCAGCTCTCGGGACCCAAACATGAAAGGCAAAGCTGTAAGACGTTTGGACCATCGTGTTTGCAGTACCCACTTCAGTCAGGACCATTTTTTTTACCAGCAAAGGAAAAGAAAGAAGTCCAGTGGATTCAGTGCACGATTCTGAGAAGTAATGTGAAACCGATGGCTGTTCTCTGCTGCTCCTAAAACTGTTTCCGCTTCATTCTTTCCGTATCCATTCTGTCTCCTCATCCGTATACTCCTCTTCAGTCCTCAGTCCTCCATAAGTCCTCTTCAGCCTCAAAGTCCCAATCTTCTGCCATGTGTCACTCGCAACAGAAAAGTTATGAGCGCAGAACAGCTGTTTTTTTTGGTTTTTTTTGTCAAACCAGGACTAAACCAGGTCCAAAACAGGACTAAACTAGGACTAAACTAGGACTAAACTAGGACTAAACTAGGACTAAACTAGGACTAAACCAGGACTAAACTAGGACTAAACTAGGACTAAACTAGGACTAAACTAGGACTAAACTAGGACTAAACTAGGACTAAACCAGGTCCAAAACAGGACTAAACCAGGACTAAACCAGGACTAAACCAGGACTAAACTCGGACTAAACTCGGACTAAATTAGGTCTAAACCAGGTCTGACTGAGGACTAAACCTTGTCCAAAATCGGACTAAACCAAGTCTAAACTAGGACTCAACCAGGTCTAAACTAGGACTAAATCAGGTCTAAACCAGGCCTAAACCAGGCCTAAACCAGGCCTAAACCAGGTCTAAACCAGGTTTAAGCCAGGTCTAAACCAGGTCCAAAACAGGACTAAACCAGGACTAAACCAGGACTAAACCAGGACTAAACCAGGACTAAACCAGGACTAAACCAGGACTAAACCAGGACTAAACCAGGACTAAACTAGGTCTAAACCAGGTCTGACTGGGGACTAAACCTTGTCCAAAACCTGACTAAACCAGGTCTAAACTAGGACTAAATCAGGTCTAAACCAGGTCTACACCAGGTCTAAACCAGGACTAAACTAGAAACGAAGGGAGTTTGATTGACAACCAGCCAATAGATAATGAGGATCTAATGTTTATCTGGACCCACCACGTCCACAGGTGATGGAGTTTCATTTTTTTTCATTTTTTTATTCGTCTGTAACATCTCCAAAGCTCCAAACGCTCTGTTCCACCTCGTGATGTCATCAAGTGGTAGTTTTCAGGTGAACAGTGAACTTTTATCTTCAGTTCAGTCTCGATGGGCGACTCCAGGACTGAAATGATTCAAGTAATTCTAGTAAAGGTGTGTGGAGTTTAAAAACACAGTGGAGCACTTCCTGGATCACCACATGATGACATCACAAGGTGGAACAGTTTGAGAGAAGAACTCAGTCAGGAAACAACATTATAAAAGATCTTCTAATCTTTTATAATAGTGAAATATGAACCCTTTAACCAGGACTAAACCAGGACTAAACCAGATCTAAACCAGATCTAAACCAGATCTAAACCAGATCTAAACCAGGTCTAAACCAGGTCTAAACCAGGTCTAAACCAGGTCTAAACCAGGACTAAACCAGGTCTAAATCAGGACTACATCTCCAAAGCTCCAAACGCTCTGTTCCACCTTGTGATGTCATCAAGTGGGAGTGAACAGCTCTGTTTACCTTTAGTTTATAGTAATAGAAGCCTTTAAAATCCCAAAAAACAACAAATTGGAAACGTAAGATTCTGCCAAAATGTTTTAACTTAGCGGTTTGTAAAGTTTCAGGAACAAAATTTACACAAAATTAGAGGTTTTGTTACCATAGTTACTACATTGCTGACTCAATTTTGTTTAGTTTTTTGTAAAATCTGTGGGAAAACAAATGGACCGGGGTTTCTGCGGACACCGTTGAGCTCCATTGTTGTTCTCGTGTGTTTTTGTTTTTTTAAAAACTAAACCTGTTGTTGTTTTTTAAAAAACTAAACCAAATACACAAGAGAAGTTTCAGTTGATCTCCTCTGGGTTTCTCTTTCTGACATTTAAAGATATTACGGTATTTTCTGATCTGTCCTAAAGTCGTTTCCTCGTCACAAACACACCTGGAGTTGCGTTTGTTTCATTCACATGTTTAACTCACAAACCTGCAGATTTAGACTCTGATCGAGTTCTTTTTTCAAACTGGATGCTCGCCTCGTTTATAACGTTTTAAACGGGCTCGCTCCTCCTCCTTTACTGGATTTTATAGGTAAAAAAACCCGGCGACCGAGTGAATACCAGACCATCGACCAGAGGAGACTGGAACATAAAAAGACGTAGGACTAAATTTGGCCAAATGGTAGAGTCTATCAGAGGCTCACAGACATGGAACACACTGCCAGCTTACGTCAGGAACTGTGGCACCGATTCAGCCTTTAAAACGGATCCGAAAGACCGAGCCAGCCTTTAAAACGGCTCAGAAACACCGATTCAGCTTTTAAAACGGCTCCGAAAGACCGATCCAGCCTTTAAAACGGCTCCGAAAGACCGATTCAGCCTTTAAAACTGCTTAGAAAAAACAATCCAGCCTTTAAAACGGCTCCGAAAAACCGATCCAGCCTTTAAAACGGCTCCGAAACACCGATTCAGCCTTTAAAACTGCTTAGAAAGACCAATCCAGCCTTTAAAACGGCTCCGAAAGATCGATCCAGCCTTTAAAACGGCTCCGAAACACCGATCCAGGCTTTAAAACGGCTCCGAAACACCGATTCAGCCTTTAAAACTGCTTAGAAAGACCAATCCAGCCTTTAAAACGGCTCCGAAACACCGATCCGGCCTTTAAAATGGCTCCGAAACATCGGTTGAAAACTAACCAGACGTACTCGCATGTGGATTATTCTGACTTTTGGAGCTGGGTCTGTTGAAATGACATGCTCTTGGTGAAATGTCTGTTGTGTTTTCTGTTTTCTCTGTTTGTGGGAATGTGTTTTGTTCCTTAGGATGACGGATGTAAATTATCTATTGTGCGAACTCCGGCATATTTACACTGAAGCTCTGCTGACATGTTGATTAATAAGCACTGTCCTAATTTAAATAAATAAATAAATACAAAATACCCCAAGGCGTTCCCAGGCCAGCCGGGAGACATAGTCCCTCCAGTGTGTCCTGGGTCTTCCCCGGGGCCTCCTCCCGGTGGGACGTGCCCGGAACACCCCCGAGGGAGGAGTCCAGCAGGCGTCCGGAACAGATGCCCGAGCCACCTCAGCTGGCTCCTCTCGATGTGGATTATATTACTACATTTATTACTACCGGCATTTTCGTCATGTAAAAGTAACTCGGAGGAAAAAGGTTTTAGAGCCTCGATTTAAACTTCACGAGAATCATTCACTGCGTGCACATGGTAGGATCGAATTGGATTTCTCCAAATCTGATCCCGTTACTCGGTGGGTGGTCTGTCCTTAGATCCAAGTGCACATGAAGCTCGTGTAATCGGATAATGGTCAGCGACCTGGCCGGCTCCGCTACGCTATGTGGCGCTGTCGTCCAACTACTTCAATAAAAACACAACAAACTATGTGGTGGTATACAAAGATGGAGCTCGAGGAGTTTGACGGACTAATATGAGACTAAACCTGGACTAAACCTGGACTAAACCTGGACTAAACCTGGACTAAACCTGGACTAAACCTGGACTAATTATTAGTCCAAGTTTAGTCTAGGTTTAGTCTCATATTAGTCACTAATATGAGACTAAACCTGGACTAAACCTGGACTAAACCTGGACTAAACCTGGACTAAACCTGGACTAAACCTGGACTAAACCTGGACTAAACCTGGACTAGTTTGACGGAGCAGCATTGGTGTACGTGTTGTGCATTCTTTCTTCGCAGCCATGATTTCGTCTGACTTTTCCGGCAACAATCGCTACTTCTGCCTCCTGCCACTTCCGGGTGAAATCCCTGGAGAAAATTCCCGCGCATGCGCAGTACGCCGATCCGATCAGATATCGTGCACAAGGCGACGCCGAGCGGATTACGATCGGCCTAAGCCAGGGGTTCCAATCGGATTCGGGAAACCAATCCCTATACGATCCTTAGCCTGTGCACATGAATCCGATAGGATCCCGATCCGTTTGCAGTCGGATTACACTCGTCCATGTGCACGCAGTGACTTGGATCATTTCAGCCCTGGAACTGACAACCTTAAATTGGAATCTCTCGTGTCACTTGAGAAGTTCAAGAGAAAGGCGTGTGTGTTTTTCTCTGTGTTTTAAAACGTGATCCTTTGTGATTTTACTCTTTCGTATTGATCGTGTTGCTGCTCCTTGGCCACATCTCTGCTGACAAAGAGTCTCAGTGGGTCCTCCTGGTTAATTAAAAGTAAAATAAAAAAAATCTCCACTGAACTTAAGGTAAAAGGAGCTGTTCACCTGAAAACCACCACTTGATGACATCATGAGGTGGAACAGAGCGTTTGGAGCTTTGGAGATGTTACAGACGAATAATAAAGAGTTCCTCAAACATGAGAATGAAACAAACACAATTTCCACAAGACGAGATACGAGGTCCATGAGAATGAGGCGAAATTTGAACATAATTTCTACAAATTTCTTACCTGGCCAGCCAAATGATATCTCTCTGTATTTCCTATACACCGCGATACCATTTGGACACCCTCCATCCACTCTCGCTCCTCCGGTTCCAAACCGACTCCGCGATTCTGATTCGTTCAAAGATGGTGACGTCAGTGCACCCGCCTTTGCCCGCAAAGTCACTCTTAGGCAGCGGAAGTTCCGCCTCAGTTTTAAATCAAGATAGCGCAATCTCTGATTGGTTCACTTAGCTGTCTGTCTATGCGCAACTGCAGCGCATTCTGTGGATCAAACGTTACCAGACTCACTCGCTGGTACAGCGATGAGTCATGGATTCTTCCAGGCAAACAAATTTCACAATTCAGTTTCCAATTTTGGCCTCACAATTTTTTTAAAATTTGATTTCATATTTTTGTTTAAAAAAAAAAAAAAAAAAAAAAAAAGGAAACTCAGAGGAGCAAACAACTCATGCGGTGTTAAAAGCCAGAGAATAAAAGTGGGTCTTAAGACGAGATTTAAACATTATTTTTCAAACTAGAGCTGTCAGGTGATTAAAAAATAATCTCATTAAGTACAGGATTTGTCATTAATTAATCTAATTAATCACATTTTAAGAGTGTGATCGATCGAGTGAATGAACAAACCCACTTTCTGATGGAGTTTTTCAGTTTTCAAATGATCGCTTTGCTCATTCGTTTCCCAAATTCTGCGGGCGTGGTTTGGTGGTTTGGTAGTTTGGTGGTTTGTTTTGGTGGTTTGGTTGTTGGGTTGGTGGTTTGGTAGTTTGGTGGTTTGTTTTGGTGGTTTGTTGGTTTGGTGGTTTGTTTTGGTGGTTTGTTGGGTTGGTGGTTTGTTGGGTTGGTGGTTTGTTGGGTTGGTGGTTTGTTGGTTTGGTGGTTTGTTTTGGTGGTTTGTTGGGTTGGTAGTTTGGTGGTTTGTTTTGGTGGTTTGTTTTGGTGGTTTGTTTTGGTGGTTTGTTTTGGTGGTTTGTTTTGGTGGTGGTTTGGTAGTGGTTTGGTAGTTTGGTAGTTTGGTGGTTTGGTGGTTTGTTTTGGTGGTTTGTTGGGTTGGTGGTTTGGTAGTTTGGTGGTTTGGTGGTTTGGTGGTTTGTTTTGGTGGTTTGTTGGGTTGGTAGTTTGGTTTTTTTGTTTTGGTGTTTTGTTTTGGTGTTTTGTTTTGGTTTGTTGGGTTGGTGGTTTGGTAGTTTGGTAGTTTGGTGGTTTGTTGGGTTGGTGGTTTGGTGGTTTGGTAGTTTGGTGGTTTGTTTTGGTAGTTTGTTGGGTTGGTGGGTTGGTAGTTTGGTGGGTTGGTAGTTTGGTGGTTTGGTAGTTTGGTGGTTTGGTGGTTTGTTTTGGTGGTTTGTTGGGTTGGTGGTTTGTTGGGTTGGTAGTTTGGTGGTTTGGTGGTTTGTTTTGGTGGTTTGTTGGGTTGGTGGTTTGGTGGTTTGGTAGTTTGGTGGTTTGTTGGTTTGTTTTGGTGGTTTGTTGGGTTGGTGGTTTGTTGGGTTGGTGGTTTGTTGGGTTGGTGGTTGGTTTGGTGGTTGGTTTTGGTGGTTTGTTTTGGTGGTTTGTTGGGTTGGTGGGTTGGTGGTTTGGTAGTTTGGTAGTTTGGTGGTTTGTTTTGGTGGTTTGTTTTGGTGGTTTGTTGGGTTGGTGGTTTGGTGGTTTGGTGAAGTGCGCTCACGCTCGCTCTATCACCAGTAACAATGGAACTTGTCCGGACGTGTTTGTCGCTCAAATGATCCGTCAGGCTGGAGGAAAATTCTTTTCGACAAAAGCTCCAAATCACGGCGTTCTTGTTGATCGTCCCGTCTTCGTTCTTTTTATAAATAAACTCGCCGTTCAAAGGCCCTGGATTCGCTCGCCACATGCCAAATTTAAAATGCACATTGAATTCCCGCCCATAATTAATTGCTTTAATTTCTATAACGCGTTAATTTGCAGTGTGATTAATTAATCTAATCAACGCGTTAAACTGACAGCCCTAATTTTAACAGTTCATGTTGTGAAAACAGAAAAGAATCCTACAAAATCCGACCTTTGTGAAAGCCGGATGCCCTGTCACAAGACGGGCAGTTTGAATTCCTAAACATACATTGTGTTCTATGGGGAGCTGCAGTACTAGGAGCGGCCACTAGTCGGTCTAGAGGCGGGACAGATTTTTTTATCCAGATTTTTTTACAGATCCGTGGTTAATCCTGAGAAAATAAAAAGTAAAATACGTCCTCTTTAGAAAGATTGATAAAAGGATTGGTTTGTCTAAACTCAAAGCTTTTCAGTCCATCGCCGCATTTCAACTGCCGACACTTCTCTTTATTTAACAGTAGAAGAAGAGCCGCATCGTTGACTTAAAAGTCAATTTCTCGTTACGTTTGTCGTCTCTGATTAGCGTCGCATCGTCCTGAACCCCGACCGCGACGCCAGGGCCCCCGTTTATCGACTTAAACCTCGATATTTGTCCTGATCCTTCACCTTTGCCCCTTTTTTTAACCACATTTGAAGCGCCACATTCTCGGCCTTAAGCTGGCGTACCCGCAGCTTCGCCGAATTGTTGTAGGGAGTATTTTTTAAAATTTATTTTAACAGTAGAAGAAGAGCTACATCATTGAATTAAAAGTCAATTTCTCGTTACGTTTGTCGTCTCTGATTAGCATTGCCTCCTCCTGAACCCCGACCTCGATATTCATCCCGATCCTTCACCTTTGCGCTAATTGACTCTTAAACGCAATCTTAAAAAATCTTAAATCTTAAACGCATTCGACGCGCCATGTTCTCAGCCTTAAGCTGGCGTACCCGCAGCTTCGCCAAACCGTTGTAGGGAGTATTATCTCTTGGTGAACAGCAGTAGGGAGTATTTTTTTTATTTATTTTAACAGTATAAGAGCCACATCGTTCAATTAAACGTCAATTTCTCGTAATGTTTGTCGTCTGATTAGCGTCGCCTCGTCCTGAACCCCGACCGCGACGCCAGCGCCCCCATTTATGAACTTAATCATCCCGATTTTTTAACCGAATTCGACGCGCCATGTTCTCGGCCTTAAGCTGGTGTACCCGCAGCTTCGCCGAACCGTTGTAGGGAGTATTTTTTAAATTTATTTTAACAGTAGAGGAAGAGCCACATCGTTGAATTGAATGTAAATTTCTCGTTACGTTTGTCGTCTCTGATTAGCGGCGCCTCCTCCTGAACCCCGACCTCGATATTCATCCCGATCCTTCACCTTTGCCCCTTTTGCTAATTAACTCTTAAACCCATTTGACGCACCACGTTCTCGGCCTTAAGCTGGCGTACCCGCAGCTTCGCCGAACCGTTGTAGGGAGTATTATCTGTTAGCGTACAGTTGTTTTATTTTTATTTTAACAGTAATAGAAGAGCCACATCGCTGAATTAAACGTCAATTTCTCGTTACGTTTGTCGTCTGATTAGCGTCGCCTCGTCCTGAACCCCGACCGCGACGCCAGCGCCCCCGTTTATGAACTTAATCATCCCGATTTTTTAACCGAATTGTTCTCGGCCTTAAGCTGGTGTACCCGCAGCTTCGCCGAACCGTTGTAGGGAGTATTTTTTTTAATTTATTTTAACAGTAGAGGAAGAGCCACATCATTGAATTAAACATCAATTTATCGTTACGTTTGTCGTCTCTGATTAGTGGCGCCTCCTCCTGAACCCCGACCTCGATATTCATCCTGATCCTTCACCTTTGCCCCTTTCGCTAATTAACTCTTAAAGGCATTCGACGCGCCACGTTCTCGGCCTTAAGCTGGCGTACCCGCATCTTCGCCGAACCGTCTTGAGCCGCTGAGTTTAAGTCGTAAAAATCTATTAGGCTAAAAAAAATAATAATTAAGCTTCAAATCTTAATCTAATATATACGAACGCGGACACGGGGGGTACACGCGGCGGTATGGGAGATAGCGCTTAAGCTAGCATGCCGCGCGGTAATCTGAGACGCGCATTAATCATCGATCGGGGCCGCCGCGGGATAATTGATATGTAAATAGCGCGTTTAGCCCCGGTGCTACATGCTATGAGAAAAAGGAAAAAAAAGAAAGTGAGTGGGAGGGTAAGAGGCATGTGGAAAACGCGAGGGGGGTCGCGGCGTACTTACAAAAGAAGTTAATTAAAAATGAAAAAAAAAGAGGAAGAGAGAGAGAGGGAGGGGAGGAATGAGGGAGGAGGAGGAGGAGGAGGAGGAGTGGAGGGTTTTTATTGAAAACTGGTGGACAAACAGAGTGTAATTGGCTCGGGCCGCAGGGGCTAAAGTACAGGTTCAAAGAGAAAGAGAGAGAGAGGGAGGGAGGGGAAAAGAGGGGGATAAACGGAGGGAGGAAGGATGGAGTAAATGAAGAGATGGAATGAGCAGAGGAGGCGGGGAAAAAGTGTTGACTCAGAGAAAGACAAAGACGAGAGGATAAAAGCGGAGGAGGAGTGAGTGGACCGGAGGGGCGGAACAGAGAGAGAGAATCTGAACGGAGAGAGAGATGGAGGGATGGAGGGAGAGAGAGAGAGGGGTGGGGGGGTGGAGGGAGAGAGAGAGACAGAAGAAGAGAGATGGAGGGATAGAGGGGGGAGGGAGAGATAAAGGGATAGAGGGATAGAGAGAGGGGGGAGAGAGATGGAGAGACAGAGAGAGAGAGGGGGGAGAGATGGAGGGATAGAGAGGGGGAGATGGAGGGATAGAGGGGGGACAGAGAGAGATGGAGGGATAAAGAGAGGGGGAGGAAGAGAGAGATGGAGGGATATAGGGATGGAGAGGGGGGAGAGAGATGGAGCGAGAGAGGGGGAGAGATGGAGGGATAGAGAGGGGAGAGATGGAGGGATAGAGAGGGGGGAGATGGAGGGATAGAGAGGGGGAGAGAGATGGAGGGATAGCGGGATAGAGAGAGGGGGAGAGAGATGGAGGGATAGAGAGAGGGGGGAAGAGAGAGAGAAATGGAGGGATAGAGAGGGGGGAGAGACGGAGAGGGGGGAGAGGGAGAGATGGAGGGATAGAGGGATGGAGAGAGATGGGGGAGAGGGAGAGATGGAGGGATAGAGAGAGATAGAGGGATAGAGAGAGATGGGGGTATAGAGAGACGGAGGGAGAGAGAGAGAGATGGAGGGAGAGAGAGATGGAGGGATAGAGAGAGATGGAGGGATAGAGAGATGGAGGGGGAGAGGGGGAGGAGAGAGATGGAGGGATAGAGAGATGTCTCTATGGAGGGATGTCTCTCTGTGTATATACACAGAGAGAGAGTTGGAGAGAGATGGAGAGAAAGAGGGATAGATGGATAGAGACGGCGGGAGGGGGAGGACAGACAGAGCGCGACATAGAGATAGAGTTGGAGAAGAGAGAGGGGGAGAGAGACCAAAAGAAAGAGAGAGACAGGGAGAAGAGAGGGATAGAGGAGAGAGACAAAGAGATAGAGGGATAGAGAGAAGAGGAGGAGAGAGAGACACTGACAGAAAGGGAGATAGAGGGATGGAGAGTGTAAAAAGTGAAAATTCATCAATTAGAGGAAAAAGTTTCACACTTGAATTAAAATCTTTTTGTGTTTTGTTTAAAGTTTCTCTGGTGCTGACACTGACGGGTTTGTTATTAAAGCCACAGTGCGGAACATTCTCAACAACCTCTAAATTGACATATTATTACTTCCTCCTCTACTTGTCTCCTTCTTTCCTCCTCTCCTCCTCCTCTCCTATCCTCTCCTCTCCTCCTCCTCCCCTTCCTCCTCCCCCTCCTCTCCTCCTCTCCTCCTCTCCTCCTCCCCCTCTTCCTCTCCTCCTCCTCTCCTCCTCCTCTCCTCCTCCTCCCCCCCTCTCCTCCTCTCCTCCTCTCCTCCCTCTCCTCCTCCCATCCTCCTCCTCTCCTCCCTCTCCTCCTCCTCCTCCTCCTCCTCCTCCTCCTCCTCCTCCTCCTCCTCCTCTCCTCCTCCTCCTCCTCCTCCTCCTCCTCCTCCTCCTCCTCCTCTCCTCCTCCCCCCTCCTCCTCCTCCTCCTCTCCTCTCTTCTGTTGTTCAGGTAAATAAGTCGGGCTTTATTAGCATTTGTTTTTGCTGCGTCAGGATTCTCCGATCCTCAGGAGGCCCACCAAATCTGTCCATCCTCATCCCTCTCTCTTCTCTCTCTCCTCTCTCTCTTCTCTCTGTCTCTCTGTCCCTCTATCCCCCTCTCTCTCTACCACCTCAAATGTCCTTTCTCTCTCCTCTCTTCCCACTCTTTTCCTCCCCCACACCGTCTCTCTCATCCCTTCTTCCTCTCTTCTCCCCTTTCTCCCCCACCTCCCCTCGCTCTCTCTCCTCCTCTCTCACTTCCTCCTTTCTCCTCCTCCCTCTTTCCTCCTTCTCCCCCCTCTCCTCCCCCTCGCCTCTCTCCTCCTCTCCTCTCCTCTCCTCCCCCTCCTACCTCTCCTCCCCCTCTCCCTCTCCTCCTCCTGATTGGATGGTCTATAAAGGTCCTCCTCCCCTCTCCTCCCTTTCTCCTCCCTCTCTCCTCTCCTCCCTCTCCCTCTCCTCCCTCTCTCCTCCCTCTCCTCCTCTCCCCTCTCTCCTCTCCTCCCCCCCCCCCCCTCCTCCTGATTGGATGGTCTATAAAGGTCCTCCTCCCCTCTCCTCTCCTCCCTCTCCCTCTCCTCCCTCTCTCCTCCCTCTCCTCCTCTTCCCTCTCTCCTCCCTCTCCTCCTCTCCTCCTCTCCTCTCCCCCTCTCCTCCTCTCCTCCTCCTGATTGGATGGTCTCTAAAGGTCTCGACCTGTCTCTAAACGCCGTGTGCTTCTCAGCATTAATCAAATCTCCGTCGCTCTGACCTTCACACGCGCTCGCCCAACACGCATTCGCTTAAAACGCCCGAAAGACGACAGGAGCGAGGGATGGGACAGAGTGAGAGGAAGAGGAGAGGAGCGAGGGATGGGACGGAGGAGGAGGAGGAGGAAAGAGCGAGGGATGGGACGGAGGAGGAGATGTAAATACCAGGGTTGACCCACAGCAGGTGAACACACAGAACATTCAGTCGCTACAAAAAAAACAAACCGTGAGAATGTGCATGAACCTGGCCTCAAATTAAAGCCACAGTGCGGAACTTTCTTGTACTGTAAAATGAATGCTGAAGTCAAATCTTGTTCGTTTGTTTTTTTATTTTAGTTTATGACACACACAAAGACGATCTCCTGTGATTTTACACGTTAAATATATCTGTGGAATCCCTCAGTGGTCCAGGTCTAAACCAGGTCTAAACCAGGTCTAAACCAGGACTAAACCAGGACTAAACCGGGTCTAAACCAGGTCTAAACCAGGACTAAACCGGGTCTAAACCAGGTCTAAACCAGGACTAAACCGGGTCTAAACCAGGACTAAACCAGGACTAAACCAGGTCTAAACCAGGTCTAAACCAGGTCTAAACCAGGACTAAACCAGGACTAAACCGGGTCTAAACCAGGACTAAACCAGGTCTAAACCAGGACTAAAACGGGTCCATGTGTGTATTCTTGTCTCTGTTCCGTCAGTAGAACTTCTTTTTTAGTATCGACACCTGTGATAAACGAGGATCTGGGTTTGATCAGTTTTAGTATTGATGATATTGATCAGAATCAGTTTGTCAGTTTGATCTCAGGTTTATTTTTCTTCAGTCGTGTGTTTGGACTCTCCTCAGACCTCTGTCCCTCCTCTCTTCCTTTTCTTTCTCTCTTCCTCTCTCTTCTTCTTCCCTCTTTTTCGCCTCTGCTGTTTTGTCCTGTTCTCTTTCCACTCCTCCTCTTCCTCCTCTCTTTTTGTTTCCTCTGCTCCTCTAACTCCTTTCTTCCTCTCTTCCTCTCCTCCTTCTGTCCCCTGTTCTCTCAGCCTCCTTTCTTCCTCTCCTCTACTCATCTCTCCCTCCATCTCCTCTGCTCTCTCATTCCTCCTCTTCCCTCCTCCTCTCCTCTTCTCTCCTCCCTCTCTCCTCTCTTCCTCTCTCCTGTCCTCCTCCCTCTCTCCTCCTCTCTCCTCTCTCCTCTCTCCTCTCTCCTCCTCTCCTCTCTCCTCCTCTCCTCCTCCTCCTCCTCTCTCGGTGTGATCGTAAGTGTGACATCTGCACCGTTGGCTAAACAGCTTGAGAATATGCTGATAAAAACAACGGCGGGAGCCAAATTTACAGCTCCTATAAAGTCCCTGAACACACCGCGGGGGCTTCAGGGGCCGCGTTACTGTGGGATTTACGGCGTGATGGCGCTTTATGGCTCTTTACAGCGCCGCGGCGGTGGATGCTTACACGCCGCCGCGATATGAATATAACATTTTATTTGTTTTGGTCCAATTAAAGTATACGGCGAGTTTTGTCCTTCTGTTTGTGCGTCAGCTGTTCCAGACGTGACAGGAGCGCGCCGTGATGACGGGAGCGCGCCGTGATGACGGGAGCGCGCCGTGATGACGGGAGCGCTGTTTTGACCCCTTGACCCCTTGACCCCTTACAGACTGTTTTATAAGTTGACAGAGCTAACCCGCCACCACCACCGTTGCGTTCCAAACAGGAAGTGAGCATGATCGCACTCTGGCTCCGGTCCACTTTCTATTGAAAAACCATCCGTTCTCTTAATCTAAAAAAAGACGATCTCCAGTGATTTTCCACGTTAAATATTAGAAATGTCTTTTTATATCTGTGGAATCCCTCAGTGGTCCAGATCTAAACCAGGTTTAAACTACTGTAGGACTAAACTAGGTCTAAACTAGGTCTAAACTAGGTCTAAACTAGGTCTAAACTAGGTCTAAACTAGGTCTAAACCAGGTCTAAACTAGGTCTAAACTAGGTCTAAACTAGGTCTAAACCAGGTCTAAACTAGGTCTAAACTAGGTCTAAACCATGTCTAAACCATGTCTAAACCATGTCTAAACCATGTCTAAACCATGTCTAAACCAGGTCTAAACCAGGTCTAAACCAGGTCTAAACTAGGTCTAAACTAGGTCTAAACTAGGTCTAAACCAGGTCTAAACCAGGTCTAAACCAGGTCTAAACCAGGTCTAAACTAGGTCTAAACCAGGACTAAACCAGGTCTAAACCAGGTCTAAACCATCCCTAAACCATGTCTAAACCAGGTCTAAACCAGGTCTAAACCAGGTCTAAACCAGGTCTAAACCAGGTCTAAACTAGGTCTAAACCAGGACTAAACCAGGTCTAAACCAGGTCTAAACCATCTCTAAACCAGGTCTAAACCAGGTCTAAACCAGGTCTAAACCAGGTCTAAACCAGGTCTAAACCAGGTCTAAACTAGGTCTAAACTAGGTCTAAACCAGGACTAAACCAGGTCTAAACCAGGTCTAAACCAGGTCTAAACCATGTCTAAACTATGTCTAAACCATGTCTAAACTATGTCTAAACCATGTCTAAACTAGGTCTAAACCAGGTCTAAACTACTGTAGGTCTAAACTAGGTCTAAACTAGGTCTAAACTAGGTCTAAACCATGTCTAAACCATGTCTAAACCATGTCTAAACTATGTCTAAACCAGGTCTAAACTAGGTCTAAACCAGGTCTAAACCAGGTCTAAACCAGGTCTAAACTAGGTCTAAACCAGGTCTAAACCAGGTCTAAACCAGGTCTAAACCAGGTCTAAACCAGGTCTAAACCAGGTCTAAACCAGGTCTAAACCAGGTCTAAACCAGGTCTAAACCAGGTCTAAACCAGATCTAAACCAGGTCTAAACCAAACCTCTGGACCTGACCTGCTGCCCTATTGTTTTCTTTGTTTTGATTTAGGTTTGAGGATAGAGTTATTCACTGCGTGCACATGGACGAGTGTAATCCGACTGCAAACGGATTGGGATTGTATCGAATTCATGTGCACAGGCTAAGGATCGTATAGGGATTGGTTTCCCCAATCCGATTGGAACCCCTGGCTTAGGCCGATAGTAATCCGCTCGGTGCCGCCTTGTGCACGATATCGGATCGGATCGGCGTACTGCGCATGCGCGGGAATTTTCGCCAGGGATTTCACCCGGAAGTGGCAGGAGGCGCCGACGCCGTCATAAGTAGCGATTGTTGCCGGAAAAGTCAGACGAAATCATGGCTGCGAAGAAAGAATGCACAACACGTACACCAATGCTGCTCCGTCAAACTAGTCCAGGTTTAGTCCAGGTTTAGTCCAGGTTCGGTCTAGGTTTAGTCCAGGTTTAATCCAGGTTCGGTCTAGGTTTAGTCCAGGTTTAGTCCAGGTTTGGTCTAGGTTTAGTCCAGGTTCAGTCCAGGTTCAGTCTAGGTTTAGTCCAAGTTCGGTCTAGGTTTAGTCCAGGTTTAGTCCAGGTTCAGTCCAGGTTCAGTCCAGGTTTAGTCCAGGTTTAGTCCAGGTTTAGTCCAGGTTCGGTCTAGGATTAGTCCAGGTTCAGTCCAGGTTCAGTCTAGGTTTAGTCCAGGTTTAGTCCAGGTTCGGTCTAGGATTAGTCCAGGTTCAGTCCAGGTTCAGTCTAGGTTTAGTCCAGGTTTAGTCTCATATTAGTCCGTCAAACTCCTCGAGCGCCATCTTTGTATATCGCCACATAGTTTGTTGTGTTTTTATTGAAGTAGTTGGACGACAGCGCCACATAGCGTAGTGGAGCCGGCCAGGTCGCTGACCATTATCCGATTACACAAGTTTCATGTGCACTTGGGTCTAAGGAAAGACCACCTGCCGAGTAACGGGATCGGATTTGGAGAAATCCAATTCGATCCTACCATGTGCACGCAGTGACACATGGGAGACAAAAGATGTCTGAGCCCTCCATTTCTGTTCAAGGAACGATTCTCTTTCTTTAACTCCCCTCTCAAACCAGTTCTTTACGGCAGACTGAGGTCCTTTTAGGTGGAGGTGTATGGCAGACTGAGGTCCTTTTAGGTGGAGATGTACGGCAGACTGAGGTCCTTTTAGGTGGAGGTGTACGGCAGACTGAGGTCCTTTTAGGTGGAGGTGTACGGCAGACTGAGGTCCTTTTAGGTGGAGGTGTACGGCAGACTGAGGTCCTTTTAGGTGGAGGTGTACGGCAGACTGAGGTCCTTTTAGGTGGAGGTGTACGGCAGACTGAGGTCCTTTTAGGTGGAGATGTACGGCAGACTGAGGTCCTTTTAGGTGGAGGTGTACGGCAGACTGAGGTCCTTTTAGGTGGAGGTGTACGGCAGACTGAGGTCCTTTTAGGTGGAGGTGTACGGCAGACTGAGGTCCTTTTAGGTGGAGGTGTACGGCAGACTGAGGTCCTTTTAGGTGGAGGTGTACGGCAGACTGAGGTCCACTCTGGCTCTCTCGTCTGTGTTGGTACATCCTCTTGTGAAGTGGCTGTTTTGTTTCTCCGGTGTAGCGCTCGCTGGAGTCTTCACTACACTGAATTGGTCTAAAATAGAAGTGTACACCTGTCCCTGGCCTTATTTTGGCATTTTGGTTCATATTTCTTAAAACTCTGACAAAGCCGTGTCTGTTACGGCCTCTTTAGGATCAACTACGGCCACGACATTTGAATTCATGAATTAATTGAATCTGAAGTTTTGCTTTGAAAACTATTGGAATAGAAACTGAAAGAAAACATAAATGCATCCAATTATTATCCTCCTGGGACCCGAAGAAAAAAATGTCATCTAAATTATTATTAATATTACTACAGTATTTAAATTTTCTATTCTACCTTAACATTTACATTTTTTAAATTTTATTTTTATTCATAATGTCGTAACATGTCCTTTTGTAATGGACTGTAATAAAATTTCTCTAATGGTGTTAAATCCATGTGAAGTTAACATTTTTTCGGTCGGTTCTACAGTCGCCTCAAAAAGTCTTTCGACTCCCTTTTAATTTCTCATTTATTTATAATATTTTATTTTTTTTATATTGTATTTTTTATGTTTTCTTTTTTTATTTATATTTTTTATTTATATTTGTTGTGTATTTATTATTATTATTATTATTATTATTAGTATTATTATTATTATTAACAATCATAATATTTTTATGCATTTATTATTTTTATATTGTATTTTTATTTATATTTTCTATTTATATTTTTGGTGTATTTATTTTTATTATTATTTTTATTATTTTTATTTATTTGTATTTATTATTTTTTATATTGTATTTTTATGTATTATTTATTTATTTATTTACTTATTTATGTATTTTTATTTACATTTTTTAATTTATATGTATTATTATTATTATTATTATTATTATTATTATTATTATTATTATTATTATTATTATTATTATTATTATTATTATTATTATTATTATTTTTTTAAACATTTTATTTATTTATTTTTTAAATGTATTTATTTATTTTTAAATCATAGACTAGTTTGTGACTGCACTATCTTAAAACACTTAAACGACGGACTGGTTAACTCAATGTGCACTATAAAGGACACAAAATGAATGGGCAGGTCTTAGGAGGTTAAGCAAATAATCACCAAAAATCATTATAATTACCAAAATAACCACAGATTAAGAACTTTAAGCAAGTCCTGAACCAACACTGAAGCTGAAATAATGAATGAGAAAAGTTCAGGTTCATAAACACGGGCCTGATGCAAATAATCCAGGGATTACGTCACTTTAAATGAGGCTAAAAAACCACAGCCTCGTATTAAATCATAAATGATACAGCGATAATGTTCCATAGCTGCAGTTACCATGACGACCGTTTTATTTACCGCAGAAATGAACAGGAAAGTCCATTGTTTAGTTGCTGAGGAAATGCTCCGTTTATGATCTGTACAGAGACTGATATAAGACCATAAATCCGCTCAGAGCTGCTGCGGCTTTCTCATGTAAAAAATAAATAAAATAATACAAATAATTTAGTCGACAAATAAAAATCATTCTAAAAAGTCAAACTGAGACTCCTTCGACGGATGAATCGACCAAACGATTTAAGGACGACGGCTGTAAATATTCCTGACGTGGAGCTTCAGGAAAGTGTTTTGTTGCTGAGGAAATAATGAAAAACCCTCCTGATTTGATCTGTGGTGCTTCTCTTCCTCTTTGCTTCACAAACCGGGACATTTTTACAAATTTCAAATTTCCCGGTTTAGTCCTGTTTTAGTCCCGTTTTAGTCCTGGTTTAGTCCTGGTTTAGTCCTTGTTTAGTATTCTGTTTTAGTCCTGTTTCAGTCCTGGTTTAGTCCTCGTTTAGTCCTGGTTTAGTCCTCGTTTAGCCCTGGTTTAGTCCTGTCTTAGTCCTGGTTTAGTTCTAGTTTAGTCCTGGTTTAGTCCTGGTTTAGTCCTGGTTTAGTCCTGGTTTAGTCCTGGTTTAGCCCTGTTTTTGTCCTGTTTTTGTCCTGTTTTAGTCCTGGTTTAGCCCTGTTTTAGTCCTCGTTTAGTCCTGTTTTAGCCCTGCTTTAGCCCTTGATTAGTCTCCTGGTTTAGTCCTGGTTTAGCCCTGGTTTAGCCCTTGATTAGTCTCCTGGTTTAGTCCTGTTTTAGTCCTGTCTTAGTCCTGGTTTAGTTCTAGTTTAGTCCTGGTTTAGTCCTGGTTTAGTCCTGGTTTAGTCCTGGTTTAGTCCTGGTTTAGCCCTGTTTTTGTCCTGTTTTTGTCCTGTTTTAGTCCTGGTTTAGCCCTGTTTTAGTCCTGGTTTAGTCCTGTTTTAGCCCTGCTTTAGCCCTTGATTAGTCTCCTGGTTTAGTCCTGGTTTAGCCCTGGTTTAGCCCTTGATTAGTCTCCTGGTTTAGTCCTGTTTTAGTCCTGTTTTAGTCCTGTTTTAGTCCTGTTTTAGTCCTGTTTGTCCTTGTTAAGTCCTGGTTTAGTCCTGGTTTAGTCCTCGTTTAGCCCTGGTTTAGTCCTGTCTTAGTCCTGGTTTAGTTCTATTTTAGTCCTGGTTTAGTCCTGGTTTAGTCCTGGTTTAGCCCTGTTTTTGTCCTGGTTTAGTCCTGTTTTAGTCCTGGTTTAGCCCTTGATTAGTCTCCTGTTTTAGTCCTGTTTTAGTCCTGGTTTAGCCCTGGTTTAGTCCTGGTTTAGTCCTGCTTTAGCCCTTGATTAGTCTCCTGGTTTAGTCCTGGTTTAGTGTACTGTTTTAGTCCTTGTTTAGTCCTGGTTTAGTCCTGGTTTAGTCCTGTTTTAGCCCTTGATTAGTCTCCTGGTTTAGTCCTGGTTTAGTCCTGGTTTAGCCCTGGTTTAGCCCTTGATTAGTCTCCTGGTTTAGTCCTGGTTTAGTTCTGGTTTAGTGTCCTGTTTTAGCCTAAATCCACCTGTAATTGAATAAATGTAAAGTAGAGCTGTTTAAAGTCACACTGTGGAACATTCCAGGTGACTCCACCAGAAAAATTAGGATTAAACTGTTAAACTGGAAAGCTCAAATTTTGTCCCATTTATGTCATTTTTTTTTCCAGCATTGATGCTCAAATGAATCCAGTTTTGATACGAGTTTTAGTTTCAGTTTCACTTTCCTCAGCCGTCGCGTCAAAAGTTTCACCCGCAAATAAACTCTTGATGTACGCTCGTCGTTTCGCTCCTACATCCCATCCGTCACGTTCGCCTCCTTTATTTGGACCTTAACTCGCACAAACTCAATAGAAGTTTTCACCGCTCAATTATCCGCTCGTAACGCATTATTTATACGGATTAAGGATAATACTCCCCGCAGCCTCCTCGCCGTGTGAAGGTACGCCGCCGCTCCACGCCCCCGAGGTCGGCCCCGAACCATAACTCAGGCCTCGATCTCGCAACTTATCTTATTAAAACGAGCCGGCTCTGATTTATGGCGACCTTCCGAACGTGGCAGTAAAGATTAAACGGGAGAAGACTTCATTTACCAACCAAACCAGCGCATTATTCACAGGATTACCCCGGTTATTACAGGGGGCATTACGGGGGCTCACGCATGGGCAGACATTCAGGGACACCGCCGCCGCCATGGTCAAAGTGAACGAACGAGGACGGAAAGAAGGGAAAGGAGAGCGGGCGACTTTTCTGGGAAGTTAAACGGGCACCGTGGAACTTTTCTGGTCGGGTTTCCGTCCGACACCGAGGTTATTATAACGAAAATGAACGAAAAAAACAAAACTAAAATTGAAAAAAAAATCTTTGTTAACTGAAATAGATAAAAACGACAATTAAAAGAAAAAAAAAAACGATAACTGAAACTGTATTGTGTGTTTACAAAACTAAAACTAACTGAAATTATTGATAAACTAAACTAGGACTAAACCAGGACTAAACCAGGACTAAACTAGGACTAAACCAGGACTAAACTAGGATTAAAGCAGGACTAAAGCAGGACTAAACTAGAACTAAACTAGAACTAAAGCAGGACTAAAGCAGGACTAAAGCAGGACTAAAGCAGGACTAAACTAGGACTAAACCAGGACTAAACCAGGACTAAACCAGGACTAAACCAGGATTAAACCAGGATTAAACCAGGAT
This sequence comes from Paratrypauchen microcephalus, assembly GCA_036785185.1. Classification (NCBI taxonomy): domain Eukaryota; kingdom Metazoa; phylum Chordata; class Actinopteri; order Gobiiformes; family Gobiidae; genus Paratrypauchen; species Paratrypauchen microcephalus. The sequence continues at coordinate 2,199,760 of JAVJIX010000045.1, read as the reverse complement.
TAAACCAGTGCTAAACTAGGACTAAACTAGGACTAAACCAGGATTAAACCAGGATTAAACCAGGACTAAACCAGGATTAAACCAGGACTAAACCAGGACTAAACTAGTACTAAACCAGAACTAAAGCAGGACTAAACCATGATTAAATTAGTACTAAACCAGGACTAAACTAGGACTAAACCAGAACTAAACCAAGACTAAAGCAGGACTAAACTAGGACTAAATTAGGACTAAACCAGGACTAAACCAGTACTAAACTAGGATAAAAGCCGGACTAAACTAGGATTAAACCAGGACTAAACCAGCTGCCGAAAACTGTTTATCTCATTTTACACGCAAACGGCAAACCATAGTTTTCCAGAATCTCCAGTTTTTAGAAAAATTCATTTTCAGAGGCAAATTTGCCGTTTGCGTGTAAAAGATGGGTACAAACAAACGGAAATGTCTCCGTTATACCTAAAACGGGGCTATAACAGGACTATAACAGGACTATACCGGGACTGTCTCCGTTTTTAAAAATACCAGTGTATGCGCCTGTATGGGCCTTAAATCTCATCAGATTCTCCTCGTGTCTGTGGTTTGCACTTTTTTTCGCACGTTTAAAAATCACTTAAAGGGATATGCCACCCCCAGGTCAAATTTGGGCATCTCCCCACAGTCCAGAGACTAAAATAAGTGGTGGAAAGCGTTTTCCTGCTCACCCAGCCATTGTCCGAGTCTGTCGCCACTGACCGCCGCGGTATCTGCTGCTCCTCCGCCTTAGACTGGAGTCTAACATCGCCAGAGAAAGATTTCGGCCAAAAGGAATTAATTTGCTCGATGCATTTCCCAATTACTTTCTGTGTAGTGCGCATTCATATCGAGTGCAAATAAATGTGCAAATCAACACGGAGAGCTTGACTTGGTCATTTTGGTTGGGAACTATTTTCCAGTGCGGAAGAATACAGTCGAATCACGCACCACGTTGTGCAACAGGGGAACTCCCTTCCCGGTGCGTAACTGGGATTCCCCCGGCAGCGTGGTGCGTGATTCGGCTTTATTCTTCCGCACTGGAAAATAGTTCCCACCCAAAATGACCAAGTCAAGCTCTCCGTGTTGATTTGCACATTTATTTGCACTCGATATGAATGCGCACTACACACAAAGTAATTGGGAAATGCATCGAGCAAATTAATTCCTTTTGGCCGAAATCTTTCTCTGGCGACGTTAGACTCCAGTCTAAGGCGGAGGAGCTGCAGATACCGCGGCGGTCAGTGGCGACAGACTCGGACAATGGCTGGGTGAGCAGGAAAACGCTTTCCACCACTTATTTTAGTCTCTGGACTGTGGGGAGATGCCCAAATTTGACCTGGGGGTGGCATATCCCTTTAAAGGGATAGTGCGTTTTAAAAAAAAAAGTTGATCTGTTTGGGTTTCCTTCTAAAAGTTACGTGTGTTTACACCGGCTTACCTCTGACCGTCTCAGCTGATCCCGGTTCAGCTCGCTTTCTGGAGCCGAACCGGCTCCAGAAAGCGAGCTTTATTTCATGTTATTTCATGTTCCAGAGAAGTTACCGGACCTACTTACGTGGGTAAGTAGGTCCGGTAACTTCTCTGGAACATGAAATAAAGCTTGTTTTTCTTAAAACAAAACATTTGTCCGAAGGGACAGGCTAATACGCTAACATGAGCGCAGTGATACGAGTCGGCAGACACAATACGCGATCGCTAAGTTCACTGCTGGATGTTTCGTTGACAACTGTTTGGGATGCAAATATATCACCTTTTGGACAAATGTTTTGTTTTGAGAAGAAAAACAAGCTTTATTAAATGTTCCAGAGAAGCTACCGGACCTACTTACGTGGGCTCCAGAAAGTGAGCCGAACCGGGATCAGCTGAGAGTGTCAGAGGTAAGCCGGTGTCAACACACGTAACTTTTAGAAGGAAACCCATACAGATTAACATTTTTTTTTAAAACGCACTATCCCTTTAAGTCTGAAAAATCCCGTAGTCTGTGACGGCATTTAGACTTTACTGACCAACGAATCGACAAAGTGACTACAGACCTACAAAGCGTCAGTATTTGCGGCTGAAAGTTGGCCTTGATTAGGCATAAGCTACCCTGCGGTGACATCTCACCGGGGAGGTTCTACATGCATCTCTTATAGGAGAATTGTTTGGCGGTTACCGTGGTTACACAGTGGACAGTCAAACAAGTGTTAAGATAGTCTGACAAAATACAAAATGGATTTAAAGAGCACGTTTTCATTTTCCTGTGATCAGTAGGGGCGTTCATGGTCCAGTTTAGGAGATTTTCACCTAAAAAGTGACTGAAAAACTGTTGACTAATGCTAACGGTAATGCTAACGGTAATGCTAGTTTTTGACTGTAATGTTCTTTAAAAGGATTTGTTTTGGAGATTGCTTAGGAGATTGTTTAGGAGATTTGGAGATTGTCAACTAAAAAGTGACTGAAAAACTGTTGGGTAACGCTAATACTAATGCTAACGCTAATGCTAGCTTGTGGCTGTAATGTTCTTAGGGTGACCATTCGTCCGGATTTCGTCCGGACAGTCCGGTTTTAGAGCTGTCTGTCCGGCCGTCTGTCACGTGTCCTCCTTTTTTTACATTTTGTCCTCCTTTCGGACCCTCATCGGCCACCCTTGCATAAATCGTCATAAATCCTCTACCATTATTTACACTTGCTACTCTGCGATGTTGTGTCGTATGCAAACATTCTGATCCAGCCCGTCAGCCCCTCGTATTGTCCGCTCTCTATCTGCGCTATCAGCCACTCTTGGAGGTGCAACTTGGCTCCTTCCATCTTCATCGCCTTATTACTGTCCCTTAAAATTTTGTTTTCTTTAGTGCCGTACGTAACAGGTTTCGCTTACGTTTCCTCTCAATGTAGACAGTTAAAATACGTTACAATATTTACATTACGGCTTTCATAATTGCAAATAATATTTTGGGGATTTTGTGTGAATTACACAAATCCAGGTAGCGAGATCTTACCTCTTAAAGGTGAAATGCAGAACTACTAGTTCTAGGAAAACAAAACAAAAAACAAAACAAAACAAGGTGTCCTCACTTTAGGGCCTTTGTCCTCCTTTTTGGACACAAGTGTCCTCCTTTCCTGTTTCATGCCGGTGGTCACCCTAAATGTTCTTTAGAAGGACTTGTTTAGGAGATAAAAAGTGACTGAAAAACTGTTGGCTAATGCTAATTTTTTTTAATTATTATTACTTTTTTTTATTATTACTTATTTTATTTTATTCTTGCCTGCATGCACTTTCTTTCTTGTTCAAACTGTCTGCCTGGAGCTACTGTGGCAAGTAAATTTCTCCTATGTGAGATCAATAAAGTCTTATCTTATCTTAATGCTAACGCTAACGCTAACACGAATGCTAGCTTGTGGCTGTAATGTTCTTTAGAGGGACTTGTTTAACAGCACAGATCAGCTCACCTGTTGTAGTTCAGATAAATCCATTCTTTCTGGTCAGATTGCGTTAAAACAAAACTCAGATTAAACCAGACCCGGGCATTTCAAGGCCCGGGGACCAAATACGGCCCGCGAGCCGACTCTGACCGGCCCGTGAAAGGTTGCTTGGAATTAAGAAAATAAAATCTACTTTCAAAATTGTACATAATGCATTTGTACTGATGATCATCTGTCGGACGTGCTTCACATCAACAGAGGCAAGATTTCTCACTGATCAAGAAAAAAAAACACTAAACATGCCAACTTTAACTTTTTTTCTACACAGTTTGGCAATTGGACAAAAATTTTGTGACATTTCTTGTATTACTAATGTACAGATTAGAGTGACTAGATTTTCAAAATAAACTGGGACAAAGAAAATTTGTCTTTGTTTTAAGCAGTTTTTCTGTATTTTACCAAAACAAATGAGAGTTTATGTCTGTTTACTGTTGACAGGGATCAGATTAGTTAAAAATAGGGACACCTGGGACATTTCTTGTTAAACATGAAAACGGGTCTAAAATGGGTCTAAAACGGGACTAAAACAAGACTATATTAGGTCTAGAATAGGACTAGAACAGGTCTAAAACAAGATTGAAAGAGGACTATAACAGGTCCTAACCAGGACTATAAAAGGAGTATAAGAGGACTTTAACAAGACTAAAGTGGATCTAACAGTTAAACTCAGAAAACATAAATAATAAAAATAATTGCCCATCCCTGGATTAAACTCTAACTAGAGCTTCAGACAGGGCAGTGCCTCCAGTTAGCACCACACCCCCAGGGAATCTTGATGAGGTCAGCTGCAAATTATCAGCGTACATGTTTAAAATAATTCTAAAAGATCTTTTCCGTTTCCTGATTGCGTTGAGTGAACTTTTCCCTCGGAAGCGTCCAGTCTTTGACCCGTGTTTTTCTGTTTTCGGCGTATTTTCGGAGCGTTTATATTCGCCGGCGTGGGCCCGGAGGAGACGCTAATAAAAGGTTAAGAGCTGCAGATACTGAGCGAATAAACAGAACTCCGAGAGGCCAATGACTTCTTAAAAACGCACCCAGAGAGTTTGTCCAAGTTTATCTGCGTTTAACTACTTCCTGTTGCAGATTCTCACACTCCCCGAGGCTCAGGCCGATAACCACAGGGGACAACGGATTTAGACAGAACGTGGATTTTAAAACAGGACTAAAACAGGACCATACCGGGACTAAAACAGGACTAAAACAGGACTAAAACAGGACCATACCGGGACTAAAACAGAACTAAAACAGGACTAAAACAGGGCTATACTGGGACTAAAACAGAACTAAAACAGGACTAAAACAGGGCTAAAACAGGACCATACTGGGACTAAAACAGGACTAAAACAGAACTAAAACAGGACTAAAACAGGACCATACTGGGACTAAAACAGGACTAAAACAGAACTAAAACAGGACTAAAACAGGACCATACTGGGACTAAAACAGGACTAAAACAGGACTAAACAGGACTAAAATGTGACTAAAATGTGACTAAAACATGATTAAAACGTGACTAAAAATGATTAAAACGTGACTAAAACATGATTAAAACGTGACTAAAACGTGACTAAAACGGGGCTAAAACAGGACTAAAGCAGGACTATATCGAGACTAAAACAGGATTAAAACAGGACTAAAACAGGACTAAACAGGACTAAAATGTGACTAAAACGTGATTAAAACGTGACTAAAACGTGACTAAAATAGGGCTAAAATAGGGCTAAAACAGGACTAAAACAGGACTAAAGCAGGACTATATCGAGACTAAACCGGGACTAAAACGGGACTAAAACGGGACTAAAACAGGGCTAAAACAGGACTAAAATAGGGCTAAAGCAGGACTAAAGCAGGACTAGACCAGGGATGGTAGGGACAGAGTCTCAGATTTCCTTCACGAGAGCGCCTGGGTGACAGGGGGTGTGGCCTTTGTTTACTTGCACGAGCCATGGAAGAGAGTGCGAGCCGGACCATGGAAGGGCCAAGAATCAACATGGACTCTTCCAAGAATCAACATGGACTCTTCCAAGAATCAACATGGATGGGGCCCGCTGCGGCGTCCGGGGGAGCCGCAGCGGGGAGAGGACACTCGCGCGCACTGTGGAGACAGTGGCTCTTCCCCGTGAGAGGACGAGAGGAGAACCCGACCCCGTCCTAGAGAGCTGTGGAGTATTGGCGACGCATTGATAGCGGACTGATTTTGGAGCCGGGGTGAAATGCAACCAACTCTTGTGAGCGCAGGTTGGTCTTAACTGGTCTTGTGGTGCTCAGAGGCGTCTGTTAGCGGTTTGGCACTGTTAGCAGTGGCTTGAGTCTTGCCCAAAATGATATCCAGGTCGCTTTCCACTCGACTTTCGCACATGGCATGGATATGTGGTACCAAAACAAACGCACGTGTCCGCGCGCACGTGCCCGCGCGCACGTGCCCGCGTGTCACGTGCCCCCGCCCCACTATTAATATATTTTAATGAAAATCTACAAAAGTTTGAGTGTTTAAACAAGAGAAAAATGTGAGAAAATGTTAATACCAGTCTCAGAAAGGTGTATAATGTGTCTGGTGAAGCGTTTTCAGCCTTAAAACTATGTAGAATATATTTATAATGAAAATCTACAAAAGTTTGAGTGTTTAAACAAGACAAAAACTGGACTATACCGGGACTATAACAGGACCATAACAAGACTAAAACAGGACTAAAACAGGACTATAACAGGACTATAACAGGACTATAACAGGACTATAACAGGACTATAACAGGACTATAACAGGACTATAACAGGACTATAACAGGACTATAACAGGACTATAACAGGACTATAACAGGACTATAACAGGACTATAACAGGACTATATTGGAACTAAAACAGGCCTAAAATAGTGAAACGAGTGCGGAATTAAGGAAAACTGTTCTAAACTCGGTCCATTTATGACGAAAATGACTCAGTATCGTCACATTTTCTTTGTGTTTTTAAGCAGAATTTTTGTATTTTACCCAAACAAATGAGAGTTTATGTCTCATTGCTGTTGGTGGGGATACAACTGGTCCAAAATAGGGACAACTGGGACATTTCTTGTGTAAAACTGGGACAAATCGCTGGTTTTGGATAAATCTGCAGGGACAGGGGACAAACTGGGACTGTCCCGGGTAAATAAGGACGTCTGGACACTCTAGGCAGAATAAATATTAAAACGACTCCACAAACCACAGTGACACTAATGAACAGATTAGAGTGACCAGATTTTCAAAATAATAATCTGGGACAAAGAAAATGTGTCTTTGTTTTGGTGATTTTTAAGCATTTTTTCTGTATTTTACCAAAACAAACGAGAATGTATGTCTCTATTTACTGTTCACAGGGATCAGATTAGTTAAAACTATACTAGGACTATAGCAGGTCTAGAACAGGACTATACCAGGACTAAACCAGGACTATAACATGTCTAAACCAGTTCCAAAGCAGGACTGTAAAAGGACTATAACAGCACTAAAGCAGGTCTAAAACGGGTTTAAACAGGTTCTAAAATGGGACTATACTAGGTGGGTGATTGGTTCCTTGTTGTAAAGCGCTTTTGGTGCCTTGAAGGTGCCTATAAAGATGTGCCCATTTACCATTTACGTAAAAGGACTATAAGAGGACTATAACGAGACTAAAACGGGTCTAAAATGGGACTAAAACGGGACTAAAAAGGGACTATACTAGGACTATTAACAGGTCTAACCCAGGACTATAAAAGGACTATAAGAGGACTATAACAGCACTATAACGAGACTAAAATGGGTCTAAAATGGGACTAAAACAGGACTAGACTAGGACTATAGCAAGTCTAGAACAGGATTCAAACAGGTCTATAACAGGACTATACCAGGACTAAAAGGGTCTAAAACGGGACTAAAACGGGTCTAAGCCAGGACTAAAACAGGATTAAAACGTGTCTAAAACTGGACTAAAACAGGCCTAAAACAGGACCAAAACGGGACCAATACGGGACTAAAACGTGTCTAAAACGTGTCTAAAACGGGACTAAAACGGGACTAAAACGGGACTAAAAGAGGACTAAAAATTGTTAAAAATAGGGACACCTGGGACATTTCTTGTGTAAAACTGGGACACATTTTTTATAAATTTTTTATAAATCTGCGGGGGACAGGGGACACAGGGCTTAAAACTGCGACTGTCCCGGGGAAATCGGGACGTCTGGACACCTTAAGCCTGCCAATATTTTGATTTGACAACAAAATTTGTTTAGTTTAATTGTAATGTGACCAGATTTTCAAAATAAACTGGGATACCCTCGTTTTTTTGGTGGTTGGTAATAATAAAATTGTGAAACGAGTGCGGAGTTGAGGAAAATTGTTCTAAATTCAGTCCATTCATGATGAACATGAGTCAGTTTAGTCACATTTTCTTTGTGTTTTGGTTGTTTTTAAGCAGATTTTGTGTATTTTACCAAAACAAATGAGAGTTTATGTCTCTTTACTGTTTGCAGGGATGAGTTTAGTTAAAAATAGGGATACCTGGGATATTTCTTGTGTAAAACTGGGACAAATCGCTGGTTTTTGATAAATCTGCAGGGACAGGGGACACAGGACTCAGAACTGGGACTGTCCCGGGGAAATCGGGACGTCTGGACGCCCTAAACAGAGCGTTTTAAACTTTGGAGATGTTTTTGAGTAGGGAACATTAGAACATGACTTAAAGCTCACAAGAATCCAGTTTGGACCTTTTAAAGCTGCACTATGTCACTTTTCAGGTGAGGGTTTATCGATGCTTTTCTCCCTACCTAAAAATGTTCTTTAAAGTATTGATAGTAGTGATTAGGTTTTGATTATAAAACTGTAATATTTGTACTCTGAAAAGTCCATTTTGCAGAAGTTTACTTAAAAATAAATGATTGAACCAGGTCTAAACCAGGACTAAACCAGGACTAAACCAGGTCTAAACCAGGTCTAAACCAGGTCTAAACCAGGTCTAAACCAGGACTAAACCAGGTCTAAACCAGGTCTAAACCAGGTCTAAACCAGCACTAAACCAGGACTAAACCAGGACTAAACCAGGTCTAAACCAGGACTAAATCAGGTCTAAACCAGGACTAAACCAGGTCTAAACCAGGTCTAAACCAGGTCTAAACCAGGTCTAAACCAGGTCTAAACCAGGACTAAACCAGGTCTAAACCAGGACTAAACCAGGTCTAAACCAGGACTAAACCAGGACTAAACCAGGACTAAACCAGGACTAAACCAGGTCTAAACCAGGTCTAAACCAGGTCTAAACCAGGTCTAAACCAGGTCTAAACCAGGTCTAAACCAGGACTAAACCAGGTCTAAACCAGGTCTAAACCAGGTCTAAACCAGGTTTAAACCAGGTCTAAACCAGGTCTAAACCAGGACTAAACCAGGTCTAAACCAGGTCTAAACCAGGACTAAACCAGGACTAAACCAGGACTAAACCAAGTCTAAACCAGGTCTAAACCAGGTCTAAACCAGGTCTAAACCAGGTCTAAACCAGGACTAAAATGGGTCTAAACCAGGTCTAAACCAGGTCTAAACCAGGACTAAAATGGGTCTAAACCAGGACTAAAATGGGTCTAAACCAGGTCTAAACCAGGTCTAAACCAGGTCTAAACCAGGTCTAAACCAGGACTAAACCCCAGGAGTGTACCAGGTCTAAATCGGGTGTAAACCAGGTGTAAACCAGGTCTAAACCAGGACTATACCAGGTCTAAACCAGGACTATACCAGGTCTAAACCAGGACTAAACCCCAGGAGTGTACCAGGTCTAAATCAGGTGTAAACCAGGTCTAAACCAGGTCTAAACCCCAGGACTAAACCAGGTCTAAATCAGGACTAAACCAGGTCTAAACCAGGACTATACCAGGTCTAAACCAGGACTAAACCCCAGGAGTGTACCAGGTCTAAACCAGGTCTAAACCCCAGGTCTAAACCCCAGGTCTAAACCCCAGGTCTAAACCCCAGGTCTAAATCCCAGGTCTAAATCCCAGGTCTAAACCAAGACTATACCAGGACTAAACCAGGACTATACCAGGTCTAAACCAGGTCTAAACCAGGACTATAACAGATCTAAACCAGGTCTAAACCAGGACTAAAGATAACATTTATTTTCCTGTGAACTGACCCGTCATAAAAACACAAACGTCTGTGTGGTTTAAGGAAATGACGTCCGCTCCCCGCTGGCCTTTACCGTGTCTGACTGTTAGCACGTTAGCATTAGCAGCGCTGGCGTGTGACCTGGTCCAGTGTGGCGGTCCAGTATGGCAGTCCAGGACGGCGGTCCAGCGCGGCGGTCCGAGGTTCAGAGGAAGCCGTAAAACTCTTGTGTAAACACGAGTATGAACTGCACCAGGACCATCGACTTTTATGAAGACTTAGCAGAACAAACACACAGTTATTTTAATTTAGTTTTATTATATTTCCCTTTTATTTATGACCCGTTTCCCTGGTTCAGTCACATGTGACAGTCCTGACGCCAGGACGGGGACTAAAACAGGACTGAAACAGGACTAAAGCAGGACCAAAACAGGACTAAAACGGGACTAAAGCGGGACTAAAGCGGGACTAAAACGGGACTAAAACGGGACTAAAGCGGGACTAAAACGGGACTAAAACGGGACTGAAACGGGACTAAAACGGGACTAAAACGGGACTAAAACGGGACTATAGCGGGACTAAAACGGGACTAAAACGGGACTAAAACGGGACTAAAACGGGACTAAAGCGGGACTAAAGCGGGACTAAAGCGGGACTATAACAGAACTAAAGCGGGACTAAAGCGGGACTAAAGCGGGACTAAAGCGGGACTAAAGCGGGACTAAAGCGGGACTAAAGCGGGACTAAAACGGGATTAAAACAGAAATAAAGTGGGACTATAACAGGACTAACGTGGGAATACAACGGGACTACAACAGGATTATAACGGGACTATAACTGAAACGGGACTGAAACGGGACTGAAACGGGACTAAAGCGGGACTAAAGCGGGACTATAACAGAACTAAAGCGGGACTAAAGCGGGCCTAAAGCGGGCCTAAAGCGGGACTAAAGCGGGACTAAAGCGGGACTAAAGCGGGACTAAAGCGGGACTAAAGCGGGATTAAAACGGGACTAAAGCGGGACTAAAGCGGGACTAAAGCGGGACTAAAGCGGGATTAAAACAGGACTAAAGCAGGACCAAAACGGGACTAAAACGGGACTAAAACGGGACTAAAACGGGACTAAAACGGGACTAAAACGGGACTAAAGCGGGACTAAAGCGGGACTAAAGCGGGACTAAAACGGGACTAAAACGGGACTGAAACGGGACTAAAACGGGACTAAAACGGGACTAAAACGGGACTGAAACGGGACTGAAACGGGACTAAAACGGGACTATAGCGGGACTAAAACGGGACTAAAACGGGACTAAAACAGGACTAAAACGGGACTAAAGCGGGACTATAACAGAACTAAAGCGGGACTAAAGCGGGACTAAAGCGGGACTAAAGCGGGACTAAAGCGGGACTAAAGCGGGACTAAAGCGGGACTAAAGCGGGACTAAAACGGGATTAAAACGGGATTAAAACAGAAATAAAGTGGGACTATAACAGGACTAACGTGGGAATACAACGGGACTACAACAGGATTATAACGGGACTATAACTGAAACGGGACTGAAACGGGACTAAAGCGGGACTAAAGCGGGACTAAAACGGGATTAAAACGGGACTAAAACTGAAATAAAGTGGGACTATAACAGGACTAACGTGGGACTACAACGGGACTACAACAGGATTATAACGGGACTATAACGGGATTATAACGGGACTAAAATGGGACTATAACCGGACTATAACCTTACTATAACCTTACTATACCAGGTGATGGGACTAAAGCAGGACTAAAACAGGACTAAAACGGGACTAAAGCAGGACTAAAGCAGGACTAAAGCAGGACTAAAGCAGGACTAAAACAGGACTAAAACAGGACTAAAACGGGATTATAACAGGACTAAACCAGGTCTATACCAGGTCTCATAACATCGTTTACATTATTTTACTCTTTTATAACTTGTTTCTCAGTTTCATTCATAAATGTGACGTGTGGGAAATGTGATTTTATTTGTAAATGTCGAGCGACCAATGAGCTCCTGAGTTTAACACGCGTCACCGAAATAAACTAATCTGATTGGACGAGTGTTTGCATGAGCGCCCCCTGCAGGTGTGGTGGTGTAGAGCAGAGCGCCCCCTGCAGGTGTGGTGGTGTAGAGCAGAGCGCCCCCTGCAGGTGTGGTGGTGTAGAGCAGAGCGCCCCCTGCAGGCGTGGTGGTAGATAAACAGTTTTCATCTTCACGTCTTTAGTCAAACGAGACTTTCTTTAGGCCTGATATTTTTCCAGGACATGAACAAACACAATGAATGTCTCTCCCTCTGCGTCTGTCCCCGTCCCTCCCCCATCCCTCCTTCTTTCTTCTTCTTTCTTCTTCTTTCTTCTTCTTTCTCTTTTCTCTTCTCGTCTTTGACCCTGTGTTTCTTTAGTCTGTGTCACCCCCCCGTCCTCCAGAATACAATACACCAGAATACAACCACCACATTTAACCTGGTTTAACCAGGACTAAACCAGGACTGAACCAGGGCTCAACCAGTTCTAAACCAGGACTAAACCAGGTCTAAACCAGGACTCAACCAGTTCTAAACCAGGACTAAACCAGGACTGAACCAGGACTGAACCAGGACTCAACCAGGACTCAACCAGGACTATAACCAGGACTATAACCAGGACTAAACCAGGACTCAACCAGGACTAAACCAGATCTAAACCAGGAGTAAACCAGGACTATAACCAGGACTATAACCAGATCTAAACCAGGAGTAAACCAGGAGTAAACCAGGTCTAAACCAGGTCTAAACTATGACTCAACCAGTTCTAAACCAGGACTAAACCAGGACTATAACCAGGACTATAACCAGGACTATAACCAGGACTATAACCAGGACTAAACCAAATCTAAACCAGGAGTAAACCAGATCTAAACCAGGACTAAACCAGGACTAAACTAGGTCTAAACCAGGACTAAACCAGGACTAAACCAGATCTAAACCAGATCTAAACCAGGTGTAAACCAGGACTAAACCAGGTCTAAACCAGGACTCAACCAGGACTAAACCAGGACTAAACCAGGACTAAACCAGGACTATAACCAGGACTATAACCAGGACTATAACCAGGACTATAACCAGGACTAAACCAGGACTAAACCAGGACTAAACCAGGAGTAAACCAGGTCTAAACCAGGACTAAACTAGGTCTAAACCAGGACTAAACTAGGACTCAACCAGTTCTAAACCAGGACTATAACCAGGACTATAACCAGGACTATAACCAGGACTAAACCAGGACTAAACCAGGAGTAAACCAGGTCTAAACCAGGACTAAACCAGGACTAAACTAGGTCTAAACTAGGACTCAACCAGTTCTAAACCAGGACTATAACCAGGACTATAACCAGGACTATAACCAGGACTATAACCAGGACTATAACCAGATCTAAACCAGGAGTAAACCAGGAGTAAACCAGGTCTAAACCAGGTCTAAACCAGGTCTAAACCAGGTCTAAACCAGGACTAAACTAGGTCTAAACCAGGACTAAACCGGGTCTAAACTGGGACTAAACCTGGACTATAACCAGGACTAAACCAGGACTATAACCAGGACTAAACTAGGACTAAATCAGGTTTAAACCAGGTGAGTTGTACAGTTGTGGGGAGTATTATCGGGAGTAGATTGTTTCTTCTTCCAGCTTTTGTTTATGGACAATCATCACGTTTACGTTTATAATAATTCCGACTTTTCCGTTTCCTTTTCCGTCAGGGAGAAACGGGAGTTTGAGAAAATCCCGATCCATTCTGGGCCGGTCTGAGTCTGAGTCTGTCCCAGGGGGAAAACCAGACTCCAGAACCAACACGAGGGTCAGATAAGAGGCTAAAATTAAACCCACTGATCCCAGAGCGAGAGGGAAAGATCCGCACATACCAACGGGAAGAGCGACCACGGAAAAGTGACACACTGAAGCTTTAGTTTGTCCAACACCAAAACAAAACTCCAACCCTTTATTATCACACTGAAGACGTCTCCAGAGATCCAAACGCTTGGGTCCACCTGGTGATGTCACAGAGAGAGAGAGACAAGGAAGGAGGGATAGGAGGGCGAGGGAGAGCGAAAGAGGGAGGAAGGGAGAGAGAAGGAAGGAGAGAGAAAGGAGGGAGAGAGAGAGAGAGGAAGAGAGAGGGACGGAAAAAGAAAGAGGAAGAAAGGAGGGAAAGAGAGAAAGAAAGAGGAGAGAAAGAAAGAGAGGAGAGAAAGAGAAAGAGGGAGAGAAAGAGGAAGAAAGGAGGGAAAGAGAGAAAGAAAGAGGAGAGAAAGAAAGAGGAGAGAAAGAAAGAGAGGAGAGAAAGAAAGAGAAAGAGGAAGAAAGGAGGGAAAGAGAGAAAGAAAGAGGAGAGAAAGAAAGAGAGAGGAGAGAGAGAGGAGAGAAAGAGGAGAGAAAGAGGAGAGAAAGAGAGGAGAGAATAAAAGAGAGAAAGAGAGGAGAGAATAAAAGAGAGAGAGAGAGAGAGAGGAGAGAAAGAGGAGAGAATAAAAGAGAGGAGAGAATAAAAGAGAGGAGAGAGAGAGAGAGAGAGAGAGGAGAGAAAGAGAGAAGAGAAAGAAAGCTAAAGGCAGAGAGAGAGAGAGAGAGAGAGAGAGAGAGGAGGGATAGAAGGAGGGTGAGCAAGCAAAAGAGAACGACAGGGAAAAAGGAGAGAGAAAGCGAAAGAGAGGGGAGAGAGAGAGAAAGAAAGAAGGTGGGAAAGAGAGAAAGGAGAAAGAGAAAAAGCAGATAGAAGGAGAGGTAGAGACAGAAGAGAGAAAGAAGAGAGGAGGAGGGAGCGATTGATTAATGATCGGGTCGTGCTCGTTGTGGAGAATCGGGCGGACGGAGTGAAAGAAACTCCGGCGTTTCCATCGTAAATCTCGGTCGGGGGTCAGAGGTCTGAGGGCCGGACACTCGCCCATCTGGGACCGTTTTACGCCGAGAGCCGCTCAACACGAACCAGCACTTCCCCCGAAAACGCTCCGTTCCACCTCGTGATGTCATACAGGGAGTGCTCCACTGTGTTTTTAAACCATACACCTTCACTAGAATCATCTGGATCATTTCAGCCAAACTCTGCTGCACTAAAGTGAAACGTTACTGCTCTGAATGTTCCACAATATGGCATTAAACCTTCCTATCTCCACGGAGACCAAACCAGACCAAGTTCCAGGTCAGAGCTGTGGAGAGGCGACTCCGCTCACAGTCAGAATGTCTGTTTTTCTTGTTTTTTTTGTTTGTTTTTTTTTTAGCTCTAAATCCACCTGTGATTGAATAAATGTAAAGTAGAGCTGTTTAATGTCACACTTGAGAACTAGTCTAGGTCTGGTCCTGGTTTAGTCCTGGTTCAGTCCTGGTTCAGTCCTGGTCTAGTCCTGTTTTAGTCCTGTTTTAGTCCTGGTTTAGTCCTGGTCTAGTCCTGGTTCAGTCCTGGTCTAGTCCTGTTTTAGTCCTGGTTCAGTCTTGTTTTAGTCCTGGTTCAGTCCCGTTTTAGTCCCGGTTTAGTCCTGGTTCAGTCTTGTTTTAATCCTGGTTTAGTCCTGGTTCAGTCCCGTTTTAGTCCCGTTTTAGTCCCGGTTTAGTCCTGGTTTAATCCTGGTTTAGTCCTGGTTCAGTCCTGTTTTAGTCCCGGTTTAGTCCCGGTTTAGTCCCGGTTTAGTCCTGGTTTAGTCCCGGTTTAGTCCCGGTTTAGTCCCGGTTTAGTCCCGGTTTAGTCCCGGTTCAGTCCCGGTT
The DNA here is from genome assembly GCA_036785185.1 of Paratrypauchen microcephalus. NCBI lineage: Eukaryota > Metazoa > Chordata > Actinopteri > Gobiiformes > Gobiidae > Paratrypauchen > Paratrypauchen microcephalus. The sequence goes on along the minus strand of JAVJIX010000045.1, from coordinate 2,184,431 downwards.
CAGTCCCGGTTTAGTCCCGGTTTAGTCCCGGTTTAGTCCCGGTTTAGTCCCGGTTCAGTCCCGGTTCAGTCCCGTTTTAGTCCCGGTTTAGTCCCGGTTTAGTCCCGGTTTAGTCCCGGTTTAGTCCTGGTTTAGTCCTGGTTTAGTCCTGGTTTAGTCCTGGTTCAGTCCTGGTCTAGTCCTGTTTTAGTCCTGGTTCAGTCTTGTTTTAGTCCTGGTTTAGTCCTGGTTCAGTCCCGTTTTAGTCCTGGTTTAGTCCTGGTTTAGTCCCGGTTTAGTCCTGGTTTAGTCCTGGTTCAGTCCCGTTTTAGTCCCGTTTTAGTCCCGGTTTAGTCCTGGTTTAATCCTGGTTTAGTCCTGGTTCAGTCCTGTTTTAGTCCCGGTTTAGTCCCGGTTTAGTCCCGGTTTAGTCCTGGTTTAGTCCCGGTTTAGTCCCGGTTTAGTCCCGGTTTAGTCCCGGTTTAGTCCCGGTTCAGTCCCGGTTCAGTCCCGGTTTAGTCCCGGTTTAGTCCCGGTTTAGTCCCGGTTTAGTCCCGGTTCAGTCCCGGTTCAGTCCCGTTTTAGTCCCGGTTTAGTCCCGGTTTAGTCCCGGTTTAGTCCCGGTTTAGTCCCGGTTCAGTCCCGGTTCAGTCCCGTTTTAGTCCCGTTTTAGTCCCGGTTTAGTCCTGGTTCAGTCTTGTTTTAATCCTGGTTTAGTCCCGTTTTAGTCCTGGTTTAGTCCCGGTTTAGTCCCGGTTCAGTCCCGGTTTAGTCCCGATTTAGTCCCGGTTTAGTCCCGGTTTAGTCCTGGTTTAATCCTGGTTTAGTCCTGGTTTAGTCCTGGTTCAGTCCTGTTTTAGTCCCGTTTTAGTCCCGTTTTAGTCCCGGTTTAGTCCCGGTTTAGTCCCGGTTCAGTCCTGGTTTAGTCCTGGTTTAGTCCCGGTTTAGTCCTGGTTTAGTCCTGGTTCAGTCCTGGTTTAGTCCTGGTTTAGTCCTGTTCTGTGCTGATATTTGAGCTCTAAATCCTCCTGTGATTGAGTAAAACCTTTGTGTGTGTTTTGTGTTTTTGGGGCGACCTACAAACCTCGTCTCCTCCACATCTGCTCTGGTCCTCGTTCCAAACCAAACCACTTTACATCCCATTTTTTTATTTTCTCTTTTTAAAAAACGATTCCTGAACAGAAACGACACAAACACCTGGAGTTTCGTTTCATTCACATGTTTCATAACGCTCTGTCCCACCTCGTGATGTCATCATGAACAGGAAGAGCTCCACTGTGTTTTTAAACTCCACACACCTTCACTAGAATCATCTGGAACTTTCTCTCCTGAACTAAAGGTAAAAGTTCACTGTTCACTTGGAAACTCCCACTTGATGACATCACGAGGTGGAACAGACTGTTTGGAGCTTTGAAGATGTACAATATTTTGTTCAAATATTGTAAAATAACTAGTGCTGTCAGGTGATTAAAAAATAATCTAAGGATTTGTAATCTAATTAATCGCATTTTAAGAGAGGGAGAGAACGAACCCACTTTGTGATTGAGTTTTTCCAGTTTTCATGCGGTCGCTTTGCTCATTTATTTCTCAAACTCTGTGAGCGTGGTTTGTTGGTGGTAGTTTGGTGGTTTGGTAGTTTGCTGGTTTGGTGGTTTGGTGGCTTGGTAGTTTGGTGGTTTGGTGGTTTTGTAGTTTTGTAGTTTGGTGGTTTGATAGTTTTGTAGTTTGGTGGTTTGGTAGTTTGCTGATTTGGTGGTTTTGTAGTTTGGTGGTTTGTTGGTTTGGTAGTTTGGTAGTTTGGTGATTTGGTAGTTTGCTGATTTGGTGGTTTGGTAGTTTGCTGGTTTGGTGGTTTGGTGGTTTGGTAGTTTGGTGGTTTTGTAGTTTTGTAGTTTTGTAGTTTTGTAGTTTTGTAGTTTTGTAGTTTTGTAGTTTTGTGGTTTGGTGGTTTGGTAGTTTGCTGATTTGGTGGTTTGGTAGTTTGCTGATTTGGTGGTTTTGTAGTTTGCTGATTTGGTGGTTTGGTAGTTTGGTAGTTTGGTGATTTGGTGGTTTGGTAGTTTGCTGATTTGGTGGTTTGGTAGTTTGCTGTTTTGGTAGTTTGTTGGTTTGGTGGTTTGGTAGTTTGGTGGTTTGGTGGTTTTGTAGTTTTGTAGTTTGGTGGTTTGGTAGTTTTGTAGTTTTGTAGTTTTGTAGTTTGGTGGTTTGGTAGTTTGCTGATTTGGTGGTTTGGTAGTTTGCTGATTTGGTGGTTTTGTAGTTTGGTGGTTTGTTGGTTTGGTAGTTTGGTAGTTTGGTGATTTGGTAGTTTGGTGGTTTGGTAGTTTGCTGGTTTGGTGGTTTGGTTGTTTGCTGGTTTGGTAGTTTGGTGGTTTGGTAGTTTGGTGGTTTGGTGGTTTTGTAGTTTTGTAGTTTGCTGGTTTGGTAGTTTGCTGGTTTGGTAGTTTGCTGATTTGGTGGTTTGGTAGTTTGCTGATTTGGTGGTTTTGTAGTTTGGTGGTTTGTTGGTTTGGTGGTTTGGTAGTTTGGTGGTTTGGTGGTTTGCTGATTTGGTGGTTTGGTAGTTTGCTGATTTGGTGGTTTGGCAGTTTGGTGGTTTGGTGATTTGGTGGTCTGGTAGTTTGCTGATTTGGTAGTTTGCTGATATGGTAGTTTGGTGGTTTGTTGGTTTGGTAGTTTGGTGATTTCGTAGTTTGCTGATTTGGTGGTTTGGTAGTTTGGTGGTTTGGTAGTTTGCTGATTTGGTGGTTTGGTAGTTTGCTGGTTTGGTGGTTTGTAGTTGGTTGGTTTGTTGATTTGGTGGTTTGGTGGTCTGTTAGTTTGGTAGTTTGCTGGTTTGGTAGTTTGCTGATTTGGTGGTTTGGTAGTTTGCTGGTTTGGTGGTTTGTTGGTTTGTTGGTTTGGTGGTTTGGTGAAGTGCGCTCACACTCGCTCTATCACCGGTAACGATGGAACTTGTCCGGACGTGTTTGTCGTTCAAATGATCCGTCAGGCTGGAGGAAAATTATTTTTGACAAAAGCTCCAAATCTCGGCGTTCTTGTCGATCGTCTCGTCTTTGTTCTTTTTATAAATAAACTCGCCGTTCAAAGGCCCTGGCAGCGATTCGCTCACCGCACGCCAAATTTAAAATGCACAATGAATTGCCGCTCATAATTAATTGTGTTAAATTTTATAACGTGTTAATTTGCAGTGTGATTAATTAATCTAATTAATGCGTTAAACTGACAGCTCTAAAAATAATAAATTCTTCAACTTGTCCTCAGCGCTGTTATAGACTTTATTTTCCATGTTTGAGGCCTTTATAAATACTCCCCTGGATCAATACTGACACCAGAATCTGTAGTTTAAATTTTCTGTCTCCATGGAAACACGTGTCGCCCTCAAAGTTCCACAGTGTTGCTTTAAAGAAAAGATGAATGTTTGAGTGATTCTGTCTTGCACACGGATCATTAGTTCACTGCAGAACTCTCCCTAAACCCGGGCTCCCCTCTCCGCAGATCTGACCCGTGACTCAGTCTGCTGTCTTGAGCTCGTCGCCATGGAGACAGACGATAATAACAAGAGACAAACAAGTGGCGCTGTCAGGAGAAAAGTTCCGTATTGACCTTTAATGTCTTAAATCCAAAGAATCGTTAAAACCTCAGCAGTCTCACTCCTCGATGAGCTTCATTTGACTGGCTCCAGATCGCTCTAAAAACCTTCAGGAAAGGTTCAGTTCCGTCCAGCGAAAAATGAGGATCCAGTTTTGATACTTGTTTTAGACTTTACTTTTGACAACCCAACTATAGCTACTAAAAAAAAATCCTGTTTTCACCTACCCCCTATCCCCGCCCACAGCCCTGTATTTACATAAAGACCAAAACGGCAATTTACAATGAACATAATGTACAAATCATACCTATTGTTCAAAATACCAGAATAAAGCTGCATTGTGTAACTTTTCACCTACTTGTTTCTATGGATATGTCATTACTCTGCCTGGAATGTTCCACAGTGTGACTTTAAACGGCTCTACTTTACATTTATTCAATCACAGGTGGTTTTAGAGCTCAGAAATCCAGAGAAAAATAGACATTCTGACTGTGAGCGGGGTCGCCTCTCCACAGACCTGACCTGGAACTTGGTCTGGTTTGGTCTCCGTGGAGATAGAAAGGTTTAATGCCATACTGTGGAACATTCTAGACAAACGATAACATCTCCATGGAGACATAACAGATAATAATCCCTAGAAAACCAGACATTCTGACTGTGAGCGGGGTCGCCTCTCCACAGATCTGACCTGTAACCTGTGACATGGTCTGGCTTGAAAAGATTTGACCAGAAATGTTCCGCAGTGCTCCTGGAACCTTCAGTAAACACGTATGACATTCTGCGCCCTGTTAAATCCTGCTTAGACCTGTGAGTTTTTTCAATAAGTGCGGTTATTGGCCCCTCCGTGTTGCCGTGGTTATTGGCCCCTCCGTGTTGCCGTAGTCCGGTGCTGACTCGGCGGAGCGCGGCTTTAGTGAAGTCAGCGTTACTCTCTTAATTAAAGTCCACAGATAATTTTGCTGTTTTTAGTGCGAGCTCTGGCCCTGAATGGATAAATAAGTCATTAGAGGAGCATCTCTGGATCCGCCGTTCCATCGCCGCAGACACAAACTCCGATTTAAGACAGTAAAGGTCAATACGGAACTTTTCCACTGACGGCTCCACTTGTTTGTCCCGATAGCAATATTATTATCATCTGTCTCCATGGAGATGAGCTCAGTGGTAAGTGGGAGTTTAAGAGCTCCTTTTAACTTTAGTTCAGTCGAGATCGGCGATTCCAAAAGACTGAAAAGATCCAGATGATTCTAGTGAAGGTGTGTGGAGTTTAAAAACGCAGTGGAGCACTTCCTGGATCACCACATGATGACATCACAAGGTGGAACAGTTTGAGAGAAGAACTCAGTCAGGAAACAACATTATAAAGGAGATCAGAAAATAGTGAAATATGGGCCTTTTAACCAGGTCTAAACCAGGACTAAACCAGGACTAAACCAAGACTAAACCAGGTCTAAACCAGGACTAAACCAGGACTAAACCAAGACTAAACCAGGACTAAACCAGGACTAAACCAGGACTAAACCAGGGCTAAACCAGGACTAAACCAGGACTAAACCAGGGCTAAACCAGGGCTAAACCAGGACAAAAACCGGGACTAAACCGGGACTAAACCAGGACTAAACCAAGACTAAACCAAGACTAAACCAGGACTAAACCAGGACTAAACCAGGACTAAACCAGGACTAAACCAAGACTAAACCAGGACTAAACCAGGACTAAACCAGGACTAAACCAGGACTCAACCAGGGCTAAACCAGGGCTAAACCAGGACTTAATCAAGACTTAATCAAGACTTAACCAAGACTAAACCAGGACTAAACCAGGACTAAACCAGGACTAAACCAGGACTAAAGACCGGGTTTAGTCCCAGTGTAGACCTGGTTTAGTCCCAGTGTAGACCTGGTTTAGTCCCAGTGCAGACCTGGTTTAGTCCAGGTTTAGTTCTGGCTTAGACCTGGTTTAGTCCCAGTGCAGACCTGGTTTAGTCCTAGTGTAGTTCTGGTTTAGACCAGGTTTAATCGCAGTGTAGACCTGGTTTAGTCCTGGTTTAGTCCTAGTTTGGACCTGATTTAGACCTGGTTTAGTCTTAGTTTTGACCTAGTTTGGACTTAGTTTAGTCCTAGTTTAGACCAGGTTTAGACCTAGTTTAGACCAGGTTTAGTCCTAGTTTAGACCAGCTTTAGTCCTCATTTAGACCAGGTTTAGTCCTAGTTTAAACCTGGTTTAGTCCTGTTTTTTTTTTTTTTTTAGGGGAGGTTCCTGTCAGTGGAACTTCTTTTTTAGTACCGACACCTGCGATAAACGAGGGTCTAGTTTGGATACTGGTGTTGGTATTGATTAGTTCGTGATTTTTGATATGCGTTGTTGGTTTTTTATGGTTTCGTTCGTCGTCCTGGTCATCCTGGTCGTTGTGTCTCCGGGCGACTCTGCTGCTCCTCTGAGAGCTCTGTTCTGTCACTCTGCATTAAACACCGGAGCCATCTGGAGCGAACCACGTCCTGCACCACAAACCATCTCAAACTAAATCTGGGTCAACCAAATAAAGCGTTCCAAAGTCTGAATTATACCCACGTTTAAAGCTCCAGTATCACAAACCTGACTCCTGTGAGGTTCTAATGTTGTTCCTCCTCTCAAACACCTGGAGTTGTGTTTGTTTCATTCTCATGTTTGAGGAACTCTTTATTATTCGTCTGTAACATCTCCAAAGCTCCAAACGCTCTGTTCCACCTCGTGATGTTTGTATGTTTGTTTATGTTTATTTGAGCAGCTTGCAGGTTCCATTTAAGCATAATTTCACAAATACAAACTCAAAATACAAACAAATACAAACTTATGTCACATGTCTCTGCAGTTCCTTTGCTCAAAATGGAGCAGGTGGAAGAATAAACTTATGTACTCCTGCTCCATATTCTCACACATTCCACACTGACAGCTATTATAATATGTATAATATAATAATATAATACAATCCTAAAACTACCACTTGATGTCATCAAGTGGTAGTTTTAGGGTTATCAGCTTTAGTCCTAGTTTAGACCTCGTTTAGACCTAGTTTAGTCTTGGTTTAGTCCTAGTTTAGACCTAGTTTAGTCCTGGTTGTGTCCTGGTTTAGTCCTGGTTTTGCCCTGGTTTAGCCGTAGTTTAGTCTTGGTTTAGTCCTAGTTTAGCCCTGGTTGTGTCCTGGTTTAGACCTGGTTTAGTCCTGGTTTAGTCTTGGTTTCGCCCTGGTTTCGCCCTGGTTTTGCCCTGGTTTAGCCGTAGTTTAGTCTTGGTTTAGTCCTAGTTTAGTCCTAGATTAGACCTGGTTTATCTCTGGTTGAGTCCTGGTTTAGACCTGGTTTAGACCTGGTTTAGACCTAGTTAGACCTGGTTTAGGCCTGGTTTAGACCTGGTTTAGCCCTAGTTAGACCTGGTTTAGCCCTAGTTTAGACCTGCTTTAGCCCTAGTTAGACCTGGTTTAGCCCTAGTTTAGACCTGCTTTAGCCCTAGTTAGACCTGGTTTAGCCCTAGTTAGACCTGGTTTAGTCCTAGTTTAGACCTGGTTTAGACCTCGTTTAGTCCTAGTTTAGACCTGGTTTAGTCCTGGTTTAGCCCTGGTTTTGCCCTGGTTTAGTCCTGGTTTAGTCTTGGTTTAGTCCTAGTTTAGCCCTGGTTGTGTCCTGGTTTAGACCTGGTTTAGTCCTGGTTTAGTCCTGGTTTAGTCTTGGTTTCGCCCTGGTTTCGCCCTGGTTTTGCCCTGGTTTAGCCGTAGTTTAGTCTTGGTTTAGTCCTAGTTTAGTCCTAGATTAGACCTGGTTTATCTCTGGTTGAGTCCTGGTTTAGACCTGGTTTAGACCTGGTTTAGACCTAGTTAGACCTGGTTTAGGCCTGGTTTAGACCTGGTTTAGCCCTAGTTAGACCTGGTTTAGCCCTAGTTTAGACCTGCTTTAGCCCTAGTTAGACCTGGTTTAGCCCTAGTTTAGACCTGCTTTAGCCCTAGTTAGACCTGGTTTAGCCCTAGTTAGACCTGGTTTAGCCCTAGTTTAGACCTGCTTTAGCCCTAGTTAGACCTGGTTTAGCCCTAGTTGGACCTGGTTTAGCCCTAGTTTAGACCTGCTTTAGCCCTAGTTAGACCTGCTTTAGCCCTAGTTTAGACCTGCTTTAGCCCTAGTTTAGACCTGCTTTAGCCCTAGTTAGACCTGGTTTAGCCCTAGTTAGACCTGGTTTAGCCCTAGTTTAGACCTGGTTTAGCCCTAGTTAGACCTGGTTTAGCCCTGGTTGAGTCCTGGTTTACACCTGGTTTAGTCCTGGTTTAGACCTGGTTTAGACCTGGCTTAGACCTGGTTTAGCCGTAGTTAGACCTGGTTTAGCCCTAGTTTAGACCTGGTTTTGGCCTGGTTTAGACCTGGTTTAGACCTGGCTTAGACCTGGTTTAGTCCTGGTTTAGACCTGGTTTAGCCCTAGTTTAGACCTGGTTTTGGCCTGGTTTAGACCTGGTTTAGACCTGCTTTAGGCCTGGTTTAGCCCTAGTTAGACCTGGTTTAGCCCTAGTTTAGGCCTGGTTTAGACCTGGTTTAGACCTGGTTTAGACCTGGTTTAGGCCTATTTAGACCTGGTTTAGCCCTAGTTAGACCTGGTTTAGCCCTGGTTGAGTCCTGGTTTACACCTGGTTTACACCTGGTTTAGTCCTGGTTTACACCTGGTTTAGTCCTGGTTTAGACCTGGTTTAGACCTGGTTTAGGCCTAGTTAGACCTGGTTTAGCCCTAGTTAGTCCTGGTTTAGCCCTGGTTGAGTCCTGTTTACACCTGGTTTAGACCTGGTTTAGACCTGGTTTAGCCCTAGTTTAGACCTGGTTTTGGCCTGGTTTAGACCTGGTTTAGTCCTGGTTTTGTGTTTGTGACGAGGAAACATTAGAACGTAGAAAACGGCGTAACACGGGTATTTTGCTTCTCTTTTCCGTCTTTTCGCGTCGCCTTTTTCAAACCAAACCGAAGTGAAGACGTTTTTATTTTATTTTTTGTGTTTATTGCCGAATGACAAACAATAACGCCGTTTCCTCCTGACTGTAATCTGCTAATTAGCCCTGAGATCCCCGGCCCTGCCATACATCACAGCGCAACCACGGCAACAATAAAAAGTGCACGTTGTGGCTTTTTCATTTTTTGGCCCGCGATTCTGCTCGCCTTTAATCCAGGGCCACAATTATCGGTGTTTATGGATCGATGGGCTCCCTCTGGAGGTGTGGAGGTGACGGCCGGACGGTCCGGGTCGATCCGGGGACATAAAGTGAAAGACGCAGACGCGAGCGGTGATTAAGTGTGTCTAAACGAGCCGACTTTCGCTTTATGTGTTTTTTATAAACGTTTATGGAGCACCACCTGTAGAAGTTTATGGTTTTATTATCAGAGGACCAATGACCACAGACAGGTCAGACTGCACCGTTTAGTCCTGGTTTAGTCCGGGTTTAGACCGGGCTTAGTCCTGGTTTAGACCTGGTTTAGTCCAGGTTTAGTCCGGGCTTAGTCCTGGTTTAGACCTGGTTTAGACCTGGTTTAGTGCTGGTTTAGTGCTGGTTTAGACCTGGTTTAGTGCTGATTTAGATCTGGTTTAGACCTGGTTTAGACCTGGTTTAGTCCTGTTTTTAGTCCTGGTTTAGACCGGGTTTAGACCGGGTTTAGTGCTGGTTTAGACCTGGTTTAGACCGGGTTTAGACCTGGTTTAGTGCTGGTTTAGACCTGGTTTAGACCGGGTTTAGATCTGGTTTAGTGCTGGTTTAGTCCTGGTTTTGTCCTGTTTTTAGTCCTGCTTTAGACCTGGTTTAGACCTGGTTTAGACCTGGTTTAGACCTGGTTTAGTCCTTGTTTAGACCTGGTTTAGACCTGGTTTAGACCTGGTTTAGACCTGGTTTAGACCTGGTTTAGTCCTGGTTTTGTCCTGTTTTTAGTCCTGCTTTAGACCTGGTTTAGACCTGGTTTAGACCTGGTTTAGACCTGGTTTAGACCTGGTTTAGTCCTGGTTTAGTCCTGGTTTAGTCCTGGTTTAGTCCTGGTTTAGTCCTGGTTTAGACCTGGTTAAAGGGCCCATATTTCTTTATTTTCTGATCTCTTTTATCATGTTGTTTCCTGACTGAGTTCTCTCAAACTGCTCCACCTTGTGATGTCATCATGTGGCGATACAGGAAGTGCTCCACTGTGTTTTTAAACTCCACACACCTTCACTAGAATCATCTGGCTCTTAATTTCAACCCTGGAATTCCTGATCTTGACACAACTAAAGGTAAAAGGAGCTTGATGACATCACGAGGTGGAGCAGAGCGTTTGGAGATAATAAAGAGTTCCTCAAACAAAACACAACTCCAGGTCGGGGTTTTTGAGGAGGAACATTAAAACTCCAGTTAATTTTGGACCTTTAAATAATCTTTTACGTGAATTAAACGGACGCTTTCATCGCCAAACCTGCTCGCCGTTAATAACGCCGCGGCATTACTGTAAAACTTAACTACTCTTCCGTTGTTTGTCATTTTTACACACTCTCTTTTTACGACGCTGCGTTGTTTTTTTAGCGGCGAGACCACCTCCGAGCAGCTCCGGCCGCAGACACCGAACATCTCATCTCCTCGTGTAAATCTGCAAAAATAACAATAATAATAGAGCCTTTATGAAGCGCGGGAGACAGCTGTGACCCCAGTTTAAAATAATATTGCTTCAGCTGTTTTCCCCGCGCTCGCGTCATAAACCGGGCTTACGGCGCTGATCCGGGTTCAGTCCGAGCCCGGGCCGTGTGAGCCGGGGCTAAACGCTCTCCGCTCGGACGCCGTTTACACTTCTTTAGATTTTTGAGGTTCAAATGTAAAATAAACACAGGAAATATCAGAGGTGGTTAAGGAAAGTGCGGGGTGGATACTGCCCCCTGCTGGAGAGGAGGGCGGAACAGTTCTGTTTTATTTGGATTTTGGACTTATTTTTTCTGCGTTGTGTAATATCCCCATATCCCGTAGAATTCTATGTCAATTCTACACTTTTGATTTGAGGTATGGAAATATTTTCTTCATTCGCAGATTTAAGATACGATGCTCATTTCGGTTTTAATCTGAAGTTTTCTATTTCCATATGAAAGTGTAATTCCACACCAGTGTGCCACAGTCCATTTGTGGAGAGGATTTGTGCTTGAGAATGCTTTTTGTTAATATTTACTTCTATAAATGGTCGAATAACTGTAAAGAGAAATACACAAACCCTTGTAAGTTCAAAGTCATCTTTATTGTCAAAAACCATATGTACAGGTCGCACACACAGGATTTGACATTGCAGCGCCCCCTAGGCCCACAGTGAACATAAAACATGTGATAAACAAGACAATAAACACCATGACTAAAACATCACATATACCCGCAGCAAAAGTACAAAAGGCTTGTGTATAATACAAATAAGTAAAACACACAATGTGGAGCGGAATAAAGCTCAAATGTTTCATTTAAGCAGCTGTGAGATTGTCATTTAAGCAGCAGTGTCATTTAAGTGTCATTTAAGCAGCAGTGTCATTTAAGTAGCAGTGCCATTTAAGTAGCAGTGTCGATGCCATTTAAGCAGCAGTGCTGGTGCCATTTAAGCAGCAGTGCTGGTGCCATTTAAGCAGCAGTGTCGTGTCGGTGCCATTTAAGCAGCAGTGCCGCGTCGGCGCCATTTAAGCAGCAGTCTCAGTGTCATTTAAGCAGCAGTCTCAGTGTCATTTAAGTGTCATTTAAGCAGCAGTGTCATTTAAGCAGCAGTGTCATTTAAGCATCAGTGTCAGTGTCATTTAAGCATCAGTGTCATTTAAGCATCAGTGTCAGTGTCATTTAAGCAGCAGTGTCTGTGTCATTTAAGCAGCAGTGTCTGTGTCATTTAAGCAGCAGTGTCTGTGTCATTTAAGCAGCAGTGTGATTGGGAGAGAGTTGAGCATCCTGACAGCTTGGTGGATGAAGCTGTCTTTCAGTCTGCTGGTCTTGGCCCTGAGGCTCCTCAGTCTCCTTCCTGATGGCAGCAGACTGAAGAGGCAGTTGGATGGGTGGGTGGGATCACCCAGAGGGCTTTGCGGGTTAGGCGGGTGCGGTAGATGTTCTGCAGGGAGGGGAGAGAGACACCCACGATTCTCTCAGCTGCTCTCACTACTCGGTGTAGCTTTTTCCGGGAGGACACGGTGCAGGTGCCATACCACACAGTGATGCAGCTGGTGAGGATGCTCTCTGTGGTGCCTCTGTGAGGTTTTATTGTTGTATTCCTCATCGTGTCAGGTTTCTTTGTTCCAAATTTCACAATTCTGTCACACTGTAGGTGACTGTAGCAGCGCTTTTAACACACTCGGGTCGCTTTGGACATGACGCTCCCACAGAAGGAGTATTGTGGTCCTAATGCCCCGGGGTGTGACCGTAGACTGTCCTAATGCCCCGGGGTGTGACCGTAGACTGTCCTAATGCCCCGGGGTGTGACCGTAGACTGTCCTAATGCCCCGGGGTGTGACCGTAGACCGTCCTAATGCCCCGGGGTGTGACCGTAGACCGTCCTAATGCCCCGGGGTGTGACCGTAGACTGTCCTAATGCCCCGGGGTGTGAGCGTAGGCTGTCCTAATGCCCCGGGGTGTGAGCGTAGACTGTCCTAATGCCCCGGGGTGTGACCGTAGACTGTCCTAATGCCCCGGGGTGTGACCGTAGACTGTCCTAATGCCCCGGGGTGTGACCGTAGGCTGTCCTAATGCCCCGGGGTGTGAGCGTAGACTGTCCTAATGCCCCGGGGTGTGAGCCTGAACGCAATAAATAAAAACAAGATTTCGATACTAAGGGACAGACTCGATACTCGATATCAATTCTCTGAAAAAAAACAAAAACTTTCTTTTCTTTTCTCAAAGTCTCTGCCCTCTATATTTCTTACTCTCTCTCTTCACATCCCTCTTTCCTCCTCTCTCCTACATCTCTCTCCCCTCATCTCTCTCTCCTCATCTCTCTCTCCTTTCTGTCCATCACTCACACTCCTTCGCTCCTCTCCTCCCTCCATCCTTCTTTCCTCGGTGACATTCGTGTCATGGGCTCGTTCTGCTGACGCCGGAATTTTAAGACAGCGCTATCCCTCCATCCATCCCTCCCTCCATCCCTCCCATCTCTTTCCCTCTCTCTCTTCCTCCCTCTCTCTCTTCCTCCCTCCCTCCCTCCCTCCCTCTCTCCAGCTGTTCACCCTCTTTTATTGGATTGTGTCCGTCCTCTGTTTGGAAAAGGAGGACGCAGGACGACAAGAAGTGAAAGAGTGAAGGACAAGGAGGAAAGAGAGAAAGAGAGAGAAAGAAGAGAGGAGGGAGAGGGAAAGCAAAAGAAAAGGACGGAGAAAGAAGGAGGGAGAAAAAGAGAGGGAGAGAAGGAACAGACTGCATATTTAAAATGATGTGTATGTAGAGAGGGAGAGAGAGAGAGGGGAGGGAGAGAAAAAGTGAAAGAGAAAGCAAAAGAGACGGGGAGAGAGAGGGGGAGAGAGGAGGGAGAGAGAGAGGAGGGAGAGAGAGAGGAGGGAGAGAGAGAGGAGGGAGAGAAAAAGTGAAAGAGAAAGCAAAAGAGAGGGGAGAGAGAGAAGAGGGAGAGAGAGAGAGAGGACGGAGGGAGAGAGAGAGAGGAGTGAGAGAAAGAGAGAGAGAGGGAGAGAGGAGGGGGAGAGAGAGAGAGGAGGGAGAGAGAAAGAAAGAGAGAGGAGGGAGAGGGGAGAGAGAAAAAGTGAAAGAGAGAAAGGAGAGGGAGAGAGAGGAGGGAGAGAGAAAAAGAGAGAGAGGAGGAAGAGAAGGAGGAAGAGAAAGCAAAAGAGAATGTAAAAGAGGAGAAAGAGAGAGAGAGGACAGAACGAGGGAGAGAAAGCAAAAGAAAGAGAGAATGGAGAGAAGGAGGGAGAAAAAGAGAGGGAGAGAAGGAACAGACTGCATATTTAAAATGTGTATGGAGAGAGAGGAGGGAGGGAGAGAGAGAAAGAAGGAGGGAGAAGTGGGAGAGAGAAAGTCAAAAAAGAGCAAGAGAAAACAAGAGGAAGAGAAAGTGACTCGTGTTTGTTTCATTCACGTTTAAGGAACTCTTCATTATTCGTCTGACATCTGCAAACCCTCTGTTCCACCTCGTGATGTCATCAGGTGGGAGTTTTAAGTTCAGTCGAGATCGGCAGAGAAATTCTGGGACTGAACTGATGCGAGTGATTCTAGTGAAGGTGTGTGGAGTTTAAAAACACAGTGGAGCACTTCCTGTATCAGTGTGACATCACGAGGTGGAACAGAGCGTTTTCTGTTTGTTTTTCTTTAAGTGAAAAAAAGATTCAAAATGTGGACAAAAGAGAAAGAGACGAAACCGAGAGAGAGGGAGGAAGGATAAACTCGGAGAGAGGAAAGGAGGGAGGAGAGAGAGGGAGGACAGAGGAAAGGAGGGAGAAGGAGGGAGGAGAGAGGAAAAGAGAAGGAGGGAGGTGCGAGGAGGACAGAGGAAGGGAAGTAGGAGGAGGGAGGAGAGAGGAAAGGAGGAGGAGGGAGGAGAGATGAAAGGAGGAGAGGGGAAAGGAGGAGGAGAGAGGAAAGGAGAAGGAGGAAGGGAGGAGAGAGGAAAGGAGGGAGGACAGAGGAAAGGAGGAGAGAGGGAGGAGAGGGGAAAGGAGAAGGAGGAAGGGAGGAGAGAGGAAAGGAGGGAGGACAGAGGAAAGGAGGAGAGAGGGAGGAGAGAGGAAAGGAGAAGGAGGGAGGAGAGAGGAAAGGAGAAGGAGGGAAGACAGAGGAAAGGAGAAGGAGGGAGGACAGAGGAAAGGAGAGAGAGGGAGGACAGAGGAAAGGAGAAAGAGGGAGGACAGAGGAAAGGAGAGGGAGGACAGAGGAAAGGAGAAGGAGGGAGGACAGAGGAAAGGAGAAGGAGGGAGGACAGAGGAAAGGAGAAGGAGGGAGGACAGAGGAAAGGAGAAGGAGGGAGGACAGAGGAAAGGAGAAGGAGGGAGGACAGAGGAAAGGAGAAGGAGGGGAGGACAGAGGAAAGGAGAAGGAGGGGAGGACAGAGGAAAGGAGAAGGAGGGAGGACCGAGGAAAGGAGGGAGGAGAGAACAGATGCTTCAGATGAACAATGAGCCGCTCGAGCAAAGAGAGACATAAGTGATGAAGAGAGACAAGAGGGACAGGAGGGAGGAAACAAGGAGCTAGGAGGGAGGAAACAAGGAGCTAGGAGGGGGAAGATGAGGGGCTAGGAGGGAGGAAACAAGGAGCTAGGAGGGAGAAGATGAGGGGGTAGGAGGGAGGAAACAAGGAGCTAGGAGGGAGAAGATGAGGGGCTAGGAGGGAGGAAACAAGGAGCTAGGAGGGAGGAAACAAGGAGCTAGGAGGGGGAAGATGAGGGGCTAGGAGGGAGGAAACGAGGAGCTAGGAGGGAGAAGATGAGGGGCTAGGAGGGAGGAAACAAGGAGCTAGGAGGGAGAAGATGAGGGGCTAGGAGGGAGGAAACAAGGAGCTAGGAGGGAGAAGATGAGGGGCTAGGAGGGAGGAAACAAGGAGCTAGTTGGGAAAAGATGAGGGGCTAGGAGGGAGGAAACGAAGGAGGTAGGCCTAGGAGGGAGGAAACAAAGGCCTGGGAGAGAGGAGACAAGGGGCTAGGGGCCAAGGAGGGAAGAGACAAGGACCTAGGAGGGAGAAGACAAGGGGTTTGGAGGGAGGAGATGAGGAACTGGGAGAGAGGAAACGAAGCGCTAGGAGGGAGGAGATGAGGGGTCTAGGAGGGAGGAAACAAAGGCCTGGGAGAGAGGAGACAAGGGGCTAGGGGCCTAGGAGGGAAGAGACAAGGACCTAGGAGAGAGTAAACAAAGGGCTAGGAGGGAGGAGACGAGGGGCTACGAGTGGGAGACGAGGGACTAGCAGAGAGGAGACAAGGGGCTAGGAGTGAGACGAGAGACTAGGAGAGAGGAAACAAGAGTTAGGAGGGAGGAGAAGAGGAGGTAGGCCTAGGAGGGAGGAGACGCAGGCCAAGGAGAGAGGAGACAAGGGGTTAGTAGAAAAGGAGAGAGGAGAGGCTAGGGTGTAGGAGCCGGTGAGAGCACATAGGAGACGAGGGAAGAGACAACGGACTAGGAGATAAGGAGGCAGGACATAGGAGACAAAGGACTAGGGTGTAGGAGACAAGGAGATAGCACATAGGAGATGAGGGACTAGGAGGAGAGGTGAGCGTCCTTGCTCCGTCAGGGGCGATCGATGGGAAATCATTTACATTAGAACGACTTAACGGCACGAAAAGAGGAGGAGGAAGAGAGGAAGAGGAGAGGGAGAGAGAGAGGAGGAGAGGGAGAGAGAGAAGAGAGAGGGAAGGAAGAGAGGAGGAGGAAGAGAGAGGGAAGGAAGAGAGGAGAGAGAGAAGGAAGAGAGGGGAGAGGAAGAGAGAGTGAAGGGAGAGAGGAGAGGAAGAGAGAGAGAAGGAAGAGGGGGGAGAAGGGGAGAGAGAAGGAAGAGGGAGGAGAGGGAGAGAGAAGATGAGATGTGAGAGGAAGAGAGGAGAGAGAGAGAAGGAAGAGAGGGGAGAGGAGGAGAGAGAAGGAAGAGGGAGGAGAGGAGGAGAGGGAGAGAGAAGATGAGATGTGAGAGGAAGAGAGGAGGAGAGAGAGAAGGAAGAGAGGAGGAGAGAGAAGGAAGAGATGAGGAGAGAGAAGGAGGAGAGGAGGAGAAAGAGGAGGAAAAGAGGGGAGAGGAGGAGAGGAAAGAGGAGAGAGAAGGAAGACAGGAGAGACGGGAGAAGAGGAGAGGAAGACAGGAGGAGAGAAAGAGATGAAGAGAAAGAGATGGAGAGAGAGGAGTGGGAGAGGGGAGAAGTAGAGAGGTGGAGGAAGAGAGGGAGAGGAAGGAAGAGAGAAGAGGAGAGGAGAGGAAGAGAGACAGGAGAAAGAGAGAGAAGGAAGAGAGGAGGAGAGGGAGAAGGAAGAGGAAGAGAGCGGGAGAGGAAGAAAGGAGGAGAGGAGGAGGAGAAAGAGAGAAGAAGAGAGGGAGAGAGAGAGAAGAGGAAGAGAGCAGGAGGGGTAGAGAGGAGTGGAAGAGGGGAGAAGTGGAGAGGTGGAGGAAGAGGAAGATAAAGGGGGAAGAGAGATGATAGAGGGGAGAAGTAGAGAGGTGGAGGAAGAGGAAGAGAGGGAGAGGAAGGAAGAGAATGATTAGGAGGAGTTAGAGATGGGGATTAGAGGCAGAAAGAGAGAGGAAGGAGAGAAGGAAAGGAAGAGAAAGACAGTGGAGGAGAGAGAGAGAAGGAGAGAGTGATGATGATGAGGAGGAGGTGTGTAAAATTAACTTCATCGAGTAGTGAAGGAGGGATGGACGGAGGGATGGAGAGATTGATTTGGTGAAGGAGTAAATGGCTCTAACCTTCGTGCTGTCGTTTGAGTCTCTTTATTCCCTCGTTCACATTTAGAGATCAGAGGAGGAGGAGGAGAAGAGGAGGAGGAGGAGGAGGAGAAGAGGAGGAGAAGAGGAGGAGGAGGAGGAGAGGAGGATGATAAGAGGAGGAGAGGAGGACGATAAGAGGAGGAGGGGAGAGGAGGAGGAGAAGAAGAAGAGGAGGAGGAGGAGAAGAGGAGGAGGAGGAGGAGAAGAGGAGGAGGAGGAGAGGAGGATGATAAGAGGAGGAGGAGGACGATAAGAGGAGGAGGGGAGAGGAGGAGGAGAAGAAGAGGAGGAGGAGGAGGAGAAGAGGAGGAGAAGAGGAGGAGGAGGAGGAGAGGAGGATGATAAGAGGAGGAGAGGAGGACGATAAGAGGAGGAGGGGAGAGGAGGAGGAGGAGGAGAGGAGGAGGAGGAGAAGACGACGAGGAGGAGGAGGAGAGAGGGAGAAGAGGAGGAGGAGAGAGGGAGAAGAGGAGGAGGGGAAGAGGAAGAGGAGGAGGAGGAGGAGAGGAGTTTGCATGTTCTGCCTATGACGCCAAAAATATTGATAATCAGACACTTATCGATTTATTTTCACAGGAGTCGAGATTAAAAAAGATCAAGACGGAGCAGAACTAAACCAGGACTGAACTGGGACTAAACCGGGACTGAACCAGGACTGAACCAGGACTGAACCAGGACTGAACCGGGACTAAACCAGGACTGAACCGGGACTAAACCAGGACTGAACCGGGACTAAACCAGGACTGAACCAGGACTGAACCGGGACTAAACCAGGACTGAACTGGGACTAAACCAGGACTGAACCAGGACTAAATAAGATCCAAACCAGGTCTAAACTCATCCTGTCGTCTGAAGTGTTTAATTGTTTAATTGTTTAATTGTTTTTTATTTTCTCGTTGTATCAGAATCAGAGTTTTTCCGAGTTTTTCCGAGTTTTCCTGGGTTTCCGTCGGGGTCCGGGTCTGTTTGAAGTCTCTCCTACGGTGGCCCCCGGGGGACATTCCTGCTTCACGGCGGAGAATCAAAAAACTTCCTCTTGTTTTGGTTTGTTCTGGAAAACATCAAAGTCAAACTCTGACCCCGAGAAAGAGAGAGAGGAAGAGAGAGGGAGGGACAGAGAGCAGAGAAAAAGGGAGGGAGGGAGGGGAGGAGAAAGAGAGAGGAGGAGAGAGGGAGGGAGGGAGGGAGAGCAGAGCAAAAGGGAGGGAGGGAGGGAGGGAGGGGAGGAGAAAGAGAGAGGAGGACAGAGGGGGGGGCAGAGCAAAATGGAGGGAGGGAGGGAGAGGGAGGAAGGGAGAAAAAGAGACAGGGGAGGGAGGGACAGAGAGGGAGGGAAGGAGGGGGAGAGAAACAGGGAGGGAGGGAGAGGAGAGAAGAGATGAGAGAGGGAGGGAAAGAGGGAGGGAAAGAGGGACGGAGAAAGAGAGATGGAGCGAGAGATGGATAGATAGATCGAGATGGACGGATTGGGATTGTGACATTTTCAGCGGGAGCGTCTTTAATTTGAATTTAGTTTCTTAAAAATGAATTTCAGTTTGAAATCCTCCGGGTGCAGGTCCTGAGAACATTCTGATGTTCCTCCTCAAACCCACCTGGAGTTTTCCCATGAAGAGGAGAAGTGGAGGAGAAGTGGAGGAGAAGTGGAGGAGAGGTGGAGGAAAGGTGGAGAAGAGGTGGAGGAGAAGAGGTGGAGGTGAAGAGGTGGAGGAGAGGTGGAGAAGAGGTGGAGGAGGAGGACAGGTGGAGGAGGAGAAGAGGAGGAGAGGTGGAGCGCTTCACTGGGTCATAAAAGTTATAAATATCCGTGCAGGTGTTCCTCTCCAGGGTTCCGTTTGAGATCTCGCTGGAAAATGGGAAAAATACAAACAAGAGAAGTTCTTCCGGCTCTTCCGGCTCTTCCGGCTCTTCCGGCTCCGGCTCACTTTGGGATGCTGTGGTTCTTCTCTCTGTTCCTTCTGCTTTGGCCTTTGTGTTTTTGGGCTTAAATGTTCTGAACCCACAACACAGGATCCAGAACTTTTCATTTAGACCTGGAATAGTCCTGGTTTAGTCCTATTTTAGACCTGGAATAGTCCTGTATTAGACCTGGAATAGTCCTGGTTTAGTCCTGGTTCAGACCTGGTTTAGACCTGGAATAGTCCTGGTTTAGACCTGGATTAGACCTGGAATAGTCCTGGTTTAGTCCTATTTTAGACCTGGAATAGTCCTGTATTAGACCTGGAATAGTCCTGTATTAGACCTGGAATAGTCCTGGTTTAGTCCTGGTTCAGACCTGGTTTAGACCTGGAATAGTCCTGGTTTAGACCTGGAT
The DNA here is from genome assembly GCA_036785185.1 of Paratrypauchen microcephalus. Classification (NCBI taxonomy): domain Eukaryota; kingdom Metazoa; phylum Chordata; class Actinopteri; order Gobiiformes; family Gobiidae; genus Paratrypauchen; species Paratrypauchen microcephalus. The sequence continues at coordinate 2,165,179 of JAVJIX010000045.1, read as the reverse complement.
TAGACCTGGAATAGTCCTGGTTTAGATCTGGAATAGTCCTGGTTTAGTCCAGTTTTAGACCTGGAATAGTTCTGTAGTAGACCTGGAATAGTACTGATTTAGTCCTATTTTAGACCTGGAATAGTCCTGGTTTAGACCTGGAATAGTCCTGTATTAGACCTGGAATAGTCCTGGTTCAGACCTGGTTTAGTCCTGGTTCAGACCTGGTTTAGACCTGGATTAGACCTGGAATAGTCCTGGTTTAGACCTGGAATAGTCCTGGTTTAGTCCTGGAATAGTCCTGGTTTAGTCCTGGTTTAGTCCTGTATTAGACCTGGAATAGTCCTGGTTTAGTCCTGTTTTAGACCTGGAATAGTCCTGGTTTAGACTAAACCTGGTTTAGAACAAGTTTAGACCTGGAATAGTCCTGGTTTAGTCCTGTATTAGACCTGGAATAGTCCTGGTTTAGTCCTGTTTTAGACCTGGAATAGTCCTGGTTTAGACTAAACCTGGTTTAGAACAAGTTTAGACCTGGAATAGTCCTGGTTTAATCCAAGTTTATACCTGGAAAAGTCCTGGTTTAGTCCTGGTTTAGACCTGGAATAGTCCTGGTTTTGATCTGGAATAGTCCTGGTTTAGTCCAGTTTTAGACCTGGAATAGTTCTGTAGTAGACCTGGAATAGTACTGGTTTAGTCCTGTTTTAGACCTGGAATAGTCCTGGCTTAGTCCTGTATTAGACCTGGAATAGTCCTGGAATAGTCCTGGTTTAGTCCTGTATTAGACCTGGAATAGTCCTGGTTTAGACCTGGAATAGTCCTGGTTTAGGCCTGGATTAGACTAAACCTGGTTTAGACCAAGTTTAGGCCTGAATTAGTCCTGGTTTAGACCAAGTTTAGACCTGGAATAGTCCTGGTTTAATCCAAGTTTAGACCTGGAATAGTCCTGGTCTAGTCCTGTATTAGACCTGGAATAGTCCTGGTTTAGAGCTGGAATAGTCTTGGTTTAGACTAAACCTGGTTTAGAACAAGTTTAGACCTGGAATAGCCCTGGTTTAGTCCTGTATTAGACCTGGAATAGTCCTGATTTAGACCTGGAATAGTCCTGGTTTAGACTAAACCTGGTTTAGAACAAGTTTAGACCTGGAATAGTCCTGGTTTAATCCAAGTTTATACCTGGAAAAGTCCTGGTTTAGTCCTGTTTTAGACCTGGAATAGTCCTGGTTTTGATCTGGAATAGTCCTGGTTTAGTCCAGTTTTAGACCTGGAATAGTTCTGTAGTAGACCTGGAATAGTACTGGTTTAGTCCTGTTTTAGACCTGGAATAGTCCTGGCTTAGTCCTGTATTAGACCTGGAATAGTCCTGGTTTAGTCCTGGAATAGTCCTGGTTTAGTCCTGTATTAGACCTGGAATGGTCCTGGTTTAGACCTGGAATAGTCCTGGTTTAGACCTGGATTAGACTAAACCTGGTTTAGACCAAGTTTAGGCCTGAATTAGTCCTGGTTTAGACCAAGTTTAGACCTGGATTAGTCCTGGTTTAATCCAAGTTTAGACCTGGAATAGTCCTGGTCTAGTCCTGTATTAGACCTGGAATAGTCCTGGTTTAGAGCTGGAATAGTCCTGGTTTAGTCCAGTTTAGACCTGAAATAGTTCTGTAGTAGACCTGGAATAGTACTGGTTTAGTCCTGTTTTAGACCTGGAATAGTCCTGATTTAGACTTGGAATAGTCCTGATTTAGACCTGGAATAGTCCTGGTTTAGTCCCGTATTAGACCTGGAATAGTCCTGGTTTAGAGCTGGTTTAGACCTGGAATAGTCCTGGAATAGTCCTGGTTTAGACCTGGCTTCGACTAAACCTGGTTTAGACCAAGTTTAGGCCTGAATTAGTCCTGGTTTAATCCAAGTTTAGACCTGGAAAAGTCCTGGTTTAGTCCTGTATTAGACCTGGAATAGTCCTGGTTTAGTCCTGTTTTAAACCAGGAATAGTCCTGGTTTAGACCTGGAATAGTCCTGGTTTAGACCTGGAATGGCCCTTATTTAGTCCTGGTTTAGACCTGTTTTAAACCTGGAATAGTCCTGGTTTAGACCAAGTTTAAGCCTGAATTAATCCTGGTTTAGACCAAGTTTAGACCTGGAATAATCCTGGTTTAGACCAAGTTTAGACCAAGTTTAGACCTGGACTAGCCCTGGTTTAGTCCTGTTTTAGATCTGGAATAGTCCTGGTTTAGGCCTGAATTAGTCCTGGTTTAGACCAAGTTTAGACCTGGAATAATCCTGGTTTAGACCAAGTTTATACCTGAATTAGTCCTGGTTTAGACCAAGTTTAGGCCTGAATTAGTCCTGGTTTAGACCAAGTTTAGGCCTGAATTAGTCCTGGTTTAGACCAAGTTTAGACCTGGACTAGCCCTGGTTTAGTCCTGTTTTAGATCTGGAATAGTCCTGGTTTAGGCCTGAATTAGTCCTGGTTTAGACCAAGTTAAGACCTGGAATAATCCTGGTTTAGACCAAGTTTAGACCTGAATTAGTCCTGGTTTAGACCAAGTTTAGGCCTGAATTAGTCCTGGTTTAGACCAAGTTTAGGCCTGAATTAGTCCTGGTTTAGACCAAGTTTAGGCCTGAATTAGTCCTGGTTTAGACCAAGTTTAGGCCTGAATTAGTCCTGGTTTAGACCAAGTTTAGACCTGGAATAGCCCTGGTTTAGTCCTGTTTTAGACCTGGAATAGTTCTGTATTAGACCTGGAATAGTCCTGGTTTAGACAAAGTTTAAACCTGGAATAGTCCTGGAATCCGGGACGTTTAAATCGTTGTTTCAGACAGGACGAGATGGAGATGAGGGTGTGAGGAAAAAACGAGAGTGAAAAAAAACGAGGACAGATGGAGAAAGGGGGGATGGAGTACAGAGGAGAAGAGGGTGTCTGTTTTGGTTTTCGCTCTTAAACATGAACATGTGAGCGGCCCGTGGACAGAGCGTGCCTGCGAGCCGCCGCGGTAATGACGCCGTTAGGCCGTTAGCCGCGTTAGCTCATCGACCTGGAGAAGCTGCCTGCTCAGCGCTTGCGTTAGCGGTTAGCGGGTGTGTGTTAGCGTTAGCTCAGTGTGGCGCGTTTAATATTTAATGTCCTGGTTAAAAATGCACGAGTGTTTTTGTCTGGGGCCTCGGCGCACACCTGTTCCACCGCCGACACCACCGAAAAGAGACATACGATACTGTCCGCAACCCAAGACCGGAACCTTCCGTTTTTATACTTCTACTGTTTGTAGTAGTAGTAGTAGTAGTAGTAGTAGTAGTAGTAGTAGTAGTAGTAGTAGTAGCAGTAGTAGTAGCAGTAGTAGTAGTAGTAGTAGTAGCAGTAGTAGTAGTAGCAGTAGTAGTAGCAGTAGTAGTAGTAGTAGTAGTAGTTGTAGTAGTAGTAGTAGTAGTAGTAGTAGTAGTAGTAGTTGTAGTAGTAGTAGTAGTTGTTGTATTTGTAGTATTTGTTGTAGTTGTTGTAGTTGTTGTAGTAGTTGTTGTAGTAGTTGTAGTATTTGTTGTAGTAGTAGTATTTGCTGCTGTAGTAGTATTTGCTGCTGTAGTAGTAGTAGTGGTAGTAGTAGTAGTATTTGTAGTAGTAGTATTTGCTGTAGTAGTAGTAGTAATAGTAGCAGTAGTAGTAGTATTTGCTGTAGTAGTAGTAGTATTTGCTGTAGTATTTGCTGTAGTAGTAGTAGTAGTAGTAGTAGTATTTCTCTCCACTTCCTCTGTCTCTTCTTCTCTGCTCTCAGTCGTAGAGCGAGCGGCGGTGACAGATCTGCGGACGTTTCCTCCTCGCCGTCCGTCCTTTTATCTGTCTGAGATTTACAGAAATAACGAGAGAATCACATGAACACGAGTGAGCGGTGCGACGGGAGGCGTCATCCGTCAAATCGATGGCGTCCGGTGAGATCGGCGCCGGGAAGAGCGCCGCTTTCTCCTTTATTATTCTCGCTCTACTTCCCTTTAACAATCAATACATATCCCTACCTCCGCACGCCTCTCCGTCCATCCATCTGCTCCCGTTCTCCTCGTTCTGCCGGGGAAATAAAGCCCGTTTCTCTTCGTTTGGAGACGGGAAGCGGACGGGAAGCTCGATTTTCCTCGTTCGTCCGCGCGATCGGAGTGCAGGACGAGGAACGCGCATTCGTCCGTCTGTTTTTTTTTTACACCACCGTTTGTGATTTGTGAGCACGATCCTTCGATATTATGACCGCTGAGAACTTTGATTTGGAATTTTCGATATAAACCCTGCTGTTGGGGTCGATATCGAATTCATTTGCGTAATAATCGAGAAAAAATCCAAAATCATGAAATTGAGGAAACAAATTTGCGTAACTTTTTTGGTGGAGGCTCCGTCAAACGCTTTTCTTTTTTTCTTGTAGATGTTGTTGTTTTGTTCCGCAGTATGGCATTAAACCTTTCTATCTCCATGGAGATCAAACCAGACCAAGTTCCAGGTTAGATCTGTGGCGAGGCGGCCCCGCTCACAGTCAGAATATCCGTTTTTCTACGGATTTTAGTCCTGGTTTAGACTTGGTTTAGTCCTGGTTTAGACTTGGTTTAGTCCTGGTTTAGACCTGGTTTAGACCTGGTTTAGACCTGGTTTAGACCTGGTTTAGTCCTGGTTTAGACCTGGTTTAGTCCTGGTTTAGACATGGTTTAGTTCTGGTTTAGACATGGTTTAGACATGGTTTAGACCTGGTTTAGTCCTGGTTTAGTCCTGGTTTAGTCCTGGTTTAGACCTGGTTTAGACCTGGTTTAGACATGGTTTAGTCCTGGTTTAGACCTGGTTTAGTCCTGGTTTAGACATGGTTTAGACCTGGTTTAGTCCTGGTTTAGTCCTGGTTTAGACATGTTTTAGTCCTGGTTTAGACATGTTTTAGTCCTGGTTTAGTCCTGGTTTAGTCCTGGTTTAGTCCTGGTTTAGACCTGATTTAGACCTGGTTTAGACCTGATTTAGACATGGTTTAGACATGTTTTAGTCCTGGTTTAGACATGTTTTAGTCCTGGTTTAGTCCTGGTTTAGTCCTGGTTTAGTCCTGGTTTAGACCTGGTTTAGACCTGATTTAGACCTGGTTTAGACCTGGTTTAGTCCTGGTTTAGTCCTTGTTTAGACCTGGTTTAGTCCTGGTTTTGCAGTTGAACGTTAAGGCCCACCCTCAGACAAAATGCGGAGTTTTTGGGAGTCCCGGAAGCGTCCTGAAAGCGTTTTCCTATCTCCCCGATTTGAGTTCGGTTAATCCGCCTGTCAATCACCCATCAGAGAAAGTCCTGCTTCGTTCATGTCGAAGCAAACATGCCCCGCTTACGAAAACAAAACAAAAAAGACCGAGAAACGGCGTGAACTTTTGCCGAATCAAGTCGAAGCACCAAAAGTCTGAATCATCTTAGGTAAAAACGGTTATACACTTATTTGCAGAGGAGATTCTAAAACTCTTTTGGATTAAAACACGATGAAGAAGACCTTCTGACACTCCCAAACTTTTCACGTCAATAAGAATAAAAAATAAGGCCAGATTTTCCCTGAAAACAATCTCACGTCCTCACAGTGACGCCTGACCCGTCAACTGTTCATTTCCACCTCCTCCGTCGCCCCCTAAAGAAGAATGGATCGTCCTCTTCCTCCAAACATCAAATAAAGTCACAAACAAAGAATGATACGAGGCAAAGTCCGAACGACAGGATTTATGAGGAAGGGGGGAGGAGAGGAGCGAGGGAGCGAGGGGGAGGAGATAGGAGGCTCTGGAGGTGTCATCTTTTAAAAATGTGGACGGGCCAAAGGGAGATGGATGTACGGGCGACGGCGGTGACAGTGGAGCAGAAAATGACTTCATAAAACGTCAACAGGGATGGGGAAAAATGGCGCGTCTGATCCTTCAGTGGAAATTATAAAGTATGTTTAGTAAATAACACGGGGGATGATCTGAGAAAGGTCACGCCGAAAACCCCGCCACCTCGCACAGCGTCGTAAACGTAAAAAGTCCCACTAGAGCCCATGTTACGCCGTTCTCTGATGTTCTAATGCCGTTTCCACTTCGACCTGGAGTTGTTTTTTTGCTTCATTCGCTCGTTTAACGCACAAACCCTGCAGATTTAGGCCGAGTTCTCTTGTACTCGGGACGAAAACCGACGTCCACCTCGAAAAAGTGCAATGGAACGGCCAATCGAATCAGGGTTTCAAACCACAAACTCGGGCTGGTTCGGTGCAGACGAATCGTTGGATTTACGTCACAGCAGAAACAGTAAACGGGGAGGATTGTCTTTTCCTTATTTTGATTTAGATTAGATTTTGTAGACATTTTTTCTGAACATGCAAGTGTCAAACTGCCATAATCGAGTCACACAGAACGTTCGCTCACAGACTCTAAGACGTTCACGACCTCAGGGTTCAGTCAGAGGGTTGAGTTCTTTGAGATTCGGATGTCGTTCTAGTGAGTTTTACGTGGCATTTTCCAAATGTCGTTCTACGTACTGTATCTGGGATTCAGAAACGAACAAAATAAAACTAAATAAACATTAAACTTTCTCAGGCGTTCATATTGTTGCAATGGAACGGATTTACAACGGACGTCGGAGAACGGACTCAGATTTATCCACCACCGACATTCAGTAGAATGTGGGATTAGGAGTTCCCGCAGTTCACATGACTCAAATTAAGAACGTTTAACGCGATTTCAGTAAATTTGACCTCACAAGTACGCTTTTTTTCTTGATTCAAGCAATGTAATTAATTAATCTAATTAATCACATTTTAAGAGTGAGAGAGATTATGAGTAAGTGAGCGAACGAACCTACTTTGCGATTGAGTTTGTCAGTTTTTCTGTGGTCGCTTAGCTCAATCGTTTCCCAAATTCTGCAAGCGTGGTTTGGTGGTTTTTTGTGGTTTGGTGGTTTGGTGGTTTGTTGGTTGTTGGTTTGGTGGTTCGGTGGTTTGTTGGTTGTTGGTTTGGTGGTCTGTTGGTTGTTGGTTTGGTGGTTTGGTGTTTTTTTGTGGTCTGGTGACTTGGTGGTTTGTTGGTTTGTTGGTTGTTGGTTTGGTGGTTCGGTGGTTTGTTGGTTGTTGGTTTGGTGGTTCGGTGGTTTGTTGGTTGTTGGTTTGGTGGTTTGTTGGTTGTTGGTTTGGTGGTTTGTTGGTTTGTTGGTTTGTTGGTTTGGTGAAGTGCACTCTCACTCGCTCTATCACCGGTAACGATGGAACTTGTCCGGACGTGTTTATCGTTCAAATGATCCGTCAGGCTGGAGGAAAATTCTTTTTGACAAAAGCTCCAAATCACAGCGTTCTTGTTGATCGTTCCGTCTTCATTCTTTTTATAAATAAACTTGCCGTTCAAAGGCCCTGGCAGCGATTTGCTCGCCACACGCCAAATTTAAAATGCGCATTGAATTGTTACTCATAATTAATTGTGTTAATTTTTATAACGCGTTAATTTGCAGTGTGATTAATTAATCTAATTAACGCGTTAAACTGACAGCTCTAATAATTATTATTACAAAAGAACATAACAAAGAACATAAAAACAAATGATGCTTGAAGAATCCCTCAGTCGTCCAGGTAGAATCCATGATAGAAGAAATTCAATTTGTCAACTGGACAAAGTTTGTTTGGTCGAAAACGTTTCGCCGCTCATCCGAGAGGCTTCGTCAGTTCTGGTTAGAGTGCTGGTTAGACACTTGCTTATATCTCGCTGCAGGGAGGAGCTAACTAGCTAACCACTTTCCGAAACTATCTCGCCTATTGGTTTCTGTCTTTTGTTTCTCTGGCGTCTAGTTTAGCATACCTATTCATCCCTACAGAGGTGTGAAAAACACCGTCGTGTAGGGGTATAGGTATGCTAAACTAGACGCCAGAGAAACAAAAGACAGAAACAAATAGGCGAGATAGTTTCGGAAAAACTGCAGTATAGTTAGCTCCTCCCTGCAGCGAGATATAAGCAGGGTCTAACCAGCACTCTAACCAGAACTGACGAAGCCTCTCGGATGAGCGGCGAAACGTTTTTGACGAAACAAACTTTGTCCAGTTGACAAATTGAATTTCTTCTTTTATCATAAAAACAAATGAAAAACTAAAAGAGTATAAGCCACAAAACCATATTAAAATAAAGAACACAAGAAATAAAAACAATAATAATTATTATTATCACTACATCCTGGATACCAGTGAGCAAATGTTCCATTTCTCCAGGGCAATTATTTTTTCTAGATTGTACTGATTGTGAATTATGTTTTTTAAAGTATTCTAAACATAAATTTGATATTGTTGAAGCCTTAAAAATAAAAATCTTTCCTGTTTCGACATTCAGTAGAACGCGGGATTAGGCTGAGTTCTTCTCGCAAAAAAAACAACTCTTTCTTATCTCCACAAACAGTCAGATCTAGTTACGTTCAAATGACTCAAATTAAGAATATTTAACTCTATTTCAGTAGATTTGACTTCACAGGTATGCTTTTTTTTCTTGATTCAAGCAAAGTAAGATTTGATTTCTTATTTTAAGTGTAAAGACTTATTGATTATTATTTTTTGTGTATTTTATAAGTATAAGTATGAAAAGTCTGGTTCCAATGGTAGATCATTTTACTTGTCATGTGAGATTTTCATTTTTGCTGTGTTCATTTGGGAAATTTCAGCCCAGAAATTTCCAGTCTCTAAGCCTTAAAAATAAAAATTCTGTTAAAATATATGTTTTGAGAAAAAGTGTGAACTCAACGTGACGTTTGTGGGGGAAATTTCCAAATAAATTCCCGTTGTCTGAACCGAGGATCGAGCAGAAACCCTCGGCAACATGAGGACATAAATAAAACCGTCCCAGGTCTGGACTTGGGCAGGACCATGATGCACTGTGGTGTGAGTGTGACCTCCGACCCCGGCAAACGCCGCTCTAAATCGCCGTGTCACTGCCGTCGTTAACCGTTAGCGATCGGTGTTGGCGATCACAGACATTTACCCTTTGTTGTTAGCTCGTTAGCCCGTTAGCCGTCAGCCCGTGCTCTTGTTTTTAAGTCACTGACCGTGAGCTGACAGGGATCGATCACGCGTCGTCATGGAAACAGGATGGGGCTGTCTCCAAGGTGGGACAACAGAGGAGGAGATATTTATGGACGGACGTAAATCGCAGTAGCACTTAGGACTTTTATGTTATTTGACCAAAAGAAAAGCGTTTTAATCTTAAAACCGGACCAGAAGCTGCATCTAGACGTCCGTAATTATTACAGTCAGACTTTACTGTTTTCGCAAGTTTATTTTAGTGCAATTTAGACGAGTTTTGGCCCTTGTTTACATTATGGTTGCTAGGTAACAGTTATGAAATTACCTCTACATCTAAAGCTGAATAACCTTGGCCTGAGATACTGCTTCAGAATCTTTAAGTTTATAATTATTCATGGTAAACAGACACATTTTTAGTCAACGCTTTTCCACCTTCAGGGCGCTCTCAAAGCTTTACAACAAGGAACCACTCACCCATTCACACCCCGGTGAACGCACACACTGGGGAGTCGAACCGCCAACCTTCGGCTCAGCGGGAAAACGCTCTACAAACTGAGCCCCCGTCGTTCAAATGATTCATATTCCTGGAGGACGGATTTCACGGCCTTTGGGTCTGAACCTGGACTAACCCAGATTAAACTCTCGTTTACAGCCGATACTTATTTTTGATTTTATTTTGACTTGGACTAAACTAGAACTAAACTAGGACTAAACTAGGACTAAACTAGACCTAAACTAGGACTAAACTAGAACTAAATCAGGACTAAACTAGAACTATACAAGGACTAAACTAGAACTAAACTAGGACTAAATCAGGACTAAACTAGAACTATACAAGGACTAAACTAGAACTAAACTAGGACTAAATCAGGACTAAACTAGGACTAAACTAGAACTAAATCAGGACTAAACTAGAACTATACAAGGACTAAACTAGAACTAAACTAGGACTAAATCAGGACTAAACTAGGACTAAACTAGAACTAAATCAGGACTAAACTAGAACTAAATCAGGACTAAACTAGAACTATACAAGGACTAAACTAGAACTAAACTAGGACTAAATCAGGACTAAACTAGGATTAAACTAGACCTAAACTAGGACTAAACTAGAACTAAATCAGGACTAAACTAGAACTAAATCAGGACTAAACTAGAACTATACAAGGACTAAACTAGAACTAAACTAGGACTAAATCAGGACTAAACTAGGACTAAACTAGACCTAAACTAGGACTAAACTAGAACTAAATCAGGACTAAACTAGAACTAAATCAGGACTAAACTAGAACTAAATCAGGACTAAACTAGAACTATACAAGGACTAAACTAGGACTAAACTAGAACTAAATCAGGACTAAACTAGAACTAAATCAGGACTAAACCAGGACTAAACTAGAACTATACAAGGACTAAACTAGGACTAAATCATGATGAAACAAGGACTTAATTATTCAGTAACATAATCCAAGAACCATAATATTAAACTAATGTAACTTGATTAGTTTCATTTACTTTTGGATGACTTTAACACCATATATCCGAGAACAACAAGAAAACAATAAAAATACTTTAGTGCATTATAAATGAAACTGAGGAAAGCTAATCTGAACAGTAGTTTATAGTCCTACAATGAAAATGCACAAGTCTTGACCACATAGTTCAGTTTATTAAGAAAAAAAAATCCCCTTTTCTTCTTTAAAAATAAAATAATGTCTAAATTTCCACTCGCTAAATGTGTTCTTCTTGGTTCGAAGCCAGGCCAGGTGTCTGTTTTCCCTCCATCTCCAGCTTTAAATGAAAAAAATGAAATAACATAAAATGCTTTCAAATTATAATCCTGCTAAATAATCCCCATTTTCACTAAACGTGCCTGTGATCTGAGTACGTCTTCTTTCCTTATAACTGCAGGAGAATACTGTTTTCTTTTTTTGTTTCCTTTTACTTAACGTCGTTCCTTGTGTTCCGTTACTCCCCACGTCTGCTGATGTCCGTGCAGCGTTCAGCACTCTCGCACTTTACAAATTGCACCTCACATTTTGCACATTTCATCCCAGCTCAGACTTTCCTTCGTGTTGAAGAGTTTATGTTTACCTGTTTATTGTTGATGTCTGTGTGCACTTCATGTCCATGAATGTCGCTGTGTGTTTGTGTGTGTGTTTTTACTAGTGCTGTCAGGCGATTAAAAAAAATAAAATAATTAATTACATGATTTGTAATTAATTAATCTAATTAATCACATTTTAAGAGAGTGAGAGAGAGAGATTCTGAGTGAGCGAACGAACCCACTTTGTGATTGAGTTTATCAGTTTTCATGTGGTCGCTTTGCTCAATCGTTCCCCAAATTCTGCGAGTGTGGTTTGGTGGTCTGTTGGTTTGTTGGTTTGTTGGTTTGTTTGTTTGGTGGTTTGGTGGTTTGTTGGTTTGGTGGTTTGTTTGTTTGGTGGTTTGTTTGTTTGGTGGTTTGTTTGTTTGGTGGTTTGTTTGTTTGGTGGTTTGTTGGTTTGGTGGTTCTGTTGGTTTGGTGGTTTGTTGGTTTGGTGGTTTGTTGGTTTGGTGGTTTGGTGGTTTGTTGGTTTGGTGGTTTGTTTGTTTGGGGGTTTGGTGGTTTGTTTGTATGGTGGTTTGTTTGTTTGGTGGTTTGGTGGCTTGTTTGTTTGGTGGTTTGGTGGTTTGTTTGTTTGGTGGTTTGTTTGTTTGCTGGTTTGGTGGTTTGTTTTTTTGGTGGTTTGTTGGTTTGTTGGTTTGCTGGTTTGGTGGTTTGTTGGTTTGGTGGTTTGTTGGTTTGTTTGTTTGGGGGTTTGGTGGTTTGTTTGTATGGTGGTTTGTTTGTTTGGTGGTTTGTTTGTTTGGTGGTTTGGTGGTTTGGTGGTTTGTTTGTTTGGTGGTTTGTTGGTTTGGTGGTTTGTTGGTTTGGTGGTTTGTTGGTTTGGTGGTTTGTTGGTTTGGTGGTTTGTTGGTTTGTTGGTTTGGTGGTTTGTTTGTTTGGGGGTTTGGTGGTTTGTTTGTATGGTGGTTTGTTTGTTTGGTGGTTTGTTTGTTTGGTGGTTTGGTGGTTTGTTTGTTTGGTGGTTTGTTTGTTTGGTGGTTTGGTGGTCTGTTGGTTTGTTGGTTTGGTGGTTTGTTGGTTTGTTGGTTTGGTGGTTTGTTGGTTTGGTGGTTTGGTGGTTTGGTGGTTTGGTGAAGTGCGCTTACACTCGCTCTATCACCGTTAACGATGGAACTTGTCCGGACGTGTTTATCGTTCAAATGATCCGTCAGGCTGGAGGAAAATTCTCTAAATCACAAAAGCTCCAAATCTCGGCGTTCTTGTCGATCGTCCCGTCTTCGTTCTTTTTATAAATAAACTTGCCGTTCAAAGGCCCTGGCAGCGATTCACTCGCCGTACTCCAAATTTAAAATGCGCATTGAATTGCTGCTCATAATTAATTGAGTTAATTTTTATAACGCTTTAATTTGCGGTGTAATTAATTAACCTAATGAATGCGTTAAACTGACAGCACTAATTTTTTGTTTAAATTGCACATTTGGTGTCTGGTGAAACACAAATTCAGTCCTTTGTGTAATGTTACAGAGTGAATTGAAAATAAAGTACAGTTTGATATTTTTTCAATGGCCCCAGTGACCAAGGAATCCTCTGTCGAGTATTTGGGGGTGTGGGTGGATCCAGAATCAACCTTCAAACCCCACACTGATTATATAATAAAACAAACATGTTCTGTTTAATGCCTCAGTACAGATCAGCAAACGCAAGAAATGAGAAAGAGGATAATCTCCCTGTTTATCCTGCCGATCATTGATTATGCTGACAGTTTATCGGAACACCTGCAGTCGACATCTCATACCAGTACAAGTATTGTTCAACTCATTATGTAGATTTATCTTAAACTGTCCATATCCTCCTGGGACCCGAAGAAAAAAAGTGTGTCTAAATGATTATTAATATTTTAATTCTCTATTTGGAGGTAAATGAACACGTTAGCATTTACGTTTTGTTCATTTTATTTTTATTCGTAATGTTGTATCATGTCCTCTGTAATGGATGTCGGGGACATTTTGGTGTTAAATCCATCTGAAGTTAACGACCTAACAATACCTTTTTTAAAATGTATTTATTTATTTATTTTTGATAACCAACATTTCTGACAAACTTCTACCGTTGTCTCAAAATGTTTTTATTTATTTAAGTATTTATTTATGTATCCATGTATGTATTTATTTATTCATGCATTTATTTATTTATGTATTTAAGTATTTACTTATGTATTTAATTTTTATTATATATATATATATATATATATATATATATATATATATATATATATATATATATATATATATATATAAGTATTTATTTTAATGAATTAATTTTAATTTATTTATTTATTTTTATCATAGTGCAACTAGAGTCAATCTCAAAACACACAGATAGACTGGTTTTCTCAATGTGCACTATAAAGGACACAAATGAATGGGCGGGTCTCAGGAGGATATCGAACTCATCACTGTGAGTTTTACAATCAGCTCGACTGGAAAAACAAGACGGCACCACTGGTAATTTTTACCCGATATAATACAGCCAACAAAAAGTACTTGTCATGAAAAATAGATTAAAATATGACAACATGTGATAAATTAGAGTGGTTTTCTTTTATTTTCAACTGTGGTATGTGTAACAAAATGGGAAAAAAACAAAACAAAACATAGGAAGACCCTAAAAACATGCTCCAAAATTACTGAAAAATTTGGAATTTTAGGATAAAAAATTCCTAAAAAAAACTTGGTGCTTGGTCCACCCATTCCTGGGACATGTGAGACTTCCCTGGTGAAGCTCAGACTCCTCGACACACGAACAGTTGCAGGAGAGAGGAACAAAAAATATTTTTTCAGTGGGTAAAATTGACCAGTTGACTAAAATATTGTTTTCACCATAAGAATTCCCGTTAAAATCACCACTTGGTGATATTTATTCATAGCCACTGCACTAAATAAGGATAGATACACATTCCAGGACCACTCTTACTTACCTATTCCTTACATCCTCTTACATTAAATTCATTACATTCTTATATTCCTCTTTCACTATCGCTGGGTGAAAATCACCCTAAAGCCTGTAGAAAAAGTGGACTTTGGGGTAGGGAAACACCTTCTCCTTCAAAGATGTCAAAAACAAAAACCCAGAGACCCATGACACTCAGAAAAAATGCAACATATTGAAAATCCTGTAAATACTTTTGCTCGGGTCAAAATGACCCGGCGATAGTGCTCTAGGGTTAAATGTATTTGTTTTGACTTTCCATCATATCTGAAACGTTTTCTTGCCCAGTCTCCTACAAGTTCCTCTCTTCAACTCTCAGTATTTAAACTTTACTGTACCTCCCGTCCGTAAGGAGGCGGGTCGGAGGTTATTTTGCTTTAAGGTCCCTCAGACTGGAACTATCTCTGAGGTCTTTAATGTCTCGCGGCTCCTTCAGAACGGCTCTGTTAACTCACCTGAAAACGGTCGCTGCTGTTGATTCTGTTAACACGGTTTAGGTTAACGACTGTATGAGATGAATCTGTGGGGGAGGGGAGGGATGTCAGCCTGTTACTTGTATTGTTTGTATATATGGCAAAAGGAGAAATTCAATGTTTCTACTGGACAAAAGTTTATTTGGTTATTTTTAAGATGCATGAAGAGTCCCTCAGTCGTCCAGGTAGAATCCATGATAAAAGAAGAAATTCAGGGAGAGGGGAGTTAAAGAGGCAATTTTTGTCAAAAAAGAGAATCCTTCGTTAAACAGAAATGGGGGAGTCAGACATAATTTGTCTCCCATTTATAATTCCATTATCAAACCAAAGTCAAAACAGACAAAAGAAACAATAGGGCAGACAGGTCAGGGCCAGAGGTGTGGAGACGGTCGTTAGGGTTGAATAGGTATGCTAAACTAGACGCCAGAGAAATTCGAAAAACAAAAAAAACAAATTAGTTGTGATAGTTTCAGGACACTTTTAGTGTAGTGAGCTCCTCCCTGCAGCTAGATATAAGCAGGGTCTAACCAGCACTAGAACCAGAACTGAAGAAGCCTCTCGGATGAGCGGCGAAACGTTTTCGATCAAACAAACTTTGTCCAGTTGACAAATTGAATTTCTTCTTTTATCATATTTGGTTATTTGTTTGTATATACAGCTCTGGAAAAAAATAAGAGACCGCTGCATGTTTTTGTGAAATCAGCATCTCTACATGTGTCACAGCCATTACAGGCCATTACAGGTCTAAACCAGGTCTGAACCAAGACCAAACCAGGTCTAAACTAGGACTAAACCAGATCTGAATCAGGACTAAACCAGGTCTAAACCAGGTTAAAACCAGGTCTGAACCAAGACTAAAGCAGGTCTAAACGAGAACTAAACCAGGACTAAACCAGGTCTAAACAAGGATCAAACCAGGTCTAAACCAGGACTAAACCAGGTCTAAACCAGGACTAAACCAGGTCTAAACTAGGACTAAACCAGATCTGAACCAGGACTAAACCAGGACTAAACCAGGACTAAACAAGGACTAAACCAGGACTAAACCAGGTCTAAACGAGGATCAAACCAGGTCTAAACCAGGTCTAAACTAGGACTAAACCAGGACTAAACTGGGACTAAACCAGGACCAAACCAGGTCTAAACCAGGTCTAAACTAGGACTAAACCGGGACTAAACTAGAACCAAACCAGATCTAAACTAGGACTAAACAAGGTCTAAACCAGATCTGAATCAAGACTAAAGCAGGTTAAAACGAGGACTAAACCAGGTCTACACTAGGACTAAACCAGGTCTAAACCAGTTCTAAACTACAGCTAAACCAGGTCTAAATCAGGTCTAAACCAGGTCTAAACCAGGTCTAAACCAGGACTAAACCAGGACTAAACCAGGACTAAACCAGGTCTAAACCAGGTCTAAACCAGGTCTAAACCAGGTCTAAACCAGGTCTAAACCAGGACTAAACCAGGTCTAAAACAGGTCTAAACCAGGTCCATGGGTGTATTCTAGTCTCTGTGTTCTGATCAGTTCCAGATCATTCTAAACACATTCAGGAGGTTCTGTTCCGTCAGTGGAACATCTTTTTTAGTATCGACACCTGTGAAAAACGAGGATCTGGTTTCAATACTCATACTATCGATTAGGATTTGATTTTTGTTATTTTTGACAAAACTAATGTCGTCTGAAATACAGTAATTCTCTGATTAGTCCTGGTTTAGTCCTGGTTTAGTCCTGGTTTGGACCTGTTCGACCTGTATTGATCACAGACCCCAGGATCACGTAGCGCAGATTAATACAAACATTTAAGACCAAAATGAGGATCCTGGTGACATTTGGAGCTTTGGAGATGTAAAAAAACATAATTAAAAGTTACTCAAACATGTGTAAATAAAACAAAACACAACTCTGCGTATGTTTCCGATGAGGTAACGGCATTATATAGTGACTTAAAGCTTACAAAGGGTACATTTTGCGTAATATCGGACCTCTAAAGTCCTCAAAATGTCGCTTTCGAGCCCCACCACGGACTTAACGGGAACAACTTCAAGATAATTTCTGTTTTGCTTCTGGAATTAGCTTCTATTTATGGCGGCGCGTGTAAAGGTCAGAGTTGAGTGTTGAAAGTGGGCCAGGGCCGGGATAATAAATGGCCGGTGTATATTGTGTAAATGTTGGATATGGGAGGGTGATCTTTTGTTCTCGGGGCAAAGGGGGGGGAGTGAATGACGAGGATTAATGCCCAACATATGGCAACCCAACGGGAGCGGGTACATTAGCGCCAACAAAGAAGCCCGCTAATGAGACGAGTATCGCATGACTGTTTTGGTCTGAAAACTCCAGCCTCCCGAACATCTCCGCTGTTCGGACGCAGGGTGGTTTGGGTTTGGATTTGGATCGTCATGGTTTATGGGAAGCTCATGACGTCGTGCTGTCACGCTACAAAAATTTCAGACTCGATTTCGATAAGGAAGAGACTTGATACTCAATACCGATATCAAAACCACAATAATAAAAAAAACAACAACTTATATCTGTGTACTCCCTCAGTGGTCCAGGTCCAAACCAGGTCTAAACCAGGTCTAAATCAGGTCTAAATCATGGATAAACCAGGTCTAAACCAGGTCTGAACTAGGGCTAAACCAGGTCTAAATCAGGGATAAACCAGGTCTAAACCAGGTCTAAACCAGGTCTAAACCAGGGATAAACCAGGTCTAAACCAGGTCTGAACTAGGGCTAAATCAGGGATAAACCAGGTCTAAACCAGGTCTAAATGAGGGATAAACCAGGTCTAAACCAGGTCTAAATCAGGGATAAACCAGGTCTGAACTAGGTCCATGGGCGTATACTTGTCTATCTGCTCTTATGGTGTGTTTCCACGGACTCAAAGAAGAAAGAAGAGACTTGATACTCAATACCGATGTCAAAACCACAATAATAATAAAAACCACCTTATATCTGTGTACTCCCTCAGGTCTTGTGCTGTATCAGGGCTTGGGGAGAAGACCAGGTCTTCGACAATATCGGGATCTCTTACAGCAGCAGAATCGACAAATCGCCACTGTCGCTGAACAAACTTGAATCCATCTCATACAGATCTTCTTGCCCAATTAATTTGAGTTTGTTCATATAACGCTCCTTTTCTTTGGCGTCCGACTTATCTCTGTACAACTGGCCGACTGGATCAGAAGTTTTGGATTCCGATGTGGAAGATTTATCCCGAAATTTAGATTTTTTTCTGCACGGTCGCTTTATCTCCAACAATATCTCCAACATTGCCGCACATCCGGGTCAAGGTCGGATTTTTTTGAGTCCGTGGAAACACACTATAAGAGCAGATAGACGATTATACGCCCATAGACCTGGTTTAGAACTGGTTTAGTCCTGATTTAGTCCTGGTTTAGCCCTAGTTTAGACCTGATATAGGACTGGCTTAGACCTGGTGTAGCCGTAATTTAGACCTGGTTTAGTCCTGGTTTAGTCCTGGTTTAGCCCTAGTTTAGACCTGATTTAGGCCTGGTGTAGACCTGGTTTAGTCCTGGTTTAGACCTGGTTTAGTCCTGGTTTAGTCCTGGTTTAGCCCTAGTTTAGACCTGATTTAGGCCTGGTGTAGACCTGGTTTAGTCCTGGTTTAGCCCTGGTTTAGTCCTGGCTTAGCCCTGGTTTAGACCTGGTTTAGACCTGGTTTAAGACTGGTTTAGTCCTGGTTTAGCCCTGGTTTAGTCCTGGTTTAGACCTGGTTTAGGACTGGTTTAGCCATAGTTTAGACCTGGTTTAGCCCTAGTTTAGCCCTAGTTTAGACCTGTTTTAGACCTGGATTAGTCCTGGTTTACCTTGTTTAGACCTGGTTTAGACCTGGACACATTGGAACAGAAAAAGTCTGAAATGTTGTTACCGTGACGACACTAATTTATCCACAGGATCATAATTTACACGAGCGTCCACTCCTGACCCACTTCCAAACCCGGACCCTTGACCTCCCTCTGCCTTAAATGGAAGCTCGTTCTTCTAACGCCTGCTGTCGCCAATTTATTTTCCGTTTTTGTTAATTTATTTTCCGTTTTTGATGAAGTGGTTTTAAGGAGCAGGTTGGAGGCTGAACTTTTGACCCTGAGTTTGTGAAACGCAGATGTTTATGACCACGGATCTGTAATAAACTGGATAAGCCCCTCCCCCTCTGTCCCTGCTCTAGTGGACGCTCCAGGAACTGCAGCTCCCGGGAGCAGCCTGCCCGTGTTCCGACAGGGCATCCGGCTTAACAAAGATCCGATTCTGTAGGATTCTTTTCTATTTCCACAACATGAACTTTTTTAAATGTTCAAATCCTCAAAGCTCCTAAAAGTGATCTTTGTCAGACTGAGGCTCGCCCAAATGCTCCACGCCGCGCAAAACCAGATCTAACCTAGGACTAAACCAGGTCTAAACTAGAACTAAACCAGGTCTAAACTAGGCCTAAACCAGGTTTAAACTAGGACTAAACCAGGGTTAAACTAGGACTAAACCAGGTCTAAACTAGAACTAAACCAGGTCTAAACTAGAACTAAACCAGGGTTAAACTAGGACTAAACCAGGTCTAAACTAGGACTAAACCAGGTCTAAACTAGAACTAAACCAGGTTTAAACTAGAACTAAACCAGGTCTAAACTAGAACTAAACCAGGTTTAAACTAGAACTAAACCAGGTTTAAACTAGAACTAAACCAGGTTTAAACTAGGACTAAACCAGGGTTAAACTAGAACTAAACCAGGTCTAAACTAGAACTAAACCAGGTTTAAACTAGAACTAAACCAGGTCTAAACTAACCTGGGAAATCCCAGGCTGCTTTGCATGTTCGTTCCGATCTAAAAGACAGCCTGGCAACTAAGCTAAGCGAGCTCTTCTGATTCTGGGAGCCAATCAGAGAGCGGGGAGGGGTGGAAAGACGGTGCTGAAACTTGTAGTTTGAACTGACAACTGACATGATTGGCTATGGGCTACGTATACGCCAAAAGATAGACATTCGTAACGCCCAATAAACGGCCGTTGGCGATCGTAAACCACACCTCCACTACGAGATATTTAGTAGGTGCTCCCAGACCATATATGATATGGTCTGGTGTAAACCAGGCAAGGTCTAAACCAGGACTAAACCAGATCAAAACTAAGACTAAAAAAGACTAAACTGTGCTCTGGTCCAAACGCTCCATGCCGCTCTCTGATTGGTCCAAACACTCCACGCCATGCTCGTTACAGACGTCACATGGGTGGGAGGAGCTCGCCCAGATTGAAGTAAATGTGGAAGAGAAAATGAATTTTAGTCCTGGTTTAGGCCTGGTTTAGGCCTGGTTGAGTCCTGGTTTAGTCCTGGTTTAGTTTTTCTCAGTATTTCTCTAAAGCTCGTCGTCGTTCTCCTTTAAACTTTCGTCTTTCTTGATTGTTGTGGATAAATTCTTCTTGTTGGGTGAAGATTTGGTGATGGAGCAGATTTATGAAGCTGGTGGAGTTTGGGACTGTGTGTGTGTGTGTGTGTGTGCGTGCGTGCGTGCGTGCGTGCGTGCGTGTGTGTGTGCGTGCGCGTGTGTGTGTGCGCGCGTGTGTGTGTGTGTGTGTGTGTGTGCGCGTGTGTGTGTGTGTGTGTGTGTGTGTGTGCGTGCGTGCGTGCGTGCGTGCGTGTGTGTGTGCGTGCGCGTGTGTGTGTGCGCGCGTGTGCGTGCTTCTTTGGGGTGAAGCAGAGTTCACTGGAGTTTGTGTCCGTCTCATGTTCAGTTCATTTTCAGTTTGTCTCCATGGACCTTTCCCCTCCCTTCACCTCGCCCTCTCTCTCTCCTCCCTTCATCCCTCTCTCTCCCTTCATCCCTCTCTCTCTCTCTCCCTTCATCTCTCCCTCCTTCCCTCTCTTCCTTTTCTCTCTCTTTTCTCTCTTCTCTTTTTTTCTCTTTCTCTCCCTCCCTTCTCTTTCTATCTCTTCCTTCTTCTTCTCATCACTCTCCCTCCTCCTCCCTCGTTCTCTCTCTTCACACGTTCACTCTCTCACTCTCTCTCCAGGAGGTTTTTACACCCACACTCACAGTCTGAGGCTCTCCCAGTGAGACCCGACGAGCGCCGAAAACAAATCAAACTCATCAAACTAATCAAATTTAATCAAACTAATCAATAAATTTAAATAAAAACACCGAACACGCCCGGGCTGTTCACACCGGTTCTGTTCAGGTAAATCGTGCGTTCGGTGTATGTTCTGTACCAGACCAGACCTTTTGTAATGGTGCGTTCCAGAGGGGACAGAGGGGGACACAGAGGACAGTAGTGGACAGACAGAGGGGGACACAGAGGACAGTGGTCTCTCTCTGGTGGTTTAATTGTGAGTCTCAGGATGGACAGGTGCTCAGGCTGTGCTCCACTGAGTCTGGACAAACCTCCTCCTGTCCTCTTCCTGTCCTCCTCCTGTCCTCCTCCTGCCCTCCTCCTGTCTTCTTCCTATCCTCCTCCTGTCCTCCTGTCCTCTTCCTGTCCTCCTCCTGTCCTCCTGTCCTCCTCCTGTCCTCCTGTCCTCCTCCTGTCCTCCTGCCCTCCTCCTGTCCTCCTCCCGTCTTCTTCCTGTCCTCCTCCTGTCCTCTTCCTGTCCTCCCCCTGTCCTCCTGTCCTCTTCCTGTCCTCCTCCTGTCCTCTTCCTGTCCTCTTCCTGTCCTCTTCCTGTCCTCCTCCTGTCCTCTTCCTGTCCTCCTCCTGTCCTCCTGTCCTCTTCCTGTCCTCCTCCTGTCCTCCTCCTGTCCTCTTCCTGTCCTCCTCCTGTCCTCTTCCTGTCCTCCTCCTGTCCTCTTCCTCTCCTCCTCCTGTCCTCCTGTCCTCTTCCTGTCCTCCTCCTGTCCTCCTGTCCTCCTCCTGTCCTCCTCCTGTCTTCTTCCTGTTCTCCTCCTGTCCTCCTCCTGTCTTCTTCCTGTCCTCCTCCTGTCCTCCTCCTGTCCTCCTCCTGTCCTCCTCCTGTCCTCCTGTCCTCCTCCTGCCCTCCTCCTGTCTTCTTCCTGTTCTCCTCCTGTTCTCCTCCTGTCTTCTTCCTGTCCTCCTCCTGTCCTCCTGTCCTCCTCCTGTCCTCCTGCCCTCCTGTCCTCTTCCTGTCCTCCTCCTGTCCTCTTCCTGTCCTCTTCCTGTCCTCCTGTCTTCCTCACATCCTATCCTCCCTACCTCTTCTACCTTCTCTCTCTCTCTCTCTCTCCCTCCTTCTCTCCTCCTCTCTCCTCTCTCCCTCCTTCATGTACACTCCTTTTCTCACACACAAATCCCCCTGTTTGGACTCGTCCTTTTTTTCCTCTTTCAGTGTGTTTTTTTTCCTTTATTTTTAAAACTTTTCTACATTTGAAAAACTCAGAAGACGCCAAAAATATGAAGAAAAGAAAAACAGGGGGAAAAAAGTAGAAAAAGTAGAAAAAAAGAAACTCCCGTGGACGAGTTCGGAACGTCCCCGGAGACAGAAGGACACGTGGGAAAAGAAAAGAAAATCACTGGAGACTAAAGAAAGAGGGATTATTATGATTGTGGTATCGGTATCGAGTATCGGATCGAATATCGGTATCCAGTATCGGATCGAGTATCGGTATCGAGTCTTTTCTGTGTCCGATTCTTGGGTGAGTCGTCGTCGGAGCAGTGTCCCCGTTTGAGCAGAAGGTTTGGGAATCTGTGTTATCCATGTGCCGGCACGGAAAACCAGGAATTACACCGAGAGAAAGAAGAGAGGGAGGAGAGAGAGAGGGAGGGAGGAGAGAGGAGAGAGAGAAGAGGGAAAGGAGAGAAAGGAGGGAGAGGGAATAGAAAGGAGAGAGAGAGAAAGACAAGTGGGGAGGAGAGAGGGAGAAGAGAGAAGGAGGGAGAGAAGGAGACGGAGAGAGAAGACAGAGGAGAGTGAGAAGGAGAGAGAAGAGGAGAGGAGAGAAAGGAGGGAGAGAGAGGAGAGAGAGAGAAATGGGGAGGAGAGAGAGAAGGAGGGAGAGAAGGAGACAGAGAGGGAGAGAGAGAGGAGAGAGGGAGAGGGAAGAGGAAGAAGGAGAGAGAGAAAGAGAAGTGGGGAGGAGGGAGAGGAGAGAAAGGAGGGAGAGAGAGAGGAGAGAGAAAGAAGTGGGGAGGGAGGGAGAGGGAGAGGATGAGAGAGAAAGAAGAGGAAGGAGAGAGAGGGGTGGTAGTGTAAGGAGAGAGAAAGAGAGGAGGGAGAGGATGAGAAATGGAGGAGAGAAAGAGGGGAGAGGAGAAGAGATGTGGGGAGGGGGAGGAGAGAGTAAAAGAAAGTGTGTGTGTGAGAGAGAGGGAGGGAGGGAGGGAGGGAGGAAGAGAGTGGAAGAGTGAGAGAGGAGCCAGATAAAGAGGAGAGGAAGAAAAAGAGCGAGGGAGGGAGGGAGAGGTGTGCATACAGGCCATTTCTCTGCAGGAGGCGAGCGAACAGATGGGCGTCCAAAGTCATTTACACCTAGAGACACATGGAGCGAGAGAGAGAGAGAGGGGGGGAGAGAGGGAGGGAGAGGGAGAGAGGGAGAGGGGGGGGGAGGGGGGGAAGAGAGGGGGGGAGAGGGAGAGGGGGGAGAGAGAAGAGAGAGGGGGGGGAGAGGGAGAGAGAGAGGGATAGACAGAGAGAGAGGGACGGGGGATAGAGAGAGGGGGGAGAGATAGACAGAGAGAGAGGGAGGGGGGAGAGGGATAGAGAGAGAGAGAGAGAGGGGAAAGAGAGAGATAGATAGAGAGAGGGAGGGGGAGAGAGAGAAAGAGAGAGAGGGAGGGGGGAGAGGGATAGAGAGAGAGAGAGAGAGGGGAAAGAGAGAGAGAGATAGAGAGAGGGAGGGGGGAGAGAGAGAAAGAGAGAGATAGATAGAGGGGGGGGTGGACAAATGTATGTGGTGATGAGCTGTGTCTGTGAGTGTGAGTGTGTTTTTAAGCTGCAGCAGTTGAACTCAAGACAAATCTCTTGGGGACAATAAAGTTTATCTGATCCAAAAACAGGACACACTGGACATTTTAAAAATAATTTCAGATTTTTTGTTTTGTTTTTATCATCAGTTTGGTAAAACTGAATATCAAACGAAAACGTAATTTTTCTGTCTTGAGTCTCGATTCTGGAGCATCAGTCTGTCCTCTCCTCCTCTCCTCTCTCCTTTCCTCCTCTCCTCTGCTTCTCTCTGGCACGGTGGCTGAGTGGTTAGCGCTCATGCTTCACAGCTAGAAGGTTCTGGGTTCGATCCCTTCGCCTGGGCCTTTCCGTGTGGAGTTTGCATGTTCTCCCCGTGTCTGGGTGGGTTTCCTCCGGGCATTCCGGTTTCCCCCATCAACCCAAAACATGATGGTAAAATCCTCCAGCTGAGGTCCTGACCAAACTGAAGCAAGAAGATCATGGAGATGGTCCCCGGGCGCAGTCATGTGCTGCCCACTGCTCCTGATAACAGGATGGGGTAAATGCAGAGAAGAATTTCTCCAGTGTGAGATCAATAAAGTTGCTTCTTCTTCTCCTCTCTCCTCTCCTCCTCTCCTCTCTCCTCCCTCGCTCCCTCTCTCCTCCCTCGCTCACTCTGTCCTCCATCTCTCTCTCTCTCCTCTCCTCTCCTCCTCTCTCCTCGTCTCCTCTCCTTTCCTCCTCTCCCCTCCTCTCTCCTTTCCTCGTCACCTCCTCTCCTCTCCTTTCCTCCTCTCCTCTCCTCTCCTCTCCTAGTGTATGTTTAAATCGGGGTGAGTCCTGCTGGTCTGAGGTGTGAACAGACGAAGTCGCCGTTCGTCCGTGACACGCGTGAAAAAACCACCTGCGGGTTTCCTCCAATCAGGGCGCAGCGTTTGGCGTTTAATTAACGGTGTGGCGTCTGTCGCCGCGGTCGGTCGGACTGTGAGTTTCAGACCTGGAGTTTTGTTTCAACTCCAGGAGGAAACGACTTTAGGAAACACAAAGAAAATTCCACAGTACAGCA
The DNA here is from genome assembly GCA_036785185.1 of Paratrypauchen microcephalus. Classification (NCBI taxonomy): domain Eukaryota; kingdom Metazoa; phylum Chordata; class Actinopteri; order Gobiiformes; family Gobiidae; genus Paratrypauchen; species Paratrypauchen microcephalus. The sequence goes on along the minus strand of JAVJIX010000045.1, from coordinate 2,140,788 downwards.
TTAAATATTTTAAATGACTAAGAACACGTGTTTTTATTTTTTTTGTTTGTTTGTTTTATTGTGTTTTTATTGTTTTATTTGTTTTTATTTAGTTTTTTTTGTGTTTTTATTTTCTTTTATTGTTTTTATTTTGTTTTTATGTTTTTATTTTGTTTTATTGTGTTTTGTGTTTTTATTGTTTTTACCGTTGTGTCGGCCGGCAGTGGCTCAGTCGGTTTGTCCACCGACCCACAGGTTGGTGGTGTGATTCTACCTCCTACAGATGAACGCTGCTGTTGTTGTGTCCTGGGGCAAGACACTTACCCCCCGTCCCTGTCCCTGTCTCACGTTTGTCTCTGGTTCTCTTGTGTCCTTGTCTCACGTTTGTCTCTGGTTCTCTTGTGTCCTTGTCTCACGTTTGTCTCTGGTTCTCTTGTGTCCCTGTCCCTGTCTCACGTTTGTCTCTGGTTCTCTTGTGTCCCTGTCTCATGTTTGTCTCTGGTTCTCTTTTGTCCCTGTCTCACGTTTGTCTCTGGTTCTCTTGTGTCCCTGTCTCACGTTTGTCTCTGGTTCTCTTGTGTCCCTGTCTCACGTTTGTCTCTGGTTCTCTTGTGTCCCTGTCTCATGTTTGTCTCTGGTTCTCTTGTGTCCCTGTCTCACGTTTGTCTCTGGTTCTCTTGTGTCCCTGTCTCATGTTTGTCTCTGGTTCTCTTGTGTCCCTGTCTCACGTTTGTCTCTGGTTCTCTTGTGTCCCTGTCTCACGTTTGTCTCTGGTTCTCTTGTGCCCCTGTCTCACGTTTGTCTCTGGTTCTCTTGTGTCCTCATCTCACGTTTGTCTCTGGTTCTCTTGTGCCCCTGTCTCACGTTTGTCTCTGGTTCTCCTGTGTCCCTGTCCCTGTCTCACGTTTGTCTCTGGTTCTCTTGTGTCCCTGTCTCATGTTTGTCTCTGGTTCTCTTTTGTCCCTGTCTCACGTTTGTCTCTGGTTCTCTTGTGTCCTCATCTCACGTTTGTCTCTGGTTCTCCTGTGTCCCTGTCCCTGTCTCACATTTGTCTCTGGTTCTCTTGTGCCCCTGTCTCACGTTTGTCTCTGGTTCTCCTGTGTCCCTGTCCCTGTCTCACGTTTGTCTCTGGTTCTCTTGTGTCCCTGTCTCATGTTTGTCTCTGGTTCTCTTTTGTCCCTGTCTCACGTTTGTCTCTGGTTCTCTTGTGTCCCTGTCTCACGTTTGTCTCTGGTTCTCTTGTGTCCCTGTCTCACGTTTGTCTCTGGTTCTCTTGTGTCCCTGTCTCACGTTTGTCTCTGGTTCTCTTGTGTCCCTGTCTCACGTTTGTCTCTGGTTCTCTTGTGTCCCTGTCTCATGTTTGTCTCTGGTTCTCTTGTGTCCCTGTCTCACGTTTGTCTCTGGTTCTCTTGTGTCCCTGTCTCACGTTTGTCTCTGGTTCTCTTGTGCCCCTGTCTCACGTTTGTCTCTGGTTCTCTTGTGTCCTCATCTCACGTTTGTCTCTGGTTCTCCTGTGTCCCTGTCCCTGTCTCACATTTGTCTCTGGTTCTCTTGTGCCCCTGTCTCACGTTTGTCTCTGGTTCTCCTGTGTCCCTGTCCCTGTCTCACGTTTGTCTCTGGTTCTCTTGTGTCCCTGTCTCATGTTTGTCTCTGGTTCTCTTTTGTCCCTGTCTCACGTTTGTCTCTGGTTCTCTTGTGTCCCTGTCTCACGTTTGTCTCTGGTTCTCTTGTGTCCCTGTCTCACGTTTGTCTCTGGTTCTCTTGTGTCCCTGTCTCACGTTTGTCTCTGGTTCTCTTGTGTCCCTGTCTCACGTTTGTCTCTGGTTCTCTTGTGTCCCTGTCTCATGTTTGTCTCTGGTTCTCTTGTGTCCCTGTCTCACGTTTGTCTCTGGTTCTCTTGTGTCCCTGTCTCATGTTTGTCTCTGGTTCTCTTGTGTCCCTGTCTCACGTTTGTCTCTGGTTCTCTTGTGTCCCTGTCTCACGTTTGTCTCTGGTTCTCTTGTGTCCCTGTCTCACGTTTGTCTCTGGTTCTCCTGTGTCCCTGTCTCACGTTTGTCTCTGGTTCTCCTGTGTCCCTGTCTCACGTTTGTCTCTGGTTCTCTTGTGCCCCTGTCTCACGTTTGTCTCTGGTTCTCTTGTGTCCCTGTCTCACGTTTGTCTCTGGTTCTCTTGTGTCCCTGTCTCATGTTTGTCTCTGGTTCTCTTGTGTCCCTGTCTCACGTTTGTCTCTGGTTCTCTTGTGTCCCTGTCTCACGTTTGTCTCTGGTTCTCTTGTGTCCCTGTCTCATGTTTGTCTCTGGTTCTCTTGTGTCCCTGTCTCACGTTTGTCTCTGGTTCTCTTGTGTCCCTGTCTCACGTTTGTCTCTGGTTCTCTTGTGTCCCTGTCTCACGTTTGTCTCTGGTTCTCTTGTGTCCCTGTCTCACGTTTGTCTCTGGTTCTCTTGTGTCCCTGTCTCACGTTTGTCTCTGGTTCTCTTGTGTCCCTGTCTCACGTTTGTCTTTGGTTCTCCTGTGTCCCTGTCTCACGTTTGTCTCTGGTTCTCTTGTGTCCCTGTCTCACGTTTGTCTCTGGTTCTCTTGTGTCCCTGTCTCACGTTTGTCTCTGGTTCTCCTGTGTCCCTGTCCCTGTCTCACGTTTGTCTCTGGTTCTCCTGTGTCCCTGTCTCACGTTTGTCTCTGGTTCTCCTGTGTCCCTGTCCCTGTCTCACGTTTGTCTCTGGTTCTCTTGTGTCCCTGTCTCACGTTTGTCTCTGGTTCTCTTGTGTCCCTGTCTCACGTTTGTCTCTGGTTCTCTTGTGTCCCTGTCCCTGTCTCACGTTTGTCTCTGGTTCTCTTGTGTCCCTGTCTCACGTTTGTCTCTGGTTCTCTTGTGTCCCTGTCTCACGTTTGTCTCTGATTCTCTTCTGTCCTTGTCCCTGTCTCACGTTTGTCTCTGATTCTCTTGTGTCCTTGTCCCTGTCTCAGGTTTCTCTCTGGTTCTCTTGTGTCCTTGTCCCTGTCTCAGGTTTGTCTCTGGTTCTCTTGTGTCCCTGTCTCACGTTTGTCTCTGGTTCTCTTGTGTCCCTGTCCCTGTCTCACGTTTGTCTCTGGTTCTCTTGTGTCCCTGTCCCTGTCTCACGTTTGTCTCTGGTTCTCTTGTGTCCCTGTCTCACGTTTGTCTCTGGTTCTCTTGTGTCCCTGTCTCACGGTTGTCTCTGGTTCTCTTGTGTCCCTGTCTCACGTTTGTCTCTGGTTCTCCTGCAGCTCTCGTCCGGGTCGTCCCCCAAAGCGGTGCTCCGGGGCCGGGCTTCAGGACGGACCTCGTCTGCT
>JAVJIX010000045.1:1945000-2130000 GCA_036785185.1 Paratrypauchen microcephalus | reverse complement strand
CTCTCCACGTAAAAAAGAGAGTGAAACGAGAGTGTGAGCGCAGTAATCAATAATTCTACTGTAACTGTGCTTTATAAATAATGAAAATAATCAATCAAATCAATAATTCTACTGTAACTGTTTTATAAATTAAAAAAATTTAATCAAATAAATCAATAATTCTACTGTAACTGTGCTTTATGAATAATGAAAATAATAAATCAAATAAATCAATAACTCAATAACCCGTCATCCATTTACACAGACTCTGGGGTGTCTTGCCCAAAGACACAACAACAGTAAATAAATCAATAATCAATCAGTCTATCAATAATTCTTTCTTACTTTTTCAAACGGTTCGGATCATTCACCTTCCTGTTACTGGCGCCATTTCGGGACTTTTCAAATTTTGTTTTAAATTGATCACTGCCGTGGCGACGGTCTTAATTTTTCATCAGTCTATAACCCTGACTGGAATGTTCCACAGTGTAGCATTAGACAGATGACGCCTCACGGCAAAGTTACAGGTCAGATTTGTGGAAAGGCGAGCCCACTAAATTTTTTTCCAGGTATTTTATTTTCTTTTATTCTATTTTGTTTTGTTTTGTTTTATTTTAACTTATTTGATTTTGTTTTACTTTATTTAATTTAATTTAATTTTATTCTATTTTGTTTTGTTTTATTTTATCTTATTTTGTTTTGTTTTGTTTTATTTTATTTTGTTTAGGTTTATTTTATTTTGTTTTATTTTATTTTGTTTAGTTTTATTTGTTTAGTTTTATTTTATTTTATTCTGTTTTGTTTTATTTTGCTTTATTTAGTTTTAGTTTTGTTTTATTCTATTTTGTTTTATTTTATTTTGTTCTATTTAGTTTTATTTTATTTTGTTTTATTTTATTTTGTTTTATTTTATTTTATTTTTTGTTTTGTTTTGTTTTATTTTGTTTTGTTTTAATTAATTATATGTATTTTCATTTTATTTTTTTCATATTTATTATTTAGTTTTACTACTTTACACTTCTGTCATTGAATAAATGCAAGACAGAAGTTTAATGCCACACTGCGGTACATTCCAACATTTCCAGGGAGACGAGACAGACAGAAAGTCGACCTTCTGGGGCTCGAACTCGAACTGTTCCGTTTTTCTTCACTTCAAGAAAACCAGAATCTAGTTTCAGGACTCGTTTGGTACTGATTATGATTTGATTTTTGATACTTTTGACAAAACTAATGTCGTCTGAAATACACAAATTTTCTGATTAGTCCTGGTTTAGTTCTAGTTTAGTCCTGGTTTAGTCCTGGTTTAGACCTGGTTTAGTCCTGGTTTAGTGCTGGTTTAGACCTGGTTTAGACCTAGTTTAGACCTGGTTTAGTCCTGGTTTAGACCTGGTTTAGACCTGGTTTAGACTTGGTTTAGACCTGGTTTAGTCCTGGTTTAGTGCTGGTTTAGACCTGGTTTAGACCTGGTTTGGACCTGGTTTAGTCCTGGTTTAGTCCTGGTTTAGTCCTGGTTTAGACCTGGTTTAGACCTGGTTTTGTCCTGGTTTTGTCCTGGTTTAGAGCTGGTTTAGTCCTGGTTTAGTCCTGGTTTAGTGCTGGTTTAGTGCTGGTTTAATCCTGGTTTAGTGCTGGTTTAGTCCTGGTTTAGTCCTGGTTTAGTTCTGGTTTAGTCCTGGTTTAGACTTGGTTTAGACTTGGTTTAGACCTGGTTTAGTGCTGGTTTAGACCTGGTTTAGTGCTGGTTTAGACCTGGTTTAGACCTGGTTTAGACCTGGTTTAGACCTGGTTTAGACCTGGTTTAGTGCTGGTTTAGTCCTGGTTTAGACCTGGTTTAGCCCTGGTTTAGTCATGGTTTAGTCCTGGTTTAGTCCTGGTTTAGTCCTGGTTTTCCTGTGACTGTAGCAGAATGTTTTTCGCTCTTGGTTCAAAGTGAACGACCGGCCCTTTAAAGCTGCACTGTGTAACTTTTCTGCTGGAGGGTCCTTCAAACGCTTTTCTCCATGGAGATGTTGTTGCTTTGTCTGGAATGTTCCGCAGTATGGCATTAAACCTTTTCTATCTTCATGGAGACCAAACCAGACCAATTTACAGGTCAGATCTGTGGAGAATGTCTGTTGGCGAACCCTCAAAATGTCCGCCGCACCTCAGAAAAGTCTCAAAATGGCGTCTTAAGTGAAGCGGCGGGTGGCGGCGGTGGTGGCGTCCGAGCGGAGCGTGAGGACAGAATATAGAATCCATTTGTGAGAAGAACAAAAACATTCTGGAGGAGGAACGTCGTGTTTCTAAATCCAGATCACAAAGAGCGACGTTTGTTTTCTTCGCCGTGTCACTCGAGCTTTAAGAGCATCATGAAAAATTCACCACGAATCCTCCGTCCAAATGGCGAGCGAGAAGTCCACGCTCGTCTGCGGGCGGAACGGCGTTTTCGGCTTGAGAGGAGAACTGAGAAACCAAAATGTTCAGGGTTTGTGATGAAAACGACGTTAGAACATCAAGAAAACGGCGAAACTTTAAAATTTAAAAACAAAAACGGACAAAAACCATGAAAACGATTCTCACGTTTTTTCCGTGCATCTTCAGTCGAGCCTGGATCCTAATCAATCCTAATCAATACGATTATTGAAACCAGATACTCATTTTTCACAGGCGTCGTCCTGGTTTAGAACTGGTTTAGTCCTGGTTTAGTCCTGGTTTAGAACTGATTTAGTCCTGGTTTAGACCTGGTTTAGACCTGGTTTAGACCTGGTTTAGACCTGGTTTAGTCCTGGTTTAGACCTGGTTTAGGCCTGGTTTAGTTCTGGTTTAGTCCTGGTTTAGACCTGGTTTAGACCTGGTTTAGTCCTGGTTTAGACCTAGCTTAGTCCTGATTTAGACCTGGTTTAATCCTGGATTAGTCCTGATTTAGTCTTGCTTTAGTCCTGGTTTAGTCCTGGTTTAATGCTGCTTTAGTCCTGGTTTAGACCTAGTTTAGTCCTGGTTTAGTCCTGGTTTAGACCTAGCTTAGTCCTGGTTTAGGCCTGGTTTAGTCTTGCTTTAGTCCTGGTTTAGTCCTGGTTTAGACCTGGTTTAGTCCTGGTTTAGACCTAGCTTAGTCCTGGTTTAGACCTGGTTTAATCCTGGATTAGTCCTGATTTAGTCTTGCTTTAGTCCTGGTTTAATGCTGCTTTAGTCCTGGTTTAGACCTAGTTTAGTCCTGGTTTAGTCCTGGTTTATACCTGGTTTAATCCTGGTTTAGCCCTGGTTTAGTGCTGCTTTAGTCCTGGTTTAGACCTGGTTTAGTCCTGGTTTAGTCCTGGTGTAGACCTGGTTTAGTCCTGGTTTAGTCCTGGTTTAGTCCTGGTTTAGTCCTAGATTAGTCCTGGTCTAAACCTGGTTTACTCCCAGTTTAGACCTGGTTTAGTCCTGGTTTACTCCTGGTTTAGACCTGGTTTAGTCCTGGTTTAGTCCTGGTTTAATCCTGGTGTAGACCTGGTTTAGTCCTGGTTTAGTCCTAGATTAGTTCTGGTCTAGACCTGCTTTAGTCCCAGTGTAGACCTGGTTTAGTCCTGGTTTAGTCCTGGTTTAGACCAGGTTTAGTCCTGGTTTAGACCAGGTTTAGTCCTGGTTTAGACCTGGTTTAGTCCTGGTTTAGACCTGGTTTAGACCTGGTTTAGACTTGCTTTAGACCTGGTTTAGTCCTGGTTTAGACCTGGTTTAGTCCTGGTGTAGACCTGATTTAGTCCTAGATTAGTCCTGGTCTAGACCTGGTCTAGACCTGGTCTAGAGCTGGTTTAGTCCTGGTTTACACACCTGGTTTAGTCCTGGTTTAGACCTGGTTTAGTCCTGGCTTAGTCCTGGTGTAGACCTGGTTTAGTCCTAGATTAGTCCTGGTTTAGTCCTGGTTTAGACCTGGTCTAGAGCTGGTTTAGTCCTGATTTAGACTTGGTTTAGTCCTGGTTTAGTCCTGGTTTAGACCTGGTTTAGTCCTGGCTTAGACCTGGCTTAGACCTGGTTTAGACCTGGTTTAGACCTGGTTTAGACCTGGTTTAGTCCTGGTTTAGACCTGGTTTAGACCTGGTTTAGACCTGGTTTAGTCCTAGATTAGTCCTGGTTTAGACCTGGTTTAGTCCTGGTTTAGACCTGGTTTAGTCCTGGTTTAGACCTGGTTTAGTCCTGGTTTAGTCCTGGTTTAGTCCTGGTTTAGTCCTGGTTTAGACCTGGTTTAGTCCTGGCTTAGACCTGGCTTAGACCTGGTTTAGACCTGGTTTAGACCTGGTTTAGACCTGGTTTAGTCCTGGTTTAGACCTGGTTTAGACCTGGTTTAGACCTGGTTTAGTCCTAGATTAGTCCTGGTTTAGACCTGGTTTAGTCCTGGTTTAGACCTGGTTTAGTCCTGGTTTAGACCTGGTTTAGTCCTGGTTTAGTCCTGGTTCAGACCTGGTTTAGACCTGGTTTAGACCTGGTTTAGACCTGGTTTAGTCCTGGTTTAGACCTGGTTTAGTCCTGGTTTAGACCTGGTTTAGTCCTAGATTAGTCCTGGTTTAGACCTGGTTTAGTCCTGGTTTAGACCTGGTTTAGTCCTAGATTAGTCCTGGTTTAGACCTGGTTTAGTCCTAGATTAGTCCTAGATTAGTTCTGGTTTAGTCCTAGATTAGTTCTGGTTTAGTCCTGGTTTAGTCCTGGTTTAGTCCTGGTTTTCCTGTGACTGTAGCAGAATGTTTTTTGCTCTTGGTTCAAAGTGAATGGCCCTTTAAAGCTGCACTCTGTAACTTTTCTGCTGGAGGGTCCTTGAAACGCTTTTCTCCATGGAGATGTTGCTTTGTCTGGAATGTTCCACAGTATGGCATTAAACCTTTTTGTCTTCATGGAGATGAAACCAGACCAAGTTCCAGGTCAGATCTGTGGAGAATGTCTGTGATTGAATAAATGTAAAGTAGAGCTGTTTAATGCCACACTGCGGAACATTCCGGGCAGAGCAGTGACCTATCCATAGAAACAAGCACCAGAAAGTTCCACAGTGCAGCTTTTGGTTATTTTAAAAAGCCGGACAATGCAGATTTGAATAAAAAGCGCAGACGGACAGACTTTGACCAGGAAATTGACGGCGAAACGTCCAGTAAACAAATGAACGATAAAAACCAACAGAGACGTATTCATCCCGCCACCGTAACCACGAACCGACCGCCACGTGGGTAATCAATATCCACGTGTGTTTGTGTGTGTGTGTGTGTGTGTGGGGGGGACATATGCAAAACTCCAACTGTGTGTTCATACTAGGGATGCAAATTATCGATTAATTCATTAACTGATAGTTGATTGACCTTATCGATCGATTAACGATTAACTGATAAGCGGCGTTTTTCACCTGAATTTGAGTGTTTCAATAGGGTCTTTAAGAATATAAGCTATAGTAACATAACACTGAGTCAAAAATATATCATAGTATTATTATATTGTATATTCCTCAATTAATTATTCCTTAGTAAAAAGCACAAATGTATTGATGCTGAATAACAAAATACAGTAATCCCTCGCTCTATCGCGGTTCGCGGATTATTATTATTATTATTATTATTATTTTTTTTTTTTTTTTAATAGTGTAACATTTTTTTATAGTGTAACATTGAGTTCTGTCCTGATTGGCTAAGAGACTAGACCAGGACTAAACGTGGACTGGACCAGGTCTAGACCAGAACTAAACCAGGTCTGGACCAGGTCTGGACCTGGTCTGGACCTGGACTGAACCAGGATTGGGCCGCTGCGTGCCGCTGCTGGTTTCGTGCGGCTGGTTTGTGGCTCGGGGCCCGGGCCGCAGGCCAGCCGCACGAAGCTCGGGGCCCGGGCCGCGGGACCAGCAGCGGCACATTGCGGCGCATTCCTGGGCGCAGCGGTTCGATCTCTCCTCGCGCGTACACCCGGGGCTGCTGAGCAGTGCCGTTGGTGACTGCGGCCGGCTGTAAGTCGAGCGCAGCGCGGTGCGCGATTGCCTTGTTTCGTGACCACGCGGTTAATTACAATTAATGCATTTTGTTCGACTAACGTCTTAATCGACAATTAATCGTTAATCGATTAATTGTTGACATCCCTAGTTCATACGTGACCTTCTGTTCAGACCACGAGAAAATACTGGATTTATTAAAGGCCTGTCCATCCATCCATCCATTTTCTTCCTCTTATCTGGGGCCGGGTCGCGGGGGCAACAGTCTAAGTAGGGACGCCCAGACCTCCTACACCCCGGACACTTCCTCCAGCTCCTCCGGGGGGACCCCAAGGCGTTCCCAGGCCAGCTGGGACACATAGTCCCTCCAGCGTGTCCTGGGTCTTCCCCGGGGCCTCCTCCCGGTGGGACATGCCCGGAACACATGCCCGGAACACCTCCCGAGGGATGCCCGAGATGCCCGAGCCACCTCAGCTGCTCCTCTCGACGTGGAGAAGCAACGGCTCTACTCTGAGCTCCTCCCGCGTGACTGAGCTCCTCACCCTATCTCTAAGGGTGCGCCCAGCCACTCTACGGAGGAAACTCATTTCGGCCGCTTGTATCTGCGATCTCGTCCTTTCGGTCATTACCCAGAGCTCCTGACCATAGGTGAGGGTAGGAACGTAGATTGACCGGTAAATTGAGAGCTTTGCCTTTCGGCTCAGCTCCCTCTTCACCACACCGGTCCGGTACAGCGACCGCGTCACTACAGACGCTGCACCGATCCGCCTGTCAATCTCACGCTCCATCCTCCCCTCACTCGAGAACAAGACCCCGAGATACTTGAACTCCTCCACTTGAGGCAAGGACTCCCCACCCACCGAGAGAGGGCAAACCACCTTTTTCCGGTCGAGAACCATGGCCCCGGATTTGGAGGAGCTGATCCTCATCCCAGCCGCTTCACACTCGGCTGCAAACCGCCCCAGTGCATATTGGAGGTCCCGGTTCAATGAAGCCATCAGGACAACATCATCTGCAAACAGCAGAGATGAGATCCTGTGGTTCCCAAACCGGATCCCCTCCGGCCCCTGACTTCGCCTAGAAATTCTGTCCATAAATATAATGAACAGAACCGGTGACAAAGGGCAGCCCTGGCGGAGTCCAACATGCACCGGGAACAGGTCCGACTTACTACCGGCAATGCGAACACAGCTCCTGCTCCGGTCATACAGGGACCGAACAGCCCTTAGCAAAGGGCCCCGAACCCCGTACTCCCAGAGCACCCTCCACAGGACCCCACGAGGGACACGGTCGAATGCCTTCTCCAGATCCACAAAGCACTAGTTGGGCAAATTCCCATGCACCCTCGAGCACCCGATGGAGAGTATAGAGCTGGTCCAGTGTTCCCCGGCCGGGACGAAAACCACACTGCTCCTCCTGAATCCGAGGTTCGACTATCGGTTGAATTCTCCTCTCCAGCACACTGGAATAGACCTTACCGGGAAGGCTGAGGAGTGTGAGGCCTGTTTTAATTTTTATTTTAATTCAATTATATTACATTTTTTCATATATTTTTAAATTTATTTTTATTTTATTTTTTTTATTTTATTTTTATTCATTTTATTTTAGTTTATTCATGTTATTTTTTATTTAATTTATTTTATTTATTTATTTTCTTTTTAATTTTATTTATTTTCTTTTATTAAAGGGCCCATGATACGCTGTTTGTTGTTCTAATGTCGTTTCCTCATCACAATCACACCTGGAGAAGTGTTTAAAGCTGCCTTTTCATTTAAATTTAATTATACTTTATTTTTTTAACATATTTGATTCTAATTGTTTTATATACTTACTTATTTATTTTTTATAATTTTACTTATATGAATCAATGTATTTTGTTCTGTCATTTTTAGCTTTTTGCATTTTAACAAATTTTATTTACTGATGATTATTTGTGATGTATATTTAATTTAATTAAATTTTTTATATATTTTATTTTTAACTTTTTTATTTTATTATTTTTAATTAATTCATTCATTAATTTGTGTTTTAAATAATTTTTAGCTTAATTCATTTCAACACATTGTATTTACTGTTTTTATTTATAGTTATTTATTATTTATTTTTAAACTTAATTATATATTTTTTCTATTTTTATTTTATTTATTTTATTATTAATTTTATTCTTTGTTATATTTAATTTTAATTTTACTTTTAATTAAATTTAATTTTAATTAAAAAAAATTCATTTTTAGCTTTGCGCATTTTCACACATTGTATTTACTGTTTTTATTTATAATTATTTATGATTTATATTAAAGTTTAATTATATATACAGTATATACAGGGGGTCCTCGGGTTACGACGTTTCGTGGTTACTAATATTACGCGTCATTCCATCTTACGCGGTTTAGCGTGGTAAGCGACGTAAACAAACGCGAATGGCGCGCGGCGCACGGCGGAAGAATACGCTCTGTTGTGGTTGTAGGGCGAAGAAGACGGCCTCGTGTGCGTGCCCAATGTGGGCGGAAGTACCTGATGTGGGCTCTGATCTGCTCCTATGAAAGCGGCAGTGATAACCAAGCAGCGTAGTGGTCTAATTATTGAGATGGAAAGGTTATTGGTGCTTTGGTTGGAAGATCAAACTCAAATTCCGACTTACGACTAAATTCGGGTTACGACGCGTCTTAAGAACGGATCAACGTCCCTCACCTTCCACGGTGGTTGGTCTCTCACTCTCATCCAGCTCGGGTCCTCTCCAGAGGCCTGGGAGCTTGAGAGTTCTGTGCAGTATCTTTGCTGTTTCTGTACTGCACTTTTCTGGGCTGAGATGTCTGATGTTTTTCCTGGATCTGTTGTAGCCACTCCTCCAGTTTGGGGGTTACAGCCCCGAGTGCTCCGATCACCACGGGCACCACTGATGCCTTCACCTTCCAGGCCTTCTCCAGCTCTTCCATGAGCCCCTGGTATTTCTCTAGTTTCTCGTGTTCCTTTTTCCTGATGTTACCACCTTTTTATCTTCACGGTGACCGAACCAGACCAAGTTACAGGTCAGATCTGTGGAGAGGCGTGACTGAAGTAGGTAATGAAAATTTAAAAAAAAATGATGGAAGTCGGATTCTTCTTTAAACCTCTAAATGTTCCTTTGCTTCCTGAACAGTGAAGGTTCTTCCTCTGGACCTTCTCTCCCTCTTTTCTCTCCCTCTTTTCTCTCCATCTCCTCTTTCATTCCTCCTCCTCTTGAATCTCATTTCCTCTCTTTCTCACTTTTCTCTTCTGTTTCTCTCCCCCTCTCTCCTTTCTCTCCTCCTTTCTTTCATTCTCCTCCTCTCTCCTCTCTATCCTCTTTCCTTTCTCTCTCTCCTCTGTCCCTCTCTTTCTCTCTCCCTTCACCCATTTCTTTCTCTCTCTTCATCCCTCTGTTTCTCTCTCTCTTCACCCCTCTGGTTTCTCTCTTCATCCCTCTGTTTCTCTCTCTTCATCACTCTGTTTCTCTCTCTTCATCCCTCTGTTTCTCTCTCTTCATCCCTCTGTTTCTCTCTCTTCATCCCTCTGTTTCTCTCTCTTCACCCCTCTGGTTTCTCTCTTCATCCCTCTGTTTCTCTCTCTTCACCCCTCTGTTTCTCTCTCTTCATCCCTCTGTTTCTCTCTCTCTTCATCCCTCTGGTTTCTCTCTTCATCCCTCTGTTTCTCTCTCTCTTCATCCCTCTGTTTCTCTCTCTCTTCATCCCTCTGTTTCTCTCTCTCTTCATCCCTCTGGTTTCTCTCTTCATCCCTCTGGTTTCTCTCTCTTCACCCCTGTTTCTCTCTCTTCACCCCTCTGTTTCTCTCTTCATCCCTCCGTTTCTCTCTCTTCACCCCTCTGTTTCTCTCTCTTCACCCCTCTGTTTCTCTCTTCACCCCTCTGTTTCTCTCTCTTCATCCCTCTGTTTCTCTCTTCATCCCTCTGTTTCTCTCTTCATCCCTCTGTTTCTCTCTTCACCCCTCTGTTTCTCTCTCTTCATCCCTCTGTTTCTCTCTCTTCATCCCTCTGTTTCTCTCTCTTCACCCCTCTGTTTCTCTGTCTTCATCCCTCTGGTTTCTCTCTTCATCCCTCTGTTTCTCTCTCTTCACCCCTCTGTTTCTCTCTCTCTTCATCCCTCTGTTTCTCTCTCTTCACACCTCTGTTTCTCTCTCTCTTCATCCCTCTGGTTTCTCTCTTCATCCCTCTGTTTCTCTCTCTTCATCCCTCTGTTTCTCTCTTCATCCCTCTGGTTTCTCTCCTCATCCCTCTGTTTCTCTCCCTCCTTTCATCCCTCTCTCTCTTCACCCGTCTGTTTCTCTCTCTCCTCCATCCTCCTCTCATCTCAGTGTTTTTCTCTTTTCTCTTACCCTTCTCTCTCCCCTCCTCTCTCCCTTCATCCCTCTGTCTCTCCCTCTGTTTCTCCCTCTCCTCTCTCTCTCTCTCTCTCTCTCCAAACCCTCCTCCTCCTCCTCCTCTCTCTCGTTTTCTGAATCTGTCAATCATCCATCAGCGTCCGGTTCACGAGCTCAGCGGTCTCCATTAGCGACGGAGGCGGGCGCGGCGTTACCGTGGGATACGCATCGATCGAAGCATTTGATTGGTCAGACGGACGGCGACAGGATCGATCGCCCTCAGCTGTAGAGAGAGAGAGAGGGATGAAAGAGAAAGAGAGGGGGAGAGAGAGAGAGTGATGAAAGGATAGAGAGAGAGGAATGAAAGAGGGAGAGAGGGGGAGAGAGGGTTGAAAGGGAGAGAGAGAGGAAAGAGAGAGAGCGATGAAAGAGCGAGAGGGAAGAAAGGAGAGAGAGGGGGATGAAAGGAAAGAGAGGGTGATCAGGAAAGAGAGAAGGAGAAAGGGGGAAGAGATGAAGAGGAGAGAGAGAGAAATGAAGGGAGAGACAGAGGTGGAGTGGGTGATCACAGGAGGGAGAGAAAAAGTGAACAGTGTCCCGTTCGTCCCCTCTGGACCATCTCTCCTCCCTCCTCCCTCCTTTCTTTCTTTCTTTCTTTCTCCTCCTCTCTCACCTCATTCTCGCGATCTCTTCCCTTTCTCTCTCTTCTTACCCTTCATCCCCCTCTCTCTCTCCCTCTCCCCCCTCCCTCCCTTCCTCCTTCTCTCCTTCCTCTTTCTCTCTCTCTCCTTCCTTCTCTCTCCCTCCCTCTCTCTCCCTCGCTCTCTCTCCCTCCCTCCCTCTCTCTCCTCTCTCTCTCCCTCCCTCTCCCTCCCCCTCTCCCTCCTTCTCTCCCTCCTTCTCTCCTCTCTCTCTCTCTCTCTCTCTCCTCTCCCTCTCTCCCCTCTCCCCCTCTCATTCTCTCTCCCTCCCTCTCTCCTTCTCTCCCTCCTCTCTCTCTCCCCCCCTCTCTCTCTGTAGTAAATATGTACGTGAAATCGTGTATCACTTTCATGTGTCGTCCTCCACACTCTGTGTGTGTGGCGCTAACTGTAGGCACTGCTCTGTCTGAACCTCTGGGACTTTAACCTCCGTGACAGATTTTATTTGGATTTTATAAACATCACCGGGGCGACCGTTCATTTTCTCTTCCAATGTTCACAAATTATTATCTGATCAATAAAAGTATAAAACTTTATTTTGCTTAAATTATGTTTAAATTATTAGAAAAATAAATGTTGCGTAAACTCTACTTCCTCGTCATTTTTAACACATTTTTCAACGTTTCTTTTCAAACTGCTTCTCGATTCGTCCGAGAGCTCCAGCCCTGTTTAAGTGTGTCTGTGTGTGTTGTGTGTCTGTAGTTGTGTTGTTGTTGTTGTGTCCTGGTTTTCTTCAGTCTCTGTAGACAAGAACAATACGTCTGCTCCAACAGCCCCGGGCCTCAGCCAGACCTCCTTCTGCCCCATCCCTCCATCCCTCGCTCTTTTTGTCTTTCTTTATATGCCCCTCTCTCTCTCTCTCTCTCTCTCTCTCTCTCCCTCTGCCCCCCCCCTCTCTCTCTCTCTTTGTTTCTTTACCTCCTCCATCATACACAGATCTCTCCGTCACAGTTCGTCCTGGTCATTCATGTACGCTCCCTCTCCTCTTCTCTCTCTTTCACCCCCTCCCCTCTTTGTCATCTTTTCTTTCTTTCTCTTTATCTCTCTCTCTCTCTCTCTCTCTCTCTCTGTGTCCTTCCCCCTCTCTCTAACCCTCTCTATGTCTCTGTCTTCTTTCTCTCTCTCCCCCCTTCTCTCTTTTTTTGTCTCTCTCTCGCTCTCTGTCCTTCCACCTCTCTCCCCCCTTCTCTCTTTTTTGTCTCTCTCGCTCCCTGTCCTTCCACCTCTCCCCCTTCTCTCTCTTCCCTTTCTCCCTCTCCTCTCTCCCTTCATCCCTCTCTCCTTTTGTCGCTCTCTCATTCCCTCTTTCTCTGTCATGTTCTTCCTCTCTCCCTCTTTCAACCATCTCCTCTTTTCTCTCTCTCCCTCTCTTCATTCCTCTGTTTCTCTCGCCCCCCTTCTCTCTCTCCCTCTCTCTCTCCTTGTTTCTTTACCTCCTCCATCATACACAGATCTCTCCGTCACAGTTCGGCCTGGTCGTTCATGTGTGCTCCCCCTCCTCTTCTCTCTCTTTCACCCCCCTCCTCTTTTTGTCATCTTTTCTTTCTTTCTCTTTCTCTCTCTCTCTCTCTCTCTCTCTCTCTCTGTGTGTCCTTCCCCCTCTCTCTAACCCTCTCTGTCTCTGTCTTCTTTGTCTCTCTCCCGCCTTCTCTCTTTTTTTGTCTCTCTCTCGCTCTCTGTCCTTCCACCTCTCTCCCCCTTCTCTCTTTTTTGTCTCCCTCGCTCTCTGTCCTTCCACCTCTCCCCCTTCTCTCTCTTCCCTTTCTCCCTCTCCTCTCTCCCTTCGTCCCTCTCTCCTTTTGTCGCTCTGTCTGTCCTTCCACCTCTCTCTCTTTCCCTCTTTCTCTGTCATGTTCTTCCTCTCTCCCTCTTTCAACCATCTCCTCTTTTCTCTCTCTCCCCCTCTCTTCATTTCTCTGTTTCTCTCGCCCTCCTTCTCTCTCTCTCTCCTTGTTTCTTTACCTCCTCCATCATACACAGATCTCTCGGTCACAGTTCGTCCTGGTCGTTCATGTGCGCTCCCTCTCCTCTTCTCTCTCTCTTTCATCCCCATCTCTTTGTCATCCTTTCTTTCTTTCTCTTTATCTCTCTTTATCTCTCTCTCTCTCTGTGTGTCCTTCCCCCTCTCTCTAACCCTCTCTATGTCTCTGTCTTCTTTCTCTCTCTCTCTCTCCCCCCTTCTCTCTTTTTTTGTCTCTCTCGCTCCCTGTCCTTCCACCTCTCTCTCTTTCCCTGTCATGTTCTTCCTCTCTCCCGCTTTCAACCCTCTCCTCTTTTCTCTCTCTCCCTCTTTCAACCCTCTCCTCTTTTCTCTCTCTCCCTCTCTTCATTCCTCTGTTTCTGTTCCTCTGTTTTGTTCCTCGTCAGAAACCTTCCCGAGGAGGTTCTAGAGTCACCCGTGCGCGTCTGAGTAATCTAGTGATCTCTGCTGGGCGGTATTCAAACGCTTTTTAAAGTGTATACGACAATTCTCCAGAAAAACACAACAAACGGACAAACCCGATGTGACGTGCGGTAGTTTCGTTATCAGAAATCAGAAAGGACTAAACCAGGACTAAACCAGAGGGGTATTTCATGAACGCGGCTAAGCTCAGAGCCCGGCTTTATTCGACAGTTCGCGCTAGTTTTAGTGAGAGTTCGGTTCCATGACTCTCGCTAAACTTAGTCCCCGCTGAGTTACTGGGGCAACATGGTTTTAGCGGAAAGTCTGGTACCGGGCAGGCTAAAGATGCGGCTTAATCAGGCCGTGTCGCAGAGAATGCGTACCTGACGTAAACAGAGTGTCAAACAAACAGTTCCGCACACCTCCCGCATGAGTATCTGTGTTGTCCAAAAACAACGGTGACAATATCACCAAAAAAAAACAAAAAAACTTACGATCTTGGTCAGTTTTGACAAATTTCCAGTCATTTAAAAATATTCTTTTGAACCGCTGTCTTTACGATATTATCAAAGAAAGACTTTGGTCGAGGGGTTAAGCACTGTGTCTTTCATGTGGGCGTCCCGGGTTCAATTCCTCTTACTGACGTATTCATGCTCAAGTGAATTTTGTGTTATATTTTCACGAATTTACATTTGCCACATATTACACAAATGTGAATGAATTTAACCTACAATTCTTCATATAATCATAGAACTTATATCAGCTGGGCCTAACATCACTCTCACTTGACGACATTGACACTTTATATTTTATGTGACATCTCTATCAAAGAATACAGTTAAAGGTAAACCTTTACTTTTAAAGGTCCCATGACATGGTACTTCTTGATGCTTTTATATGGCTCCTTAATGGTTCCCTAATACTGTAAATGAATCCTTCTTCAAAATCAAGACTCAGTGCATGAGAAAGAGAGATAAGATGAGAAAGAGTCATAAATGTCACTCTGGAACACTCCATTATAGGCGTTGTTGCTTGAATGCAAATGAGGAGGACAGAGATGGCCTATAGTATGGGGTGGGGGCATGGCCAAACTCTCCGCTCTTTCCTCTTCAGCTGTGCGCTGGCCCCACTTCCGTGTTTTTGCACGGAGGGAGAGATGAGAAGCGTTCCATTGAAAAATAAACACATTTCCACAGAAAATAAAATTAAACCACTGCTGTTTCAGATATCCACAGGCTCAGATAAAGGACTTCCGAGCCTAGAAACACTTGCACGTGCCTCCGGGCAAATAAAAAAAAAACGCATTTCGCATTGCGTAGCTCCTCCGCAGTCCAAACTCTCTGGGCGTGATTTACAGAGACGCTGAGTACAGACAGACGGGGGTGGAACTGCATTTGCATTTCTTTTTTCGATCTGACGTAACAAAGTTGTCTTGTTCAGAATCGCCCGTTTCAGCTCTGATTTTTTCTAACGCAGAAAAGGATCGCAAATGCTCAGTTTAGACATTTCACAACTTTTAGCCATGGGGGGGGGGGCCCTAAACAGGGTAGGGGAGCTCACATTAACGTTCAAAAACCTCAGAAAGTGAAAATTTCATGCCATGGGACCTTTAAAACAAAATGTAGCCAAATAACAGGCACACTCCATGATGCAACATTTCAATGATTCAACAAATTTGCTTCAGAGATGCTGTGCAAGCCTCTTTAATGAAATCCTATTCATCAATTTCCATCAATAAGCATAAAACAATAAAAGACATAAGGTATGACATTCTGGTGTGAGGCCACTGCTGGAGGACTGCTGAGGGTCAGGCAAGGCACTGCTGGAGGACTGCTGAGGGTCAGGCAAGGCACTGCTGGAGGACTGCTGAGGGTCAGGCAAGGCACTGCTGGAGGACTGCTGAGGGTCAGGCAAGGCACTGCTGGAGGACTGCTGAGGGTCAGGCAAGGCACAGCTGGAGGACTGCTGAGGAGGGTCCAAGTGTACACCATCTTCAGTAACTAGAACACAAACATACTATTAAAATACACAAATGTTTGGCTCACAGCTGAGGCAAGCATTAGCCTAGAGAATACCTTGAATATACTCTTCACGAGAACTCGCAGGAAGGATCTTTGATGGGGTCCCTCCTTCAGTTACCTCCACCAGTGGGCGACCCCGGTTTAGGGCCAGTGCCAGCTCCTCTGCAGGTGAAAGGTTTTGAGGGGGGCTCCCACCTCCTGTGGCTTGGTAGCTACTGTTCATTTTAAATTAAATTAAGGTACCATTTCAACAGTATTACTAATTTCACTGAATAATAATATTATTAGCCTACTTACCACTCTGCAAAATGTTTTAAGCTTTTCTTTACTTGCAAAACAGTCCTCTTCACATTATTCCTGCTCAAAGACAAGATAACACAGTTTAACGTATTAGTTGGAGCAAATACTTTTACACAGTAAAAATAAATTACAACTGACAAGACTGCTCTATAAATATATAATATTTATGAAATGAACTGTTCTCCCTGAGAATCGAACTCACATCTCCCGCATGCCAAACTGTAACATATCCTCTCCTCCATGGACTTGTCTTGACACCGATGGTGAAAAACATACTTAAAAAACTCAACCTCCAGCACTGTTATAGGACTTAACTTACGTATTTAAGCGCTCGGCGATCTTCTGCCACGCCATGTCTCTCGCCTTGGTTATTGCAAATGTGTTGTAGAGTTCCAAAAGCAACTTCTGTTCTGATGCGCTGAAATAATCGGCCCGAATCTTCGACATGATGGCGTTTTCGACAGTCGCTTGTTCAGGGCTTCTTACGTCCCCCGTGCACGCGTCTAGGCCAGGACAGGATTGGTGCGGCTGAAGTTAGCGCTGCTGAGGCGCAGCTGAAATGCGTTAGTGGAACGACTTCAGGCTTAAGTCTAAGTTGCCACTACTTCAGGCGAGGCTTTACCACTTAGGCGCCGCTATGTTTAGCGAAGTTCGTGGAATACCCCCCAGGACTAACCTCGTGCTGGCGCTCTGAAGGGGGAGTGACTTAGCATAATTTGACCTTTTCATTTCCTGACACACTTCTGCCTTTTCTTCTTCACGTGTTTGGTTGAAGTGGTTTGGGTTTTGTTTGCGTCGCCCCCTCAGGCCGTGCGCTGCACAAACACAACGCTTTTGTATCTGTGACGCCACTGACCCGGAACTGACTCGTAAACACAAGAGAGCACAGGCCTGGGAGTCCTAAACCAGGACTAAACCAGGACTGAATCAGAAAGAAGGACTAAACCAGGACTAAACTAGGACAAAATCAGAAAGAATCATAAAGAACTAAACTAACTAAAAACCAGAAAGGACTAAACTAGGACAAAATCAGGACTAAATTGGGACAAAATCAGGACTAAATCAGGAACTATACTAGGACTAAATCAGGACTAAATTAGGACTAAATCAGGACTAAATCAGGACTAAACCAGGACTAAATCAGGAACTAAACGGTAAGGAATAAACCAGGACTAAATCAGAAAGGACTAAACCAAGACTAAACTAGCACTAAACCAAGACTAAATCAGATTGACTAAACCAGGACTAAATCAGGACTAAACCAGGACTAAACCAGGACTGAATCAGAAATAAGGACTAAACCAGGTCTAAACCAGGACTAAACCAGGACTGAATCAGAAAGAATCATAAAGAACTAAACTAACTAAAAACCGGAAAGGACTAAACTAGGACAAAATCAGGACGAAATTAGGACTAAACCAGGACTAAACCAGGACTGAATCAGGACTGAATCAGGACTGAATCAGAAATAAGGACTAAACCAGGTCTAAACCAGGACTAAACCAGGACTGAATCAGAAAGAATCATAAAGAACTAAACTAACTAAAAACCGGAAAGAACTAAAAATCAGGACGAAATTAGGACTAAACCAGGACTAAATCAGGAACTAAATCAGGACTAAATTAGGACTAAATCAGGACTAAATCAGAAAGAAGGACTAAACTAGGACTAAATCAGGACTAAATCGGGACTATACCAGGACTAAATCAGATTGAATAAACCAGGACTAAATCAGGAACTAAACAGAAAGGAATAAACCGGGACTAAATCAGAAAGGACTAAACCAAGACTAAACTAGCACTAAACCAGGACTAAACCAGGACTAAATGAGGACTAAACAATAAAGGACTTAAATAGGTCTTAAGAAAGACCAAACCAGGACTAAACTAAACTAAACCTGGACTAGACCTTTAGCTGAGATCCTGTACATGTGAAGGAGTCTCGCCCCTGTCACGGTCCGGCGCCCGGAGGAATGCCCGTCACGCCGCCCGTCACTCCGCCCGCGCTCGTCCACAAAGAAGACAAGATGGCCGCCGCTGTGAGCCCGCCAAAGGAATTTAATAAAACGCAGATGGACTGACGGACGAGAAAATCTCAAACGAGCCGAACCTGAACCCTGGCCTGACCTTTTCCGACGTCAACAAGAGGCCGGCAGAGGAGCCAAAACAAGGTTCTTTGAAGATCTGAAGAGTGCGAGATAGGGTCAAACCACAGACCGTGGACGAACGTGAGCACGACGTCACCGGCGGCGCTCCAGTCAAATGAAGCTCATCGAGGCTGGCGGTTACGGGACGACTTTATTTGAAAAACACAAAAACAAGACACAAAACTGAACACATGGACCGGACAAACCTGCGGTCATTTTGTTATTGGAAATCCGAAAGAAGGACTAAACCAGGACTAAACCAGGACTAAACCAGGACTAAACCAGGACTAAACCAGGTCTAAATCAGGTCTAAACCAGGATTAAACCAGGACCAATCCAGGACTAAACCAGTACTAAACCAGAAAGGACTAAACAAGGACTAAACCAGGACTAAACCAGGTCTAAACCAGGACTAAACCAGGACCAATCAAGGACTAAACAAGAATTAAACCAGAAAGGACTAAACCAGGAATTAAACCAGGATTAATCCAGGATTAAACCAGGACTAAACCAGGACTAAACAGTACTAAACCAGAAAGAACTAAACTAAGACTAAACCAGGATTAAATCAGGACTAAACCAGGACTAAACAAGGACTAAATCAGAAAGAAGGACTAAACCAGGACTAAACCAGGACTAAACCAGGACCAATCCAGGACTAAACCAGTACTAAACCAGAAAGGACTAAACCAGGATTAAACCAGGACTAAACCAGGACTAAACCAGGTCTAAACTAGGACTAAACCAGGACCAATCCAGGACTAAACCAGAACTAAACCAGAAAGGTCTAAACCAGGAACTAAACCAGGACTAAACCAGGATTAATCCAGGATTAAACCAGGTCTAAACCAGGACTAAACCAGGACTAATCCAGAAAGGACTAAACCAGGACTAAACCAGGACTAAACCAGGTCTAAACCAGGTCTAAACCAGGTCTAAATCAGGACTAAACCATGACTAAACCTGGTCTAAACCTGGACTAAACCAGGAATAAACCAGGACTAAGCCAAGACATAGTTTTTTATTTGGAATCCCGACCGTGAGTATCATAGCAACCGAAGAGCCAATCAGGAGCGAGGCTGTTGAAGGTGACGCCCCTTCCTCTTAGCAACGCTGTCAGTCAAACCTGTTGCTAACGCTAACGGGGAAAGGAGGCGTCTGATTGGTCGGTTATTGACGTTCAGATTTTGATTTGGGCACAAAATATTGAAATAAAAACCCAGGAATCATGTAGAGCGGACGAACATTTAAGACCAAAACAAAATGTATTTTTCAATAGAAAGTGAATTAGAGTGGGAGTCAGTGGACCCGGAAGTGCGCACATGCTCACTTCCTGTTTGGGTTAGCTATGTCCATTTATAAAAACAGTTTATGGGTCAAACTTAATAACCGTATACTACTGTCTTGTTGTTGTTTCTATGGAGACGTCATTGCTCTGCCTGAAATGTTCCACAGTGTGACTTTAAACAGCTCTACTTCACATTTTTTCAGTCTGAGGTGGTTTTATATTGTTTTGTTTGTTTTATTGTGTTTTTATTTGTTTTTATTTGTTTTTATTTTATTTTATTGTTTTTATTGTGTTTTATTGTGTTTTATTGTTTTTATTTTGTTTTATTGTTTTTATTGTGGTTTTGTTTTGTTTTGTTGTGTTTTTATTTTGTTTTATTTGTTTTTATTTTGTTTTATTGTTTTTATTGTGTTTTTATTGTTTTTAATTTTGTTTTATTGTGTTTTTATTTGTTTTTATTTTGTTTTATTGTTTTTATTGTGTTTTATTGTGTTTTTATTTTGTTTTATTATTTTTGTGTTTTATTGTTTTTTATTGTTTTTATTGTGTTTTTATTGTTTTTATTTTGTTGTTTTTATTGGGTTTTTATTGTTTTATTGTCTTTTTATTTTGTTTTATTGTGTTTTTATTTGTTGGAGAAAAGCGTTTGATGGATCCTCCACCAGAAAATTTACCCAGTGAACCTTTAAAGGAAAAGTAACGTGTTTTTTTTAACAATCTGAGCCTTCTTTCGGCAATAAAACAAGTAGTTTTACTCACCCATAGCAGTTTGGTGTCAATTGGAGCAGTATCGCAGAACTTATGTTGAGCCGTTCTGTTCTGCTAATGATCCCGTATCCGTTAGCGTGAGTGCTCGGGGCACTGATTTGCGCTCTCCAAATAACACAAACTTTAGCACTTTTCAAATCACAGAAGATCGCTGTGTCAGGGTAGACTTTTAGTAGATTCCAAAACGGCCTGAAACCCCATATCGCAACAGAAAAGTAAAGTTCAGAGCGGTGTTAGCTTCTTTCGGACTAGCGGTGTTTACAAAACAGCTGAGTTCATGCATGCGCACTGTCCTCTCTGATGACGTCATCAAATGAAACTATAGCTGGATATCGGGTTCCAGGCCATTTTGGAATCCACTGAAAGTCTACCCTGACACAGCGATCTTCTGTGATTTGAAAAGTGCTAAAGTTTGTGTTATTTGGAGAGCGCAAAGTAATGCCCCGAGCATATGATACGAGCACCATGTTAACGGATACGGGATAATTAGTAGAACAGAACGGCTCCAACATAACTTATACGATACCACTCCAATTGACACCAAACTGCTATGGGTGAGTAAAACTACTTGTTTTATTGCCGAAAGAAGGCTCAGATTGTAAAAAAAAACGTTACTTTTCCTTTAAAGCAGTGCCTAGAATTCAAACGGGGTCGCCTGAAATGTCCGGAGCAGTGCAGTCACAATAACTAGTGACGGGCAAATGAGACGGAGCTCCTGAGCACATCTCGTTCTTTCTGAAACTGTCTCGCAGCAGCCGCTTACTGACCAAAGAGTCGAAGTGTCGGTCCCTCCCCTCGCTGCTTCGCTCTGCGTGTCAATCGCTTCAGTGTATCGAAGCGTTTCATTGGGTCAGCGAATGTTCCGCTCTGCCATTGGTTCAGAGTGCTTCAGAGTGTTCGACGCGCTTCCTCAGTTTGACAAGCGCTAAACTGCTACAGTATAAAAGATGCACCAATATTTCTTAAAAATGTTGGGTAGTGAGGAGTATTGTGTGACATTAGTGGTGATTTTGGTGACTTCTGGTGACTTTTGGCATTTCATTTTCGATGGAATCTACAAGTGGAAAAAAGCGATGCATTCCCATCCATCCATTTAGGTTGCCTGGTTTACCCCTGACCATATCACAGTGATATATGGCCTGGGAGCCACCTTTGAAATATCTCGTAGCGGAGGTGTGGTTTACGATCGCCAACGGCCGTTTATTGGGCGTTACGAATGTCTATCATTTGGCGTATACGTAGCCCATAGCCAATCATGTCAGTTGTCAGTTCAAACTACAAGTTTCCGTTTGTCACGTAGTACACGTCACATCTTGCCACCCCTGCCCGCTCTCTGATTGGCTCCCAGAATCAGGAGAGCTCGCTTTCCATAGTCGCCAGGCTGTCTTTCAGATCGGAACGAATGAAAGCAGCCTGGGATTTCCCAGGTTACCATTTGGGAACTTCCCAAATCATGGGTTGTGTGTTGTTTGCAATGGTTAAATTTGTCCACTAGAGGTCAGTGTTTCTCCGAGGCCTCAGACACGTCGAACCATTTGACACAATATTGCGACTGAGGCTGAGACTGAAACAGGATCCAAAAAAAAAAAGTCTATAGGGTCGCCAGAAATGTGTGATGTCAAAATGGGGTCACAGGCCAAAAAAGGTTGGGAACCACTGACTTAAAGTCTCAAAGACATTTTGTATTTCCTCTTTCTGGTCTAACGCTGGTCCTTGTGTGGAACTGTGGTTCTTCTGTGGTTCTTCTCTGGTGTAACTGTGGTTCTTCTCTGGCTCTTGTTCAGGTCTGACGGCTGCAGCGATGGCGGAGCTCCAGAAGCTTCAGAAGATGAAGATGATGATGAGTTTACAGAATGGCAACGAGTCTGACAACGAAGACCTGCACTCCAACACTGGTGAGTACAGGCCTGACGGGGACTACAGGGACCTGATGTGGACTACAGGGGCCTGATGTGGATTACAGGGGTCTGACATGGACTACAGGGGCCTGATGTGGACTACAGGGGCCTTATGTGGACTACAGGGGTCTTATGTGGACTACAGGGGCCTGATGTGGACTACAGGGGTCTTATGTGGACTACAGGGGTCTTATGTGGACTACAGGGGTCTTATGTGGACTACAGGGGCCTGTTGTGGACTACAGGGGCCTGATGTGGACTACAGGGGTCTTATGTGGACTACAGGGTCTTATGTGGACTACAGGGGTCTTATGTGGACTACAGGGGTCTTATGTGGACTACAGGGGCCTGATGTGAACTACAGGGGTCTTATGTGGACTACAGGGGCCTGTTGTGGACTACAGGGGCCTGTTGTGGACTACAGGGGTCTTATGTGGACTACAGGGGTCTTATGTGGACTACAGGGGTCTTATGTGGACAATAGGGGTCTTATGTGGACTATAGGGGCCTGTTGTGGACTACAGGGGTCTTATGTGGACTACAGGGGTCTTATGTGGACTACAGGGGTCTTATGTGGACTACAGGGGTCTTATGTGGACTACAGGGGTCTTATGTGGACTACAGGGGTCTTATGTGGACTACAGGGGTCTTATGTGGACTACAGGGGCCTGTTGTGGACTACAGGGGCCTTATGTGGACTACAGGGGTCTTATGTGGACTACAGGGGTCTTATGTGGACTATAGGGGTCTTATGTGGACTACAGGGGTCTTATGTGGACAATAGGGGTCTTATGTGGACTATAGGGGCCTGTTGTGGACTACAGGGGTCTTATGTGGACTACAGGGGTCTTATGTGGACTACAGGGGCCTGATGTGGACTACAGGGGTCTTATGTGGACTACAGGGGTCTTATGTGGACTACAGGGGCCTGATGTGGACTACAGGGGTCTTATGTGGACTACAGGGGTCTTATGTGGACTACAGGGGTCTTATGTGGACTACAGGGGTCTTATGTGGACTACAGGGGCCTGTTGTGGACTACAGGGGCCTGTTGTGGACTACAGGGGTCTTATGTGGACTACAGGGGTCTTATGTGGACTACAGGGGCCTGTTGTGGACTACAGGGGCCTGTTGTGGACTACAGGGGTCTTATGTGGACTACAGGGGTCTTATGTGGACTACAGGGGCCTGTTGTGGACTACAGGGGCCTGTTGTGGACTACAGGGGTCTTATGTGGACTACAGGGGCCTGTTGTGGACTACAGGGGCCTGTTGTGGACTACAGGGGTCTTATGTGGACTACAGGGGCCTGATGTGGACTACAGGGGCCTGTTGTGGACTACAGGGGTCTTATGTGGACTACAGGGGTCTTATGTGGACTACAGGGGCCTTATGTGGACTACAGGGGCCTGATGTGGACTATATAATAAATATTTCTAATTTCGGGCTATGCGCTGACGTCATCGGGCTGTGGTCCGGTTTGGTTGTGCAGGTGTAATTGCGGAACATAGAACCCTACAGAATCGTGTCTGAGCACGGCTCGGTTCTAAAGTCCTAGTGTCAGCAGGAAAGAGGTCATATCGACCTAAATACAAATCCTGGCTCACCGATTATCACATGATTTTCGTCTGAACTTAGTTTGTAGTTTCATTTTTTCAGTCCAGTTCATGTTTGTTTGTAGGAAGAAACTTTGTGCAGGTCCATGACTCGCTCCGAACATTTTTTAACAATTTTTAAACCAGTTTACACCAAAGCGTAACAGGAGGTGTCCCTTTCCTTTTGAAGCGGTCAGACACTTTACCCCCGCAGAGTCATACGTGCGTCCAGCGTCCGTCATTTCGCCACGCGCCGCTCTAAATAAGTTTTGTTTAAATAAAATTTTCAGCATCAGCGGAACATCTCACTTATTAATCCTACACCTAGATCCAAGTATACAGTCATACCTCACCTTATGAAATTAATTCATTCCAGAAGTGGTTTCGTAACGTGATTTTTTTCGTAAGTAGAGTCGCAATGTAAAAGGCCTGATTCGTTCCTAGCCAATGGGAGGCCAGCGGGGTGTTGGAGAGTGTATTTACAAGTGTATTTACGTTTCAGGGGATTCGGGCAGCTGCGAAGCCGAGCGCGCATTATTTGATTTTTTGAGATTTCGCGTTTCATAACTTGAATTTTTTTTCGTATTCAGAGACGAAAATTTTACGTAAAGGCGTTTCGTAACTTGGATTATTCGTTAGTTGGGTGTTTCGTAAAGTGAGGTCTGAC
The DNA here is from genome assembly GCA_036785185.1 of Paratrypauchen microcephalus. Lineage (NCBI taxonomy): Eukaryota > Metazoa > Chordata > Actinopteri > Gobiiformes > Gobiidae > Paratrypauchen > Paratrypauchen microcephalus. The sequence continues at coordinate 2,106,003 of JAVJIX010000045.1, read as the reverse complement.
TGTATTTTAAATGTGTGTGGTGAAGGGCACACTACAGGCCCGTGTCCATGGAGACCTCATTTCTGTGCCTGGAATGTTCCATAGTAAAGAATTAAACGTAACATGTCAGATCTGCGCAGAGGCGATCCCCGCTCACAGTAAGAATGCATGTTTTTAAGTTGTATTTTCAGCAATAAAAACATTAAATTTGTGCTGTCAGGCGATTAAAAAGTTAATCTAATTACTTATAGGATTTGCGATTAATTAATCTAATTAATCGCATTTTAAGAGAGAGAGAACGAACGAACCCACTTTGTGATTGAGTTTGTCAGTTTTTCTGTGGTCGCTTTGCTCATTCGTTTCTCAAATTTTGTAGTTTGTTGGTTCGGTGGTTTGGTAGTTTGATGGTTCGGTGGTTCGTTGGTTTGGTAGTTTGATGGTTCGGTGGTTTGGTAGTTTGTTGGTTCGGTGATTTGTTCGTTTGGTGGTTTGGTGGTTCGGTGGTTTGGTAGTTTGATGGTTCGGTGGTTCGTTGGTTTGGTGGTTTGGTGGTTCGTTGGTTTGGTGGTTTGCTGGTTTGGTTTGGTTTGGTGGTTTGCTGGTCTGGTGGTTTGGTGGTTTGGTGGTTTGTTTTGGTGGTTTGTTGGTTTGGTTTGGTGGTTTGGTGGTTTGGTGGCTTGGTTTGTTGGTTTGGTGGTTTGTTGGTTTGTTGGTTCGGTGGTTCGTTGGTTCGGTGGTTCGTTGGTTCGGTGGTTCGGTGGTTCGTTGGTTTGGTGGTTCGTTGGTTTGGTGGTTCATTGGTTTGTTGGTTTGTTGGTTCGGTGGTTTGGTGGTTTGGTGGTTTGGTGAAGTGCGCTCACGTCCGCTCTATCACAGGTAACAATGGAACTTATCCGGACGTGTTTATTGTTCAATTGATCCGTCAGGCTGGAGCAGCTTCGGCGATCGGAAAATTATGTTTGACAAAAGCGCCAAATCACGGCATTCTTGTTGATCGTCCCGTCTTCGTTCTTTTTATAAATAAACTCGCCGAATTGCTCGCCGCACGCCAAATTTAAAATGCTCATTGAATTGCCGCTCATAATTAATTGCGTTAATTTTTGATCATTTTTATAACGTGTTAATTTGCAGTGTAATTAATTAATCTAATTAACATGTTAAACTGACAGGCCTACATTAAATAGTTTACTCCACACTGACATTCGAGCAAAACGATGACGTATCCATGGAGACAAACGGCCTCTGGAAAAGTGACATAGTGCATCTTTAAAGTCAGAGTTGTTTCCGAACACCTGAAGGCCCAGAGTCAGTGTAGCTCTGCTCACTGCTCCTCCGCTCTGTGTTTTTTATATTTCCGCTCGTCTGTTTGCGCTCGTCGTGCTTGTTTGGTTTCTCCTCCTCCTTGAGAACATGTCCAGTGTTGAGTTCACTGTTTTAATATTTAACCGGAGAGCGGTGACCTGTCGGGAGAGCGACGGCGGCTCGATAACGTCTGCACAGACACAAAGAGCGGGAGGACGGCTCGGACTGGACACTAATTAACCCATTTGCTGAGTTAGAAAATCACTGATCTCTGCAGAGGATCAGAGGATGTGCCGGTTCAACAGTCGGCGAGCACGAAAACACCAAAACGCCGTTAATGTCTAACTCAAAATCATGTCAGATTAAATTAAAAATAAAGAAAATATTGCGTTAAAGGACGATCCCATGACATGGTACTTCTTGATGCTTTTATATGGCTCCTTAATGGTTCCCTAATACTGTAAATGAATCCTTCTTCAAAATCAACACTCAGTGCATGAGAAACAGAGATAAGATGAGAGAGTATTTTTTCTCCCTCAGAACAGGTCATAATGGGCGTTGTTGCTTGAATGCAAATGAGGAGAAAAGAGATGGCCAATAGTAGAGGGTGGGGGCGTGGCCAAACTCTCCGCTCTCTGCTCAGAGCCCTCAGCTGACCTATTTCCTTGTTTTTGCACGGGGGAGAGATTTGAAGCGTTCCATTGAAAAATAAACACATTTCCACAGAAAATAAAATTAAACCACTGCTGTTCAAAGGTCCAGAGGCTCAGATAAAGGACTTCCGAGCCTAGAAACACTCGGACGTGCCTCCAGGCAAATAAAAAAATGCATTTCGCATTGCCTAGCGCATTCACAGTCCAAACTCTCTGGGCGTGATTTACAGAGACGCTGAGTTCAGACAGACGGGGGTGGAACTGCATTTGCATTTCTTTTTTCGATCTGACGTCAATAAGGTGCCTTGTTCAAAATCGCCCGTTTGAGCTCCGATTTTTTGTAACGCAGAAAAGGATCGCAAATGCTCAGTTTAGACATTTCGCAACTTTTAACCATGGGGGGGGGGGGGGGCTAAACAGGGTAGGGGAGCTCACATTAACGTTCAAAAACCTCAGAAAGTGAAAATTTCATGCCATGGGACCTTTAAAGGACCCAGATTACGCTTTTCCTCGTCACAAACAGACCTGGAGTTTTTGTTTCATTCACGTTTAACACACAAAACTACAGATTTAGAGTTCTTCTCTCTGGTTTAGTGATTTATTGGTTTGGTTTGGTGGTTTGGTTTGGTGATTTGGTGTTTTGGGGGTTTGTTGGTTTGTTGGTTTGGTGTTTTGGGGGTTTGGTGGTTTGATGGTTTGTTCGTTTCTTGGTTTGTTGGATTGGTGGTTTGGTAGTTTGTTGGTTTGGTGGTTTGGTAGTTTGTTGGTTTGGTGGTTTGGTAGTTTGTTGGTTTGGTGGTTTGGTGGTTTGTTCGTTTCTTGGTTTGGTGGTTTGTTGGTTTGTTGGTTTGGTGGTTTGTTGGTTTGTTGGTTTGGTGGTTTGGTGGTTTGGTAGTTTGTTGGTTTGATGGTTTGGTGGTTTGATGGTTTGGTAGTTTGTTGGTTTGTTGGTTTGGTGGTTTGGTGGTTTGTTGGTTTGGTGGTTTGTTGGTTTGGTGGTTTGGTGAAGTGCGCTCACGCTCGCTCTATCACCGGTAACGATGGAACTTGTCCGGACGTGTTTGTCGTTCAATTGACCCGTCAGGCTGGAGGAAAATTCTTTTCGACAAAAGCTCCAAATCTCGGCGTTCTTGTCGATCGTCCCGTCTTCGTTCTTTTTATAAATAAAGTCGTCGTTCTTCGGTCGTGGCGGTGATTTGTGTTAAACTGACGGCTCTAGTTTGGATCATTTCAACTCTGTAATTGCCGATCTCGACTGAACAAAAGGCAAAAGGAGCTGTTCACTTGGAAACCACCATTTGATGACATCACAAGGTGGAACAGAGCGTTTGGAGCTTTGGAGATGTTACAGATGAATAATAAAATAAAAATTTACACAAACACAACTCCAGGTGTGTTTTTGAGGAGGAACATCGTTAGAACTCGACTTAAATCTCAGTACAGGACGTAACGGAGTGAGTTTTTCTGTTTTTAAGTCGGACAAAAGTGTACGACAATTCAACCCCGAATAATAAAAACAATCCAAGAAGACAAGGCCGAGAATACGTAAAAAGCATAAATAAAACACGCGCGGGTCGATAGTGGCGTTGTTGTGGGTTGTGGGTTTGTGCGTTGCCAGGTCAGCCGGAGAATATGGCACTTTTATGTCCTATTCTCTTCTGCTTCTGGAGCTTTTTGTTTTGTGGCTTGTTAATAATTAAAACAAGCAAATAGAGAAGAGTGAGGAGAGAGGAGACGAGGAGACAGAAGACGAGGAGAGAGGAGACAAGGAGACGAGGACATGAGGAGAGAGGAGACGAGGAGACAGAAGACGAGGAGAGAGGAGACAAGGAGACGAGGAGATGAGGAGACGAGGAGATGAGGAGAGAGGAGACGAGGAGAGAGGAGACGAGGAGAGAGGAGATGAGGAGAGAGGAGACAAGGAGACGAGGAGATGAGAGAGGAGAGAGGAAATGAGGAGACGAGAGAGGAGATGAGGAGACGAGGAGAGAGGAGATCCAATCCAATCCAATCCACTTTATTTATATAGCACATTTCATAAACTAAAAGCGTTTCCAAAGTGCTGCACAGAAACATCATTTAAAATAAACAAATCATCACAGAAACAAGTGTGCATACAAATAAATATACCATAAAATAATAAAAACAATATAGAATAAAGAAATAAATAAATAAATAAAAAGAAATAAATACATAAAAATACAAACGCTCATGATGACATGAGGATGAGATGAGGAGAGAGGAGACGAGGAGATGAGGACATGAGGAGAGAGGAGACAAGGAGGCGAGGAGACAGAAGACGAGGAGAGAGGAGACAAGGAGATGAGAGAGGAGATGAGGAGAGAGGAGACGAGATGAGAGGAGACGAGGAGACGAGGGAACGAGGAGAGAGGAAACGAGAGAGGAGACAAGGAGAGGAGGAGACGAGGACATGAGGAGAGAGGAGACGAGGAGACGAGGAGATGAGAGAGGGGATGAGGAGAGAGGAGACGAGGAGAGAGGAGACAAGGAGACGAGACGAGGAGATGAGGACATGAGGAGAGAGGAGACGAGGAGAGAGGAGACAAGGAGATGAGGAGAGAGGAGACAAGGAGACAAGGAGACGAGGAGATGAGGAGACGAGGACATGAGGAGAGAGGAGACGTGGAGAGAGGAGACAAGGAGACGAGGAGATGAGAGAGGAGATGAGGAGAGAGGAGACGAGGAGAGAGGAGATGAGGAGAGAGGAGATGAGGAGAGAGGAGATGAGGAGAGAGGAGATGAGGAGAGAGGAGACAAGGAGACGAGGAGATGAGAGCGGAGACGAGGAGAGAGGAGAGGAGATGAGGAGACGAGGGGACGAGGAGAGAGGAAACGAGGAGACGAGGAGATGAGAGAGGAGATGAGGAGATGAGAGAGAAGATGAGGAGAGAGGAGACAAGGAGACGAGGAGATGAGGAGACGAGGACATGAGGAGAGAGGAGACGGACACTTTGTCAAACTCCAAAAACACAAACTCAAGACGAAGACGTTTTCAAACGGCGACGGACGAAAACGAAGAGAAAGAACGATGTGAGAATGTGCAGATTATCACAAAATATAATAATAATAATAATAATAATAAAGGCCTTTAAATTCACACTCTCGTAGTCGTTCTGTTTCTATGGATACGTCACTGCTCTGCCTGGAATGTTCCACAGTGTGACTTTAAACAGCTCTACTTTACATTTATTCAATCACAGGTGGATTTAGAGCTCAAAAACCCCTAGAAAAACAGACATTCTGACTGAGCGGGGTCGCCTCTCCACAGATCTGACCTGGAACTCGGCCTGGCTCAGCCTCTGTGAAGACAAAAAGGTTTAATGCCATACTGTGGAACATTCCAGACAAAGTAAAAAAAAAACATCTCCAAGAAAACCAGAAAAGCATTCGACGGAGCCTCCACCAGAAAAGTTACCCTAAGTTTAACGTCATACCGTGGAACATTCCGGGCTCTCGCATCTCCACGGAGACAGAGAAGTTCCACAGTGCGTCTTTAATCGTGTATACGCGTTCGTACTTTCCCGTACAATTCCATATGCACTGACCTGATTATAACGTAACACACCACCCTGGGAACGGCGCGCGCACAAAGGCTGAAAGCAGATCTGCGGGCGCGCCGGCTCAATCGTTTTGATAGAAAATGTTGAAATGATTCTCGGGTGTTTGTGTCGGTCTGCGGAGAAATGGGTGGAGTACGAGAACGTGTGAAAGAGGGAGAGAAAGAGGGGTTTTATGTGACAGTGGATAAAAGAGAGAAGGAACAGCTATCCTCGATTAACCCGAGAGAAGAGAAGATGAAACGTCAGTTAAACGTCCGATAATACGCTCAAAGGTCCCGTGTTCGGCCGTTTCCTCCTCAGATCTGGAGCTGTGTTTTTGTTTCATTCACAGATGTTCTTCTCTGGTGTGTACCTGTGAGTTCTCCTGTGAGTTCTCCTGTGAGATCTCCTGTGAGTTCTCCTGTGAGTTCTCCTGTGAGTTCTCCTGTGAGTTCTCCTGTGAGTTCTCCTGTGAGTTCTCCTGTGAGTTCTCCTCTGGTCCACCTCGTGACGTCATGTGATTAGAGTTTATTTATGTAGAGCTTTTCACAGACATCGGTCACAAAGTACTTTACTTTCATCCATCCATGTTCTTCCTCTTATCCGGGGCCGGGTCGCCAGGGCAACAGTCTAAACAGGGACTCCCAGACTTCCATCACCCCGGACACTTCCTCCAGCTCCTCCGGGGGGACCCCAGGGGTTCCCAGGCCAGCCGGGAGACATAGTCCCTCCAGCGTGTCCTGAGTCTTCCCCGGGGCCCTCACATATAAAAAAAGATAAAAAACTGCATAAAATTCTGTAACATCATTATTCACAGTTCAAAGTTCAAAGTCAAAAAACATATGTACAGGTTGCACACACAGGATTTGAAATTGCAGCGCCCCCTAGGCCCACAGTGAACATAAAACATGTGATAAACAAGACAATAAACACCATGACTAAAACATCACATATGCCTGTAGCAAAAATACAAAAGGCTTGTGTATAACACAAATAAGTAAAACACACAATGTGGAGCGGAATAAAGCTCAAATGTTTCATTTAAGCAGCAGTGTCAGTGTCATTTAAGCAGCAGTGTCAGTGTCATTTAAGCTAGTGTTTCCCAACCTTTTTTGTCTTGTGTTCCCCTGAGCCTTTTCAGACCCTCCAGGAATTCGTGATGTTGCGATTTGCAACTTCAATGCAACTTCAGCCAGTCCCCGTGAATTCAGGGCGGTGTTGCAATTTTGACCAACCACCGCAAGTTTTCCCGCAATTTTTACTAATTTTGACCAATCATCGGTGACGTATTGAACGCCGACCAACTTCCTTCTGCTTTACTTCCGTGTGACAAAACGAAACTGCGGCCGTGTCCCAGTTCCCAGAGCGCACAGTTCGGAGCGCGGCCCGAAGGGGGCTCAGACTGCAGTCAAGGCGGTGCACACTTGCTCAGCCCCGATTGCAGTCCGCGGACCGCTTAACAACTACGGTCTTCGGACCGCGTGTTAACCGCTCATGGGACAAAAAAGAAATGACGCACATGCCCTTCAAACCACGCTCCAAACTGTGCACTCTGGGAATTGGGACACGGCTTCTAATGGCAAAGAAACATGTCTGCGGCGCCGTTTGCCCACAAAAATAACAGCAAAAGACCGCGCGAAACAGTTCCCCTCCTAGTAGTAATTTATTTTCGATGTTGGTAAGGTTGTTTTAGGACCATATCTGTGATCTCTGTGTCTTTGTATTATTCTTTGTCAGTAATAACTCAGTATTCAAAATATTACTCAATTTTAATTACAAAAAGGGAAAATCACAACTATTTATCGCAACTTTCACTTCCTCCCGCAACAAAATCGCAACAAAAACCTTAAAAGCACCACAACTTTCATCACAACTTTTTGGAAAAGCTCCCGCAAATTCAGGCATTTTAGCCTGCAACAATCACAAAAAATGCCCACGAAATCCTGGGGGGTCTGCCTTTTTGTCACACCTCGAGTACCCCCTCACTCATACGTGTTGATAATTCTCCAAAAGTAGAACGTGACACAACGGATTATTAAATGAAAATCATTTTATTTCAACTCCTTAATTTGAAAATTTAATTCTCAGGCATTTTCTCTCTTTTCTTTAACTCAAATTTACCCAAATTAGAATTTAAAAATTCAAAAAAATCTCCCCCCTGCGCCTGGCAGCGACACTGTCGAGTACCCCCTGCAGTGTGCTCGCGTACCCCTAGGGGTACTTGTACCCCTGGTTGGGAAACACTGGTTTAAGGAGCAAGTTTCAGCGTCATTTAAGTGTAATTTAAGCAACAGTATCGTCATTTAAGCATCGGTGTCATTTAAGCATCAGTGTCATTTAAGCAGCAGTGTTGGTGTCATTTAAGTGTCATTTAAGCAACAGTGTCATTCTCATTTAAGCAGCAGTGTCTATGTCATTTAAGCAACATTGCCATTTAAGAATCAGTGTCATTTAAGCAGCAGCGTCAGTGTCATTTAAGTGTCATTTAAGGAGCAGTGTCATTCTCATTTAAGCAGCCGTGTCATTCTCATTTAAGCAGCAGTGTCATTCTCATTTAAGCAGCAGCGTCATTGACATTTAAGCAGCAGCATCATTGTTATTTAAGCAGCAGTGTCAGTGTCATTTAAGCAGCAGTTTCAGTGTAATGTAACTGACATTTAAGCAGCGGCGTCAGTGTCATTTAAATGTCATTTAAACAGTAGTGTCATTCTCATTTAAGCAGCAGTGTCAGTGTCATTTAACTGTCATTTAAGCAGCAGTGTCAGTGTAATTTAAGCAGCAGTGTGATTGGGGGAGGCAGGGCAGGGAGAGAGTTCAGCATCCTGACAGATGGGTGGATGAAACAGGAGGTGAGGGGGCAGTTGTTCCCAGAGTTTCGGGGCAGTTTCAGGATCTGTCTCGTCACATTTTAAAGCATTTTAAAGGATGGACAGAGCAGGAGGGGAAGAGGGGGAAAGAAGGGGATGAAAAGAGAAAGAATGGAAACAGAAAGAGAGGGAAGATAAAGAAAGAAGGATAGAGAGATTGTGAAAAGTGGAGAAAGGGAGGGGGGAGAGGTAGAGCGATACATGAAGGAGAAGGAGGGGAAGAGGATAGATAGAGCAGGCGGAGGTAAGGGGAAGGAAAGGGAAAGAGGAGAGACAGAGTGATGGGAATAGAAAGAGGAGAGCAGGAGGAGATGGGGGAGTAAGGAAGGGAAGAGAGAGAGAAAGAAAGGAGAGAGATTGGTGGAAAGAGAAAGTGGAGAGGGGGAGAGGAAGAAAGAGAAAGAGGAGAGAGAGAGAAATGAGAGAAAGGAGAGGGGATAGAAAGAAGAATAGACAGAGCAGGAAGAGAGGGGGAGAGAGAGTGACTAAAAGAGAAAGAGATGAGAGAGAGGGAGACAGAAAATAAAAGGAGGAAAAATAGAAGGATAGAGAGAGATGGACAGATAAAAAAGAAGATAAAGAGATAAAAAAAAAGAGAAAGATAGAAAGAGAGGAACAAATAAAAGGAGAGAGAGAGAGGAGAAAAAAAAAAAGAAAGAAAGAGGGGAAAATAAAAAGAGAAAAATATAGAGAGAGGAATAAATAAAAGGAGAATGATAGAGGGATGTAGTGAGAGAGGGCTTAATAAAAAGAGGGATACGGGGAGAGGAAGAGAGGACACCTGGCCGTGTGTTTACTCGGCGGCGGCGGCGCTCTGGAGCAAACGAAGCGCAGCTGCTCCGTAAACGACACAGACATGCGCTAATGCTAACTAATGCTAACTAACACTCACTGATGAAGACGGATGAGGAACGAGGGAGGAGAGAGAGAGGGAGAGAGGAGAGAGGAGAGGAACGAGGGAGGAGAGAGAGGAGAGGGGAGAGAGAGAGAGTAAATAGGAAAAGGGAGGAATGGGGAGAGGAGGGAGGGAGGAGAAAGAGAGTAGGGAGAAGAGAGAGGGAAAGAGGATAGCGGGGAAAGGAGAAAGAAGAAAGAGAGGAGGGAGGGAGAGAAGATAGAGGGAGGAGAAAGAGAGAGGATGGAGGGAGGGAGGGAGAAGGGAGTGGATAGAAGGAGGAAAAAGAGGAGAAAGAGGAGGGAGGGAGTAAAAGGGTGAGAGAGGATAGAGGGAGGGAGGAGGGATTGAAAGAGAGAGGAAGGAGGGATGGGGTAACAGAGTGAGAGAGTGGTGACAGACAGAGGAAGATGGAGAGATAAATAGATAGATAGATAGATAGATAGAGGAGGAAAAGAGGAAGGAGGGAGATGAGGAAAAGAGGAAGGAGGGAGAGGAGGAAAAGAGAAAGGAGGGAGAGGAGATGAGGAAAAGAGGAAGGAGGGGGAGGAGGAAAAGAGGAAGGAGGGATGCTTCCTCTGTCTCCCAGAGAGAATATAACCAGAAGAGAAAGAGCGGTAGATAAGGATTAAATAAGGAGGAGAGATGGATGGATGGGTGAGGAAGAGAGGGATGAGTGGCCAAAGTGCATAAACAGACCTGGACATGAATGTTCCGCAGTACGGCATTATGATCCTGCAATCTCAGTACAGATGTTATATTTTATTGCTCAAAACATAATTTTTTTTTACTGGGAGGGAGTCGCCTTTCCACAGACCTGACTTAGCCTTACCAAGTCTCCATGGAGATTGGCAAAGCCGGCATCTCCATGGTGACAGAACAGACAGCAGAACCTCCAACAGAAAAGTTACGTAGTGCATCTTTAAAGGGCTCAAGTCATTTCCTGGAGTCGTGTTTTTGTTTCATTCACACGTTTAACGCACAAACCTGCAGATTTACGCCGAGTTCTTCTCTGTTCCACCTCGTGATGTCATCATGTGGTGATACAGGAAGTGTTGCATTCATTCAATCACAGGTGGTTTTAGAGCTCAAAAATGCAGAGAAAAACAGATATTCTGACGCCTCTCCACAGATCTGGCCTGGAACTCGGTCTGGCTTGGTCTCCATGGAGATAGAAAGGTTTAATGCCATACTGTGGAACATTCCAGGCAAAGCAATAAACCAGGTCTAAACCAGGACTAAACCAGGTCTAAAATGGGACTAAATGAGGACTAAACCAGGACTAAACCAGGTCTAAACCAGGTCTACACCAGGTCTAAACCAGGTCTAAACCAGGTCTAAACCAGGACTAAACCAGGTCTACACCAGGTCTACACCAGGTCTACACCAGGTCTACACCAGGACTAAACCAGGACTAAACCAGGACTAAACCAGATCTAAACCAGGACCTAAACCAGGACTAAACCAGGACTAAACCAGGTCTAAACCAGGACTAAACCAGGACTAAATGAGGTCTAAACCAGGTCTAAACCAGGTCTACACCAGGTCTAAACCAGGACTAAACCAGGACTAAACCAGGACTAAACCAAGATCTAAACCAGGTCTAAACCAGGACTAAACCAGGTCTACATCTCCAAATCTCCAAACGCTGTGTTCCACCTTGTGATGTCATGTGGTGGTAGTGTTTAGTTCTGTAGAGTTTGTCTGTTTCAGAGTTGAAAATATGGGTCAAATTCCTGGGACACATTTACACATAATTACACATTTTTTCCACATAATTACACATAATATTTGTAGGATTGCACAAATACGTCATAGAAATAAAACATAAATAGAAAAGTGAAACATGATTTAAATTTTAAAGGGTAAATTCATCTGAATGTGTGATTTTAGGATCTCTCCGCAGAAGTTGCAGAGTGGTATTGTTCCAGCTGATGTGTCTGTGTTTGCGCAGGTGGGAGCGAGTGCTCATGGGAGAAAGAGCGCCTGACCAGCCCCGGTGCCCCCCCCCTCAGCGGGACACCGGGCGGAGGCGGCCAGGGGGCGGGGCCGACGCCGGGAGGGGGCGGGGCTACTGTCACAGGAGGCGGGAGGGGGACGGCCGTCGCGCCTGTCAATCAACACCAGATCCAGCAGCAGCAGCTCCTCGCCAACAGTGAGTAACGCCTGGAGACCACCTTCATCCCGATGGATCTCTGAGGGGTTTTTCAATTCGACATTTCATTTATAAAGAGTTTAAATGTTCAATATTACGCAAAATTGCCTCTTTTGAGCTTTAAATCATGTTCTAATGTTGTTTCCTCCTCAAAATCAGACCTGGAGTTGTGTTTGTTTCATTCTCATGTTTGAGGAACTCTTTATTATTCGTCTGTAACATCTCCAAAGCTCCAAACGCTCAGTTCCACCTCGTGATGTCATCAAGTGGGAGTTTTCAAGTGAACAGCTCCTTTTACCTTTAGTTCAGTCGAGATCGGCAATTCCAGTGCTGAATTTATTATCCATATGATTCTAGTGAAGGTGGGTGGAGTTTAAAAACACAGTGGAGCACTTCCTGTATCAGCACATTGATGACATCACGAGGTGGAACAGTTTGAGAGAAGAACTTAGTCAGGAAATGACATTATAAAAGAGATCAGAAAATAGTGAAATATGAACCCTTTAACCAGGTCTAAACCAAACCAGGCACGAAAATCACAAAGAAAGAAATTAAAATCATAAAGACACTAATATCACAAAGACGGTGAAATCACAAAGAAAGGCCGTAAAATCATAATGAAAGACCATAAAATCACAAAAGAAAAGCCGTGAAATCACAAACAAGTCTGTAAAATTGTAAAGAAAGACATGAAATCACAAAGAAAGGCTGTGATATCACAAAGACAGTTGCTAAAATCACAAAGAACGCCAGTGAAATCACAAAGAACAACATTTAAAATCATAAAGAAAGACACTAAAATCATAAAGAAAGACACTAAAATCGCAAAGAAAGACACTAAAATCGCAAAGAAAGACACTAAAATCATAAATTAAAATCATAAAGAAAGACACTAAAATCATGAAGAAAGACACTAAAATCGCAAAGAAAGACACTAAAATCATAAAGAAAGACACTAAAATCACAAAGAGACACTAAAATCATAAATTAAAATCATAAAGAAAGACACTAAAATCACAAAGAAAGACACTAAAATCGTAAAGAAACACATTATGATTTTAATGTCTTTGTGATTTTAATGTGTTTCTTTGTGATATTAGTGTCTTTATGATTTTAATTTCTTTCTTTGTGATTTTCGTGCCTAAATCATAAATTAAAATCATAAAGAAAAACACTAAAATCACAAAGAAAGACACTAAAATCATAAAGAGACACTAAAATCATAAAGAGACACTAAAATCATAAAGAAACACATTATGATTTTAATGTCTTTTTGTGATTTTAATGCGTTTCTTTATGATTTTAGTGTCTTTCTTTATGATTTTAAATCATAAATTAAAATCATAAAGAAAAACGCTAAAATCACAAAGAAAGACACTAAAATCATAGAGACACTAAAATCATAAAGAAACACATTATGATTTTAATAATATAATAATAATTTTATATTAATTATATTAATTTATATTAATTTAATCATTTTTGTGATTTTAATGCGTTTCTTTATGATTTTAGTGTCTTTCTTTGTGATTTTAGTGTTTTTCTTTATGATTTTAATTTATGATTTTAGTGTCTTTCTTTATGATTTTAATGTCTTTTTGTGATTTTAAAGAAAGACATTAATATGATAAATAAAGACACTAAAATCACAAAGAAAGACACTAAAATCATAAAGAGACACTAAAATCACAAAGAAAGACACTAAAATCACAAAGAAAGACACTAAAATCACAAAGAAAGACACTAAAATCACAAAGAAAGACACTAAAATCATAAAGAAACATTAAAATCACAATAAAGACATTAAAATCATAAAGAAAGACATTAATATCATAAATAAAGACATGAAATCACAAAGAAAGAGTAAATATCACCATAACTCTTAGTCTAAGCAAAGAGACTTGTAATTCGATATTGTGAGGACCTGCGATATTATTGTGAGACTTTTGAGCGTACGATATAACGTTTTTTCTGTGCCTGACACTCGTTTGAACAGATTTGCCTCATTTTCACTTTCCAGACGTTCTTTTGCGTCCCGAAGTGCGTTTTTGGCAATTTGTTTTATTAATGTTGCGTTCCATTTAATCCGTCCCATCTCCTGTATTAACACCGTGAGGATTAGACACTGGACACTCTGCGAAATCACTCTCATTTATCAGCACCTGTCTCCGCCCACACGCTTTCCCAACACACACACCGCCATCCTCGACACTCAAACTGATCACGCCGCCGCCGCCACCGCGCCAATCAGCCTTATTGTTTCATCGGACTGAAAGCAGCACCGGCCGTTTTAGGTTTATTTATTCGTCGAGAAGAGATGAGGTGTCAATTTTTTTTGAATGATTCTTCTAGATTGTGGCGCTCGGAATGTTGTACGGCATTTCTATCTCCACGGAGACCAAACCGGACCAGGTTCCAGGTCAGATCTGTGGAGAGGCGACCCCGCTCACAGTCAGAATGTTTGTTTTTCAAGATGTTTTTGAGCTCTAAAACCACCTGTGATTGAATACATGTAAAGTAGAGCTGTTTAAAGTCACACTGCGGAACATTCCAGGCAGAGCAGTGACGTATCCATAGAAACAAACAGTTGATGGATCCTATACAAGAAAAGTTACACAATACACCTTTAAAGAACACAACAAAATTGGGACTAAACTAACTAGACCATGAACTAGACCAGGACTAGACCAGGACTAGACCATGAACTAGACCATGAACTAGACCATGAACTAGACCAGGACTAGACCAGGACTAGACCAGGACTAGATCACGGACTAGACCAGGACTAGACCATGAACTAGACCATGAACTAGACCATGAACTAGACCATGAACTAGACCAGGACTAGACCAGGACTAGATCACGGACTAGACCAGGACTAGACCATGAACTAGACCATGAACTAGACCATGAACTAGACCAGGACTAGACCAGGACTAGACCAGGACTAGACCAGGACTAGACCAGGACTAGACCATGAACTAGACCATGAACTAGACCAGGACTAGACCAGGACTAGACCAGAATTAGACCACAAACTAGACCAGGACTAGACCAGAATTAGACCACGAACTAGACCAGAACTAGATCAGGATTAGACCCGGACTAGATCATGAACTAGACCAGGACTAGATCATGAACTAGACCAGAACTAGACCACGAACTAGACCAGAACTAGACCAGGATTAGACCAGGATTAGACCCGGACTAGATCATGAACTAGACCAGGACTAGACCATGAACTAGACCAGGACTAGACCACGAACTAGACCAGTACTAGACCACGAACTAGACCAGAACTAGACCAGGATTAGACCCGGACTAGATCATGAACTAGACCAGGAGTAGACCACGAACTAGACCAGTACTAGACCAGGACTAGACCAGGAATAGGCCACGAACTAGACCAGTACTAGACCACGAACTAGACCAGGACTAGACCACGAACTAGACCAGGACTAGACCAGGAATAGGCCACGAACTAGACCAGGACTAGACCACGAACTAGACCAGGACTAGACCAGGAATAGGCCACGAACTAGACCAGGACTAGACCACGGACTAGACCATGAACTAGACCATGAACTAGACCAGGACTAGACCACGAACTAGACCAGGACTAGACCACGAACTAGACCAGGACTAGACCACGAACTAGACCAGGACTAGACCACGAACTAGACCACGAACTAGACCAGGACTGGACCAGGACTAGACCAGGACTAGACCAGGACTAGACCAGGACTAGACCAGGACTAGACCAGGAATAGGCCATGAACTAGAGCAGGACTAGACCACGGACTAGACCATGAACTAGACCATGAACTAGACCAGGACTAGACCAGGACTAGACCATGAACTAGACCATGAACTAGACCATGAACTAGACCAGAACTAGACCATGGACTAGACCAGGACTAGACCAAGAACTTTGGACCACTGCAAACTGTTTTCTGGTGAGTTTGTCCGTCAAACGCTTGTCTCCATGGAGATGTTGTTGCTTTGTCTGGAATGTTCCACAGTATGGCTTTAAACCTTTCTATCTTCACGGAGACCAAACCAGACCAAGTTCCAGGTCAGATCTGTGGAGAAGCGCGTCTGTTTTTCAAGGTATTTTTGAGCTCTAAAACCACCTGTGATTGAATAAATATAAAGTAGAGCTGTTTAAAGTCACACTGCGGAACATTCCAGGCAGAGCAGTGATGTATCCATAGAAACAAGCAGGTGACGGACCCCCAACTGAAAAGTTACACAGTGCAGCTTTAGTTAAAAAACACTCTAAAGGGCCTCAGACAAACATATATTTTATGTTGTCGGACAAAGGGGGAGGTGAGGTCAGGGGCTAATGGAGCCGTGACAGAAACGAGCCCCTTTAACCTCGTCTGGTTCCATTTGACTCGACACAAAACAACAGATTCATTCGACTAATGAATCCCTGGAAAAACGACATGAAACTTGTAAAAAAATGTAAACGATAATATGTTTAATATTTAAAAAATATACATTTATATCCCCGAGTTTTATTAAACCAAATAAAAACATCCACAGTGACCCCTGTATGCAAATATTATGGACTAAACCAGGACTGAACCAGGACTAAACCAGGACTAAACCAGGACTAAACCAGGACTAAACCAGGACTGAACCAGGACTAAACCAGGACTAAACCAGGACTAAACAGGACTAAACCTGGACTAGAAAAGGACTAGACCAGGACTAGAAAAGGACTAGACCAGGACTAGAAAAGGACTAAACCAGGACTATACCAGGACTGAACCAGGACTAAACCAGGACTAGACCAGGACTAGACTAGGACTGAACTAGGACTGAACCAGGACTGAACCAGGACTAGAAAAGGACTAGACCAGGACTATACCAGGACTAGAAAAGGACTAGACCAGGACTAGACCAGGACTAGACCAGGACTAGAAAAGGACTAAACCAGGACTATACCAGGACTAAACCCGGACTAGACCAGGACTAGACTAGGACTGAACCAGGACTAGAAAAGGACTAGACCAGGACTAAATCAGGACTTAACCAAGACTGGACCAGGACTGAACCAGGACTTAACCAGGACTAGATCAGGACTAGATCAGGACTAGACCAAGGCCGAACCAGTACTAACAAGGACTAAACCAGGACTAGATCAGGACTAGAAAAGGACTGAACCAAGACTGGACCAGGACTGAAGCAGGACTAGATCAGGACTAGAAAAGGACTGAACCAAGACTGGACCAGGACTGAAGCAGGATTGATGTAAAAAAAACAACAACAAAAAAACATTATTTTCCTCTTTTTAACTAATTATTTTACTTCAGTTCTCCACAAAATCTGGAGTCAAAACCCTGAGACCAAATACCGATTCAAAAACAAAAGCCCCAAAATGTTCCAAACCTGTAAAACACAAAAACTGTTTCATTATAGGCCTATGCTTAAAGCTGCACTGTGGAACTTTTCTGCTGGAGCGTCCGTCAAACGCTTTTCTCCATGGAGATGTTATTGCTTTGTCTTGAAAGTTTCACAGTATGGCATTAAATCTTTATATCTGGTCTAGTCCTGGTTTAGTCCTGGTCTAGACCTGGTTTAGTCCTGGTGTAATCCTGGTCTAGACCTGGTTTAATCCTGGTCTAGTCCTGGTCTAGTCCTGGTTTAGTCCTGGTATAGTCCTGGTTCAGTCCTGGTTCAGTCCTGGTTCAGTCCTGGTCTAGTCCTGGTCTAGTCCTGGTCTAGTCCTGCTCTAGTCCTGCTCTAGTCCTGCTGTAGTCCTGCTCTAGTCCTGCTCTAGTCCTGCTCTAGTCCTGCTCTAGTCCTGCTCTAGTCCTGGTCTAGTCCTGGTCTAGTCCTGGTTCAGTCCTGGTTCAGTCCTGCTCTAGTCCTGCTCTAGTCCTGCTCTAGTCCAGGTTTAGTCCTGGTTTAGTCCTGGTTTAGTCCTGGTTTAGTTCAGGTTTAGTCCTGGTTTAGTCCAGGTTTAGTCCTGGTTTAGTCCTGGTTTAGTCCTGGTTTAGTCCTGGTTTAGTCCTGGTTTAGTCCTGGTTCAGTCCTGGTTTAGTCCTGGTTTAGTCCTGGTTTAGTTCTGGTTTAGTCCTGGTTTAGTTCTGGTATAGTCCTGGTTTAGTCCGAGTTTAGTCCAGGTTTAGTCCTGGTTTAGTCCTGGTTCACAAGATATTTTTGACCTTTTTTGTTAGATAGATCAGTTTAAAGTCACACTGTGGAACATTCCAGGCAGAGCGATGACATCTCCATAGAAACAAGCAGGTGACGGACCCCAAACCAGAAAGGTTCCACAGTGCAGCTTTAGTATAGTGTATGTTCACACCTGCCCCCCCTCGGCTCGAAGAGTGTGATTAAACCGAGACCGGAGTGAGACCGTGACCTTTTCTCCCGCCCCCCGCCAACCTCTGACCGCTGACCGCCTGCGTTTATCTTCGTCCTGTGTTTTCCTCGGCATCTTTCGTTGTTCGTTCGCCGTGTTTGACGTACAGCCCCGGGTTAAGTTCAGTTCACAGACTCAATCACATCAGCACAGTGACCCCGTCCGTCTGTGCAAAATACGATCAGATTTACAAAAAAGTAAACCAGGACTAAACCAGGCCTGAACCAGGACTAAACCAGGACTAAACCAGGACTAAACCAGGACTGAACCAGGACTGAACCAGG
The DNA here is from genome assembly GCA_036785185.1 of Paratrypauchen microcephalus. Classification (NCBI taxonomy): domain Eukaryota; kingdom Metazoa; phylum Chordata; class Actinopteri; order Gobiiformes; family Gobiidae; genus Paratrypauchen; species Paratrypauchen microcephalus. The sequence continues at coordinate 2,087,932 of JAVJIX010000045.1, read as the reverse complement.
ACTAAACCAGGACTAAACCAGGACTGAACCAGGACTAGAGCAGGACTAGACCAGGACTAAACCAGGACTGAACCAGGACTGAACCAGGACTAAACCAGGATTAGAGCAGGACTACACCAGAACTAAACCAGGCCTAAACCAGGACTAGAGCAGGACTACACCAGAACTAAACCAGGCCTAAACCAGGACTAGAGCAGGACTACACCAGAACTAAACCAGGACTAAACCAGGACTAAACCAGGACTGAACCAGGACTAAACCAGGACTGAACCAGGACTAGAGCAGGACTGAACCAGGACTAAACCAGGACTAAACCAGGACTAGAGCAGGACTACACCAGAACTAAACCAGGACTAAACCAGGACTAAACCAGGACTAAACCAGGACTGAACCAGGACTAAACCAGGACTGAACCAGGACTAGAGCAGGACTACACCAGAACTAAACCAGGACTAAACCAGGACTAAACCAGGACTAAACCAGGACTGAACCAGGACTAAACCAGGACTGAACCAGGACTAGAGCAGGACTACACCAGAACTAAACCAGGCCTAAACCAGGACTAGAGCAGGACTACACCAGAACTAAACCAGGACTAAACCAGGACTAAACCAGGACTAAACCAGGACTGAACCAGGACTAAACCAGGACTGAACCAGGACTAGAGCAGGACTGAACCAGGACTAAACCAGGACTAAACCAGGACTGAAACAGGACTAGAGCAGGACTAGACCAGGACTAAACCAGGACTGAACCAGGACTAAACCAGGATTAAACCAGGACTAGAGCAGGACTACACCAGAACTAGAGCAGGACTAAACCAGGACTAAACCAGGACTAAACCAGGACTAGAGCAGGACTACACAAGAACTAGAGCAGGACTAAACCAGGACTAGAGCAGGACTAAACCAGGACTGAACCAGGATTAAACCAGGACTAGAGCAGGACTAAACCAGAACTAAACCTGGACTAAACCTGGACTAAACCAGGACTAAACCAGGACTAGAGCAGGACTAGAGCAAGACTAAACTAGGACTAAACCAGGACTAAACCATGACTAAAACAGGACTAAACCAGAATTAGACAAGAGATAAATCGGAACTAAACCAGGATTAGAATAAGACTGTGTCCTTCTATCTGTGTTATCCCTCAGTGGTCCAGGGTCCATAGTGGTCCAGGGTCCATAGTGGTCCAGGTCTAAACCAGGTCTAAACCAGGTCTAAACCGGATCTAAAGCAGGTCCATGGTCCATTTTGACCGCCCTGATTTCTGTACCGCAGGACTGGAGCTGCCGTTCATGATGATGCCCCACCCGCTGTTGCCGATGGGTTTGCCGCCGGCGTCCGTTGCCATGGCGATGTCTCAGATGAACCACCTCAGCACCTTCGCCAACATGGCCGCCGCTGCACAGCAGATCCACACGCATGTCCACCGCGAGCCCGTCATCAAGGTGAGTGGACGCCGCAAACGTGAACAACAGGGTGGACAAAACTGAGCCCTGAGGTACGACTTCAGAATTTACTGGAAATTATTAGTTAGCAATTAAATTCTGTAAAAAAAAAAAAAAATAAAAAAATAAAAAAGAACAAGAAAATAAATAAAGCAGTAAAGTGTTCATTTAGTATATTCTTATGTTTTATTTGCTTAATTCAAAAAAAATAAAAAGTATGTATGTATTCTATGACCCAATACATCAGGACTGAACCAGGACTAAACTAGGACAGAACCAGGACTAAACCAGGACTGAACTAGGACTAAACTAGTGCTGAACAAGAACAGGACCATGACCCTCCATGACTTGACCAGGACTAAACAGGACTAGACCAGGACTAAACCAGGACCAATCCAGAACTAAACCAGGACTAAACCAGGACTAAAATAGAGCTAAATCAAGACTGAAATAGAACTAAACCAGGACTCAACGAAGACTCAACCAGATCTAAATTAGGTCAAAACCAGAACTAAACCAGGACTGGGCCAGGACTTGACCAGGACTCGTCCAGGACTTAACCGGGACTAAACCAGAACTCAACCAGGAATCAACAAGGACTAAACCAGGACTCAACCAAGACTAAACCAGGACTGAACGAGGACTAAATGAGGACTCAATAAGGACTCAACCAGGACTAAACCAGGTTTCAACCAGGACTTAACAAGGACTAAACCAGGACTGAACCAGGACTGAACCAGGATTCAATCAGGATTCAATCGCGACTAAACCAGGACTAAACCAGGACTCAACCAGGACTAGACCAGGACTAGACCAGGACTAGACCAGGACTAGACCAGGACTCAACCAGGGCTAAACCAAGACTAAACCAGGACTGATCGAGCACTAAACAAGGACTCAACCAGGACTAAACCAGGTCTCAACCAGGACTTAACGAGGACTAAACCAGGACTGAACCAGGACTGAACCAGGATTCAATCGCGACTAAACCAGGACTTAACCAGGACTCAACAAGGACTCAACCAGGACTAAACAAGGTCTGAACCAGGACTTAACGAGGACTAAACCAGGACTGAACCAGGACTAAACCAAGACTAAACCAGGACTAAACCAGGACTAAACCAGGACTAAACCAGGACTAAACCAGGACTAAACCAGGAATGAACCAGGACTAAACCAGGAATGAACCAGGACTGAACCAGTCAATCTTCAATCCTTAACCACTGTAAGGCGCTTTGTGCTACAATTTTGTATGAAAAGCGCTTTATAAATATTGTTTGATTGATAGATTGATTGATTGATTAAACCAGGACTAGTTGAGTTCTGACCCTTGTGTGGTTTCAGGAGCGGGTGTGTGACAGTCCGTCTCTGTCTCCATCGGGGGATGAAAACACTCCCCTTCAGTCTCAGCCCAGCAGCTCTGCTTCGAGCTCTCCGGAAAGACTCGGTAAACTACAAAACTTTAACTCTTTACACGTTATTCCAGGACTGAGAGTCATCCAGGCATGTTTGAGTAATCTAGTGATCTGTAAGATTCTGTACGAGGCTCCGCCCACAAGCCTATGTCCCCCAGGCTCAACACAACAATTCTCCATAAATACACAAAAACATGAGACAAACCTGATGTGAGGCGCTCTGAAGGGGGAGTGACTTAGCTCATGTTAATACGTTATAAAAAAAACACTTGTATGTAAAATAATAATATTTTTGTTGAACTATAGAAGGATTGTCAATGTTTCTTCTATAATGTACGACAACAGATAATACTCCTACAACTGTACGACAACAGAAAATACTCCTACAACTGTACGACAACAGATAGTACTCCCTACAACTGTACGACAACAGATAATACTCCTACAGCTGTACGACAACAGATAATACTCCCTACAACTGCACGACAACAGATAATACTCCTACAACTGTACGACAACAGATAACACTCCTACAACTGTACGACAACAGATAATACTCCCTACAACTGTACGACAACAAAAATACTCCCACAACTGTACGACAACAGATAATACTCCCTACAACTGTACTACAACAGATAATACTCCTACAACTGTACGACAACAGATAATACTCCTACAACTGTACGACAACAGATAATACTCCCTACAACTGTACGACAACAGATAATACTCCTACAACTGTACGACAACAGATAATACTCCCTACAACTGTACGACAACAGATAATACTCCTACAACTGTACGACAACAGATAATACTCCTACAACTGTACGACAACAGATAATACTCCCTACAACTGTACGACAACAGATAATACTCCTACAACTGTACGACAACAGAAAAAACTCCTACAACTGTACGACAACAGATAATACTCCCTACAACTGTACGACAACAGATAATACTCCCTACAACTGTACTACAACAGATAATACTCCTACAACTGTACGACAACAGATAATACTCCTACAACTGTACGACAACAGATAATACTCCCTACAACTGTACGACAACAGATAATACTCCTACAACTGTACGACAACAGATAATACTCCTACAACTGTACGACAACAGAAAAAACTCCTACAACTGTACGACAACAGATAATACTCCTACAACTGTACGACAACAGATAATACTCCTACAACTGTACGACAACAGATAATACTCCCTACAACTGTACTACAACAGATAATACTCCTACAACTGTACGACAACAGATAATACTCCTACAACTGTACGACAACAGAAAAAACTCCTACAACTGTACGACAACAGATAATACTCCCTACAACTGTACGACAACAGATAATACTCCTACAACTGTACGACAACAGATAATACTCCTACAACTGTACGACAACAGATAATACTCCCTACAACTGTACGACAACAGATAATACTCCCTACAGCTGTATGTATGTAATGCATGGGTTTTCTTTAGGACCTCCATTCAGATGACAGGATAATTTTGTTTTTAAATGTTAATCGCCATGGAAACTGCCCCACATTCTCGTCATTGCGTAACCCGCGCCTTGTACGTCTGTGGAACGTCGTGGAAACGATAACGATGACGCGCAGAGAGGGTCTTTTCCATCTGGGTCACGATCTCGGCAGGAAGCTCCGGCCTCATTAGTCGTGTTTGTGTCTCAGGACAGGTAAAGGTGAGAGCCGTGAATAATGCGTTTGTACAGAGGTCAGGGCTCGAAATAGACCGGAGAACACACACGACGCACACGATACACACAACCACAACTGTACAACAACAGATGATACTCCCTACAACTGTACAACAACTCAAAGTCCAGCTTTATTGTCAAAAACCATATGTACAGGTTGCACACACAGGATTTGAAATTGCAGCGCCCCCTAAACAAACAGAACCAGGCGGAGAAACAGCAGCGTGAATCTGTTTGGGTGATTTACAGTTTGGGAATTAAACTAGAAACCTTCTCATCGAATTAACGAGAGGAAGTAGCATCATGGCCGACAGCTGTGAGACGCCCTCTTTAATACTCCGTACACATCAAATGGGGCATTTTATTTTTTCTTTCAGTAATAAACTCGCACACTCTTTCGTGGCCTGTTTTACACAGCTGTTTTGTGTTTTACTTGTGTTGTATTTGTGTTTTATTTGTATTTTATTTGTGTTTTAATTGTGTTTTATTTGTGTTTTATTTCTTTTACTTGTCTTTTACTTGTGTTTTATTTGTGTTTTACGTGTGTTTTATGTTTTATTTGTATTTTATTTGTGTTTTATTTGTGTTTTACGTGTGTTTTATTTGTTTTATTTGTTTTACTTGTGTTTTACTTGTTTTATGTTTTATTTGTGTTTTAATTGTGTTTTAATTGTGTTTTACTTGTGTTTTATTTGTTTTATTTGTGTTTTATTTCTGTTTTACTTGTTTTATTTCTTTTACTTCTGTTTTACTTGTGTTGTTTTTGTGTTTTATTTGTATTTTATTTGTGTTTTAATTGTGTTTTATTTGTTTTTTACTTGTGTTTTATTTGTGTTTTACTTGTATTTTATTTGTGTTTTACTTGCGTTTTATTTGTTTTACTTGTGTTTTATTTGTATTTTATTTGTGTTTTATTTGTATTTTATTTGTGTTTTATTTGTGTTTTACTTGTGTTTTATTTGTATTTTATTTGTGTTTTACGTGTGTTTTATTTGTGTTTTATTTGTGTTTTACTTGTTTTATTTGTGTTTTACTTGTGTTTTATTTGTATTTTACTTGCGTTTTATTTGTGTTTTGTGTTTTATTTGTGTTTTACTTGTGTTTTATTTGTATTTTATTTGTGTTTTACGTGTGTATTATTTGTGTTTTCCTTGTTTTATTTGTGTTTTACTTGTGTTTTATTTGTGTTTTACGTGTGTTTTATTTGTTTTGTTTGTGTTTTATTTCTTTTACTTGTGTTTTACTTGTGTTTCAATGTGTTTCAATGTGTTTTATTTGTGTTTTATTTGTGTTTTGTGTTTTACGTGTGTTATTTGTTTTATTTGTGTTTTATTTCTTTTACTTGTGTTTTACTTGTGTTTTATTTGTGTTTTGTGTTTTACGTGTGTTTTATGTGTTTTATGTGTTTTATTTGTGTTTTATTTGTGTTTTATTTGTTTTATTTGTGTTTTATTTGTATTTTACTTGCGTTTTATTTGTGTTTTGTGTTTTACGTGTGTTTTATTTGTTTTATTTGTGTTTTACTTGTGTTTTATTTCTTTTACTTGTGTTTTACTTGTGTTTTATTTGTTTTATTTGTGTTTTACTTGTCTCTTACTTGTGTTTTATTTGTATTTTATTTGTGTTTTATTTGTGTTTTACTTGTTTTATTTGTGTTTTACTTGTGTTTTATTTGTATTTTATTTGTGTTTTACTTGTGTTTTATTTGTATTTTATTTGTGTTTTAATTGTCTTTTAATTGTGTTTTACTTGTCTTTTATTTGTCTTTTATTTGTGTTTGTTTTTTTGTTTTTCTTGTGTTTTACTTGTGTTTTATTTGTTTTATTTGTTTGTATTTGTGTTTTACTTGTTTTAATTGTGTTTTACTTGTGTTTTATTTGTGTTTAATTGTGTTTTAATTGTGTTTTACTTTTTTATTTGTCTTTTATTTGTGTTTTACTTGTGTTTTATTTGTGTTTGTTTTATTTGTGTTTTACTTGTGTTTTATTTGTGTTTGTTTTATTTGTGTTTTACTTGTGTTTTATTTGTGTTTTATTTGTTTTATTTGTGTTTTAATTGTGTTTTACTTGTGTTTTATTTGTGTTTAATTGTGTTTTAATTGTGTTTTACTTTTTTATTTGTCTTTTATTTGTGTTTTACTTGTGTTTTATTTGTGTTTGTTTTACTTGTGTTTTTCTTCTCTTTTATTTGTGTTTAATAGTGTTTTACTTTTGTTTTATTTGTTTTATTTGTGTTTTATTTGTGTTTTACTTGTGTTTTGTTTTATTTGTGTTTTACTTGTGTTTTACTTGTTTTACTTGGTTTATTTGTGTTTTACTTGTGTTTTACTTGTGTTTTTCTTGTGTTTTACTTGTGTTTTGTGTTTTACTTGTTTTATTTGTGTTTTACTTGTGTTTTATTTGTGTTTGTTTTATTTGTGTTTTACTTGTGTTTTATTTGTGTTTGTTTTATTTGTGTTTTACTTGTGTTTCTCTTTCCTCAGGTCTGGGTTCCGCTGACGCCGACGTCCCACTGTCCCTCCCCACGGCGCCCATCAAGAAAATCATAAAGGACAAAGGTTCGGCCCTCCGCCCGTTTAGACCCACACGTGTGCGTTTGTGTTTTAACCCACACATGTGTGTTTGTGTTTTGACCCACACATGTGCGTTTGTGTTTAGACCCACACGTGTGCGTTTGTGTGTGCGATTCCTGTAAGCTAACGTGAGCTGGCCTGCTCACAACACTTTCACGGAAAACGACTCCGAAAACTCCACGACTTTAACTCTGTACAGGTTATTAAAGGTTCTGAATCGACTTTATAGACACACACAAACACACACACACACAGATAATACTCCCTACAGCTGTACAACAACTCTACGCGCACACACACACACACACACACACATATTTGCATGATTCCTGTGAACGCATGCTAACGTCGCTAACACTCGTGGACAGATAAACGATCTGGAGATGCGCAAAAAGCTTCTCAAAACAGAAAACACCGGAAGTTCGGATATCGATGGGCCGTCCTCGAACGCATCAATCACCGCGGGAATAAGTAAAGCAGAGACGGGGGGTGAGGGGCTAAAAGGGGTTAGCCGGGTCAGCCGCTAAAAGCATGAGCGTGTAAGCTAGCTGTGTGTTTTCAATCTCGTCCATAACAACGGTCCATCTGTGAGAACGTCCTCCTCGCGTCAGCAACAAGACCTGCCCGAAAATCAATAACGCAAAAAGTCCCCGCGGAATTGACTGCAAACACTCGGCTGCTTTACAGGGTGTGTGGAGGATTATTTTACTCTGTTTTCACGTTTACAGGATGATTTTTAATTATAAATTCACTGTTCTGAATTGAATAGTTCAGAATTTAAATATTTCAGTTTACATGGAAATTCTGAATTGAGTACAGCTGTGATTTGATTTGATATTTTATTACTTATTAGAAAATAAATAAGTAATATTTTATTAATTTACTGCTTTAGAGGCGTATGGAGGATTATTTTTAGTTTCAATTTGGCCATGTTTACGTGATGATTTTTTAATTCTGAATTAATTGTTGTGAATTCAAATATTCTCCTTTGAGTTTACATGGAAATAATAATTCCAAATTGACGTTATATAGCTGTGATTTTATATTTTATTTTATATTTTATGACATATTTTGACTGTTTTTCGGTCATTTTCATTAGGAAGTAAGCGTTTACCTGGTCTTTTTAAAGCAGAACTAATATTTATTCAAAATTATATTATTTTTATTCTGAATTACAATTGACAATTGACACGTTTACATGAGAGCTTTAATGATTATTTGGAATTAAAATTTAATGAAACATTAATTAACAACACTAACCCTAAAAGGCAAAAAATAAAAAATAAAAAAAAAGGAAATAAATCCATTTTGAGTTTTCTTATTTATTTTTCATGTTAAGTTAAATAGCCATTCATATTTTGTAGGAGTTGAGGATTTTTTTTTTGTCAATGAATGTTCAAAGTTGAGTTATAGATACGCAGCAGCTTTGTAATTATGATTACCAAAAAAAAGAAAAAAAAAAAAGAATGCGAATCCATCACCTGTGGACGTGGTGGGGAAGCCTCGTTATCTACTGACCTTTTATACAACAGCCGGGAGTGTCGCCCTGTAGGTTTGCTGAACTTTTATGGTTTATGGTTTTCTGTGGTTTTCTGATTTTATTTTATTTTTTATTTGCCGGTAAATTTAAAAATACTGTGAGTTTTTTTTTAGTAATGAACAAAAATCATACCTCAGAGACGAGGGACTGTGTGAGTTTGACTTCTGGAGCATTCTCCCATGTTCTAAACACGTCTGAAGGTTTAGTCCTGGTTTAGACCTGGTTTAGTCCTGGTTTAGTCCTGGTTTAGACCTGGTTTGGACCTGGTTTAGACCTGGTTTAGACCTGGTTTAGACCTGGTTTAGTCCTGGTTTAGACCTGGTTTGGACCTGGTTTAGTCCTGGTTTAGACCTGGTTTAGTCCTGGTTTAGACCTGTGGTGACGTATCGAGGCTTGTATTGGTGATATATCGAGGCTCGTATCGGTGACGTATCGAGGCTTGTATCGGTGACGTATCGAGGTTCGTATCGGTGACGTATGTGGTGGCGTATCGAAGCTCGTATCGGTGATATATCGAGGCTTGTATCGGTGATGTATCGAGGCTTGTATCGGTGATGTATCGAGGCTCGTATCGGTGATATATCGAGGCTCGTATCGGTGATATATCGAGGCTCGTATCGGTGATATATCGAGGCTTGTATCGGTGATGTATCGAGGCTCGTATCGGTGACGTATGTGGTGGCGTATCGAAGCTCGTATCGGTGATATATCGAGGCTCGTATCGGTGACGTACCGGGGCTTGTATCGGTGACGTATGTGGTGGCGTATCGAAGCTCGTATCGGTGATATATCGAGGCTCGTATCGGTGATATATCGAGGCTCGTATCAGTGATGTTTCGAGGCTCGTATCGGTGACGTATCGAGGCTCGTATCGATGACGTATCGAGGCTCGTATGGGTGACGTATCGAGGCTCGTATCGGTGGCGTATCGAAGCTCGTATCAATGAAGTATCGAGGCTCGTATCGGTGGCGTATCGAGGTTCGTATCGGTGACGTATGTGGTGGTGTATCGAAGCTCGTATCGGTGATGTATCGAGGCTCGTATCGGTGACGTATCGAAGCTCGTATCGGTGACATATCGAGGCTCGTATCGGTGATATATCGAGGCTCATATCGGGGACGTATCGAGGCTCGTATCGGTGACGTATCGAGGCTCGTATCGGTGACGTTTCAAGGCTCGTATCGGTGACGTATGTGGTGGCGTATCGAAGCTCGTATCGGTGATATATCAAGGCTCGTATCGGTGACATATCGAGGCTCGTATCGGTGACGTATGTGGTGGCGTATCGAAGCTCGTATCGGTGATATATCAAGGCTCGTATCGGTGACATATCGAGGCTCGTATCGGTGACGTATGTGGTGGCGTATCGAAGCTCGTATCGGTGATATATCAAGGCTCGTATCGGTGACGTTTCGAGGCTCGTATCGGTGACGTATGTGGTGGCGTATCGAAGCTCGTATCGGTGATATTTCAAGGCTCGTATCGGTGACGTTTCGAGGCTCGTATCGGTGACGTATGTGGTGGCGTATCGAAGCTCGTATCGGTGATATATCAAGGCTCGTATCGGTGACGTTTCGAGGCTCGTATCGGTGACGTATCGAGGCTCGTATCGGTGACGTATCGAGGCTCGTATCGGTGACGTTTCCATCAGAACCATGATGAGCAAATGGATGGAACGCTTCAGGGGGCTTCATCTCGCCATCATTAGTCTCCGGCGATTGATAATCCGTTTAATGCCACACTTTGGGACAAGGCAGGCGAAGCAATAACATCTCCATGGAAACAATCAGCGGACAGGCCCTCTATTAGAAAAGTTACACCTTAGCAAGCGCTTTTAAATCTGGGGTCCAAGAAGGCGTGAGATGACATTAACCGGTGTATTTGTTTTCTCGGCGTCGTCATAACGGCGGCCGGTTTAAATAAATGAGCGTTGGGGGGTTTAAAGTGGGTCGCGCCGTGATTGGTGAGCGTGAAAGTGAGCGGTGCGCGAAGGGCCAAAGGGAATAGGCAGCGACGCAGAGCTCGTTACGGCGCTGATCAGCTCCATACGTCACGCGCAGACAAATGTAATGCCCCGCACGTTCGGCGAAATAAGCATTAAACAAACGCGCCAACACTTCGGTGCCAACGCTAAGGTCAGAAACACAAACCGAGATCAACTGCTTTTGTGTTTATGTCGCGTAAAGAGCCGGGTTAGTCATTAGCCTCTGGAACTTTTCGGTTGGAGGTCCGTCACCTGCTTGTTTCCATGGATACGTCACTGCTCTGCCTGGAATGTTCCGCAGTGATCTGACCTGTAACTTGGTCCGGTTTGGTCTCCGTGGAGATAGAAAGGTTCAATGCCATACTGTGGAAAATTCTGGACAAAGCAATAAGATCTCCATGGAGAAAAGCGTTTTGACGGACCCTCCACCAGAAAAGTTACACAGTGCAGCTTTAAATCAGACCTGCTCTTCAAACCGTTCTTCTGAGATCTTTTCTCCAGTTTCTAGTCGTTTCTCCTCACTGAAGAAACGCTCTGATCTAGTGAGAGGAGCCCACAGCCTGGTTTAGACCTGGTTTAGACCTGTTTTAGACCTGGTTTAGACCTGGTTTAGTCCTGGTTTAGTTCTGGTTTAGTACTGGTTTAGACCTGGTTTAGACCTGGTTTAGTCCTGGTTTAGTTCTGGTTTAGTTCTGGTTTAGTACTGGTTTAGTTCTGGTTTAGTACTGGTTTAGTACTGGTTTAGTACTGGTTTAGTCCTGGTTTAGTCCTGGTTTAGTCCTGGTTTAGTCCTGGTTTAGTCCTGGTTTAGTTCTGGTTTGGTTTAGTCATGGTTTAGTCATGGTTTAGTCCTGGTTTAGTTCTGGTTTAGTTCTGGTTTAGTCCTGGTTTAGTTCTGGTTTAATCCTGGTTTAGTCCTGGTTTAGTTCTGGTTTAGTCCTGGTTTAGTTCTGGTTTAGTTCTGGTTTGGTTTAGTCCTGGTTTGGTTTAGTCCTGGTTTAGTCCTGGTTTAGTCCTGGTTTAGTTCTGGTTTAGTCCTGGTTTAGTCCTGGTTTAGTTCTGGTTTAGTTCTGGTTTGGTTTAGTCCTGGTTTGGTTTAGTCCTGGTTTAGTCCTGGTTTAGTTCTGGTTTAGTCCTGGTTTAGTTCTGGTTTAGTTCTGGTTTGGTTTAGTCCTGGTTTAGTCCTGGTTTAGTTCTGGTTTAGTCCTGGTTTAGTCCTGGTTTAGTTCTGGTTTAGTTCTGGTTTAGTCCTGGTTTAGTCCTGGTTTAGTCCTGGTTTAGTCCTGGTTTAGTCCTGGTTTAGTTCTGGTTTAGTCTCCACAGTTTCTATCACTGAAGTCACTTGTTTCTTTATGAAGTCGTTTTAGATCAATATTGTGATTGGAAACATCACAGAACAGATGGATCCTCAGGGGTCAGAGGTTTTAGAGTCATGCGTCCTGTTCAAACCCTCCGGACGGTTAACTGAGATTCTGTACGAGGCTCCGCCCACAAGCCCACGTCCCCCACGTCCCCCACACACAAAACTGAAGTAAAATAAGTTCTTTGTAAAACTCGTGTTCGTGCAGTGTCCCTCCCAGGCCACCGTCGCTTCTGTCAGGTTTTCCAGATGAGATCTGCTCCAAGTATTTCATCAAAAACAAACAGAAAAAAAAACAGGTAAAGGAGGAGGAGGAGACATGTGCTCCACAGAGTCTTAATCAGTGGTAATTTCACACCAGAGTTACCCCAGGAATAAACAGGGAGAGAGGGAAGAGAGAAGAGAGAGAGGAAAGGAGAGAGGGAGGAAGAAAAGAAGAGAGGGAAGAGAGGAAAGGAGAGAGGGAGGAAGAAAAGGAGAGAGGGAAGAGAGAAGAGAGAGAGAGGAAAGGAGAGAGGGAGGAAGAAAAGAAGAGAGGGAAGAGGGGAAAGGAGAGAGGGAGGAAGAAAAGGAGAGAGGGAAGAGAGAGAGAGGAAAGGAGAGAGGGAGGAAGAAAAGGAGAGAGCGAAGAGAGAGCGAGAAGAAAAGGAGAGAGTGAGAAGAAAAGGAGAGAGCGAGAAGAAAAGGAGAGGGAGAGGAAGAAAAGGAGAGATGGAGGAGAGGAGAATGAGAGGAGAGAAGAGAGAGAGGAGAGAAGGAGAGGAAGGAGAGATGGAGGAGAGAGGGAGAGGAAGGAAGCTAAGGAGAGAGGGAGGAGAGAGAGAAAATAAGTTGAGAAGGAGAGGGAGGAGACAGGGAAGGAAGAAAAGGAGAGAGAGAAGGAAGGAAGAGAAGAGATGGAGGAGAGAAGGAGAGGAAGGAGGCTAAGGAGAGAGTGAAGGAAGAAAAGGAGAGGGAGGAGAGAGAGGGAAGGAAGAAAAGGAGAGAGGGGAAAGAAGGAGAGAGAAAGAGGAGAAAAGAAAGGAAGCTAAGGAGAGAGGGAGACAAAAAAGGAGAGAGGGAGGAGAGAGGGGGAAAAAGGAGAGAGAGAAAGCGAGAAATGAAGCTAAGGAGAGAGAGAAGAGAAGGATAGGAAGGAGGTTAAGGAGAGGCAGGGAGAGGGAGGGAGAGGGAGGAGAAAGGGAGGACAGAAAGGAAGAGGGGGAGATAAGGAGAGAAAGGGGAGACAGTGACAGACAAAAGGAAAGAGGAGAGAGGAAGAAGAGAAAGATGAAGAAGAGACTGGAAGTAGAGGAAAGAGCGTAACGCATCAACACTAACAGAGAAAAAAAGCCAAAGCGGAGGGAGAGGGAACGAGAGAGGAGAGAAAAGAGGAGTGGGAGAGATAGAGATTGAGGCAGGAAGTGGAGGAGGAAACGCACCACTCTTTAATCCGTCCCATTAACTCGTCACATCGAGACTTTAATACTAACGAAGCCGAGCTCAAAGATCCTCTGTTTCCTCTGCACCTGCCAAACTGCATGTGACGGACCGAAACCAGCGCCGAGAACCACATCAACAAACCGACCGAAGACCAACCGAAGACCAACCGAAGACCGCGCTAAAACCAACCGAAGACCGCACTAAAACCAACCGAAGACCACGCTTAAACCAGGCTAAAACCAACCGAAGACCGCGCTAAAACCAACCGAAGACCACGCTTAAACCAGGCTAAAACCAACCGAAGACCGCGCTAAAACCAACCGAAGACCACGCTAAAACCAGGCTAAAACCAACCGAAGACCGCCCTAAAACCACCCGAAGACCACGCTAAAACCAACCGAAGACCACACTAAAACCACCCGAAGACCACGCTAAAACCAGCCGAAGACCACGCTAAAACCACTCAAAGACCACGCTAAAACCACCCAAAGACCACGCTAAAACCACTCAAAGACCACGCTAAAACCACTCAAAGACCACGCTAAAAACACCCGTAGACCACGCTAAAACCAACCGAAGACCACGCTAAAACCACCCGAAGACCACGCTAAAACCACCCAAAGACCACGCTAAAACCACCCAAAGACCACGCTAAAACCACTCAAAGACCACGCTAAAACCAACGGAAGACCGCGCTAAAACCAACCGCTAAAACCAACCGAAGACCATGCTTAAACCAGGCTAAAACCAACCAAAAATCACGCTTAAACCAACCGAAAACCACGCTAAAACCACGCTAAAACCAACCGAAAACCATGCTAAAACCACGCTAATACCAACCAAAACCCACGCTAAAACCAGGCTAAAACCAACCGAAAACCATGCTAAAACCACCCGAAGACCACGCTAAAACCAACCGAAGACCACGCTTAAACCAACCGAAGACCACGCTTAAACCAGGCTAAAACCAACTGAAGACCACGCTTAAACCAGACTAAAACCAACCGAAAACCACACTAAAATCAACCAAAAACCACGTTAAAACCACGCTAAAACCAACCGAAAACCACGCTCAAACCAGGCGAAAACCAACCGAAGACCACGCTAAAACCAACCGAAGACCACGCTTAAACCAGGCTAAAACCAACCGAAGACCACGCTAAAACCAACCGAAGACTACGCTAAAACCAACCGAAGACTACGCTAAAACCAACCGAAGACCACGCTAAAACCAACCGAAGACCACGCTAAAACCAACCGAAGACCATGCTAAAACCACCCGAAGACCACGTTAAACCAACCGAAGACCACGTTAAACCAACCGAAGACCACTCTAAAACCAACCGAAGACCACGCTAAAACCAAGTTAAAACCACACTTTAATCTTTGCGTAAACCCACCTAAGGAACAGCCTTGATAATCAGTACTGATTCTGATCCCACGATGAAAATAAAAACCCTTTCTTTTCACAGTAGAATGTGATTTTCCACATTAAATGTTTGTATACTTAAATGAACCTATTCAAAAGTGGGACACACCCGGGTTAGGACAGTTGGTGTAAATAAACCTGCGTTTTCATGTCATAATCTGAGGGGCTTCTGTCGCTCTATTTTTTTTTGCTTTCCACTGCAAATTACTCTCATCTGGCCAAGATTATAAAACTTCTATCAGATTCTTCATCTTGTTTTCAGATTTATTATAGACTTGCTATTCTAGGGACGCTTCATTCTGGTCTAGAGGGAGTTAATTTGAAGAGAACTTGTCAGTAAAATGATCTTGCTGCATGGACAAATAATTCACTACTTTTAGGTTATTTTCTGATAGATTTAACTGTAAAGCTTTTGTGCATTGTGTGGTCATTAGTAAACAGTTTTCTGTGTTTTGGCAAAGCAAATGACAGTTTATGCTCCTCTTTACTGTTGTCGGGGATCAGATTAGTCAAAAATTGTGATAGTTCTGGTTTAGTCCTGGTTTAGACCTGATGTAGTCCTGGTTTAGTGTTAGTTTAGACCTGATTTGGATCACATTGGTCAAAAATAGGGACACCTGGGACATTTCTTGTGTAAAACTGGGACAAATCGCTGGTTTTGTATAAATCTGCAGGGACGGGGGACACGGGGCTCAAAACTGGGACTGTCCCGGGTAAATAGGGACATCTGGTCACACGTAGTTCTTTCTTTTCTATTCCCATTTTTCGTTATCTCTGTGAAATCCCTCAGTGGTCCAGTAGGTTCCATAGTCGTCCATCAGTGTATTCTAGTCTCTGAGCTCTTATCCTTGTTCCGATCAGCTCCAGATCAGAACAAGGAAACCAACCGAAAACCATGCTAAAACTAACCAAAAAACACGCTAAAACCAACCGAAAACCATGCTTAAACCAACCAAAAACCACGCTAAATCCAACCGAAAACCACGCTTAAACCAACCAAAAACCAGGCTTAAACCAGGCTGAAACCAACCGAAAAACACGCTAAAACCAACCGAAAACCACACTAAAACCAACCGAAAAACACGCTAAAACCAACTGAAAACCAGGCTTAAACCAGGCTAAAACCAACCGAAAAACACGCTAAAACCAACCGAAAACCACACTAAAACCAACCGAAAACCACGCTTAAACCAACCAAAAACCAGGCATAAACCAGGCTAAAACCAACCGAAAAACACGCTAAAACCAACTGAAAACCACGCTAAATCCAACCGAAAACCACGCTTAAACCAACCGAAACGAAAACCAACCGATCAGCTCCAGATCGTTCTAAGCACACTCAGGAAAGGTTCTGCTCTGTTCCGTCAGTGGAACTTCTTTTTTAGTATCAATACCTGCGAAAAATGAGTCATTTCGATACTAGTTTTGATATCGACTAGAACCTGATTTTGTGATTGTGATTTTAGGTGATTCGTGTTGTATTTTTGTTTCGTGTTCTTCAGAAGAGCTGTCTCTGGGTCAGACTCTTCCTCCAGGTTTCCCCGCTCCGTTCCTCTTCGCCGATGGACTCTCGTCTGTGGAAACTCTACTCACAAACATACAGGTACGAAACGCCAACGCCGACCTTACAGCGCCCATGTCACACTGTTTTCTGATCTCTGTTTTGTGTAATGTAGGACCTTTAAACTTTAAACCCTGTACTTTTTAATAACGCAGTGGTGGTTTCTCTGTTGCAGGGTTTGCTGAAGGTGGCGGTGGAGAACGCTCGAGCTCAGGACAAACAGATCCAGGCCGAGAAACGGGAACTGAAGATGGAGCTGTTCAGAGAAAGAGAGATGAGAGAGAGTCTGGAGAGACAGCTCACCTCCGAGCTCCAGAGCAGAGGTAACACACAACTAACCAACCAACCAAATAAACAACCAACTAACTAACTACACTAACCAACCATTAACCAACCGACCAACTATACTGACTAACAGTCTGGAGAGTCTGGAGAGACAGCTCACCTCCGAGCTCCAGAGCAGAGGTAATACACAACTAACGAACCAACTAACTAACTAACCAACTATACTAACTACACCAACTAAACAACCACTAACCAACTGGATTTACTAACTGTACTAACAGAGCGAGACAGCTGGTTAGAGACAGCTCTAACCAACCAACTATCTAACCAACCAACTAACTATCTAACCAACCAACTACTCTAACTATGCTAACCAACCACTAACCAACTGACCAACTATACTGACTAACACAGAGACAGCTCACCTCCAAGCTACAGACCAGAGGTAACGCACAACTAACCAACCAACCAACTATACTAACCAACCAACTGACCAACTATACTGACTAATACAGAGAGAATCTAGAGACAGAGAGCACCTCCGAGCTCCAGAGCAGAGGTAAAACAAAACTAACTAACCAACTAACTACCTACACCAACCAACCAACAACTAATCCTAGCCAACTAACTATACTAACTAACTACACAAACTATACTAAACAACTAACTAAGAGAAAGAAAAAGCGAGAGACTGGAGGAGAGCTCACCTCTGAGCTACAGAGCAGAGGTAACACACAACTAACTAACCAACCAACCATCTATACTAACCAACCACTCACCACCTGACCAACTATACTGACTAACAGAGAGAGAGACGGCTCAGCTCCGAGCTCCAGAGCAGAAGTGACACACAACCAACCAACTAAATAACTATACTAACCAACTACTAACCAAAAGACTAACTATACTGACTAACAGTGTGAGATGAGAATCTGGAGAGAGCTCACCTCAGAGCTACAGAGCAGAGGTAACACACAACTAACTAACCAACCAACTAACCAACCACTAACCCAACCCAACCCAACTCAACCACTAACTGACCAACTATACTGACTAACAGAGAGAGAGAGTCTAGATCAGGGGTGGGCAAACTTTTTGACTCGTGGGCCACAAAGGTTTCTAAAATTTGACAGAAGGGCCGGACCAGGAGCAGGTGGATTTAGTGTTTTGGTAATCCACCTCATAAGAGCAAAAAATAACATGGGCTATGTATAAAACATGTGCTTTATTTCAGTTAAAAATAAACAAAAGCATTACAACAAAATGTCCATCTTTCAAGTTCCACGGTATTTAGCTATTTATTGAAATGACTCTTAAAACACAGAAAATTTAATTAATAAAATACAGTTTGTTTGTTTTTTAATTACTAACAGTTACTATTTTAGAGCACTGAAAGTTCTGTTATCCTTCAGGTTCTTTCCTTCTTTCGTTGAGTGCTTGCTAGCATACTTAGCATGTTTTGTGGCAAAGTGAGGGCTGATATTATATTCTTTAAAAACCTTTACAGTCTCTTGGCGTATCAGGCATACAGCAGCTGATAAGTATTCGGTGAAAAAATATTTACTTGTCCACTCCTTATTAAACACTCGACATTCTCTGTCCACTTTTCTTTTTTTAACTCCGCTCATCTTTACAGGAGGGCTGAGGGGTGGAGCAAAACGCCGCACCTCAACAAAGGTCAATATATCTAGTGCGCCAGCTGTTGGAAAACGCCAGAATTTCAGGGAAATTAAAACATTAAAACATTAACAAGATTTATTAATATAATTTCTTCAAGTTCGGCGGGCCGGTTTAAAAAGCTTAACGGGCCGCATATGGCCCCCGGGCCGTAGTTGGTCTAGAGAGACAGCTCACCTCCAAGCTCCAGAGCAGAGGTAACGCACAACTAACCAACCAACCAACTAACCAACCAACCAACCAACTAACTATACTAACAACCAACTAACTACACTACCCAACCACTAACCAACTGACCAACTATACTGGCGTGTGAAGAATCCCTCAGTCGTCCAGGTAGAATCCATGGTAAAAGGAGAAATTCAATTTGTCAACTGTACAAAGTTTATTTGGTTGAAAACGTTTCGCAGCTCATCCGAGTTGCTTCGTCAGTTCTGGTCAGAGTGCTGATGGACACTGCTTATATCTCGCTGCAGGGAGGAGCTAACTACACTGAAATTATTCTGAAACTATCCCACACCTTTGTTTTCAGTTTCTGTCTTGTTTTTCCAATTTCTCTGGCGTCTAGTTTAGTATACCCATTCAAACCCTAATGTCTGTTTTCACACCTCTGGACCTGACCTGCTGCCCTATTGTTTCTTTTGTTTGTTTTGACTTCGGTTTGAGAATGGAATTATATATGGGAAACAAATTATGTCTGACTCCCCCATTCCTGTTTAAAGATCCCATGACATGGTACTTCTTGATGCTTTTATATGGCTCCTTAATGGTTCCCTAATACTGTAAATGAATCCTTCTTCAAAATCAACACTTAGTGCATGGGAAAGACACATGTACAAAGTCAGAGTCATAATCTCTCTGTCTGAACAACTCATTCTGGGCCTTGTTGCTTGAATGCAAATGAGAAGGACACAGATTGGTTAGAGCAGTGGGTGGGGGGGGGGGGGGCAAATGCGCCGCTGGTTCCTTGTGTTAGCGGTGCGCTGTGCCTGGCCCCACTTCCGCGTGTGTAAGCGCAAAGGAGCAAAGGACAGCTTTTTCAATGAAAAAAAACACATTTTTACAGAAAATAAAATTAAACCACTGCTGTTTCAGAGGTCCAGAGGGTTGGGTAAAGGACTTCCGAGCCTAGAAACACTCGCATGTGCCTCCAGGCAAATAAAAAAACGCATTTCGCATTGCGTAGCTCCTCCGCAGTCCAAACTCTCTGGGCGTGATTTCCAGAGACAGGGGGTGGAGATCCAGACGGTGGTGGAACTGAATTTGCATTTCTTTTTTCGATCTGATGTCAATAAGGTGCCTTGTCCAGAATCGCCCATTTGAGCTGTGTTTTTTTCAAACGCAGAAAAGGATCGCAAATGCTCAGTTTAGACATTACGCAACTTTTAGCCATTGGGGGGGGCTAAACAGGGTAGGGGAGCTCACATTAACATTCAAAAACCTCAGAAAGTGAAAATTTCATGCCATGGGACCTTTAAAGAAGGATTCTCTTTTTTGGGTGTTATTCGGACATTACAACACAGGGCCCAATTGGTACCCACAAGCACAGAGGGTAAGGAGAAAGAAGAACAACATGTGCAGGAAGCCATCTCTGTTTGTGGATATCCTAAATGGGCGTTCAACAAAACCAAGAGAGACAAGGACAAGAAACAAGACAACAGAGAATCTGAACCCAGGAGGAAAGGGGTAGCGATTCCGTACCTGGCCGGCGTTTCTGAAAAACTACAGAGGATTTTCAGACAATATGAAATCCCAGTTTATTTCAAACCCACACACACTTTAAGACAAAAACTAATCCACCCAAAGGACAAAACACCGAGCCACAAACAAAGCAATGTGGTCTACTCCATTCAGTGTAGTGAAGACTGCAGTGAGCGCTACATTGGGGAAACCAAACAGCCACTTCACAAGAGGATGTACCAACACAGACGGGCGTGCCAGAGTGGACCGTCATCTGCCGTACATCTTCACCTAGAAGCCACGGGCCATTCTTTTGAGGAGAGTGAGGTTCAGATCTTGGCCAGGGAAAAGAACTGGTTTGAGAGGGGAGTTAAAGAGGCTATTTTTGTCAAAAAAGAGAATCCTTCGTTAAACAGGAATGAGGGAGTCAGACATAATTTGTCTCCCATATATAATTCCATTCTCAAGCCTAAATCAAAACAAACAAAAGAAACAATAGGGCAGCCAGGTCAGGGTTAGAGGTGTGAAAACAGACATTAGGGTTTGAATGGGTATGCTAAACTAGACGCCAGAGAAATTGGAAAAACAAAAGACAGGAACTCAAAACAAATAGTTGAGATAGTTTCAGAATAATTTCAGTGTAGTTAGCTCCTCCCTGCAGCGAGATATAAGCAGTGTCCATCAGCACTCTGACCAGAACTGACGAAGCCTCTCGGATGAGCTGCGAAACGTTTTCGACCAAATAAACTTTGTCCAATTGACAAATTGAATTTCTCTTATCACCAACTATACTGGCCACCACAGAGACAGCTCACCTCCGAGCTACAGAGCAAAGGTAATGCACAACCAACCAACCAACTAACTATACTAACAAACCACTAACCATAAGACTAACTATACTGACTAACAGTGTGAGATGAGAATCTGGAGAGAGCTCACCTCAGAGCTACAGAACAGAGGTAACACACAACTAACTAACCAACCAACTAAACAATCAACTAACTATACTAACCAACCAATCACCATCTAACTATACCAAACCAAGCAACCACTAACCAGCTGACTAAGAGAAAGACAGCTCAGCTCTTACCTATAGAGCAGAAGTAACACACAACTAACTAACTGACTAGCTAACTAACCATCTGACTTTACTACCTGCACTAACAGAGGGACTCTCAGCCCCGAGCCCCTGAGGTTCTGGGTTTTATATGAGAACCTTCTGGTCCTCAGCTCTTTTCCAGACACTCAGAGTCACTTTACGGTTTGGTGCGTTCATGATTCGCTCCACGGTCCGTAACGTAAAATACGACTGTAGCCACAGCTGCCCTGAGACAGGCTGACAGAAGTGAGGCTGCCAGTCATCTGAATTGAATTGGATAAAGCTGGTCCCTACGCTTTTTTTCACGGAGGAGCGCCGGTCCGGAGAGCCGGTCAGTCCTAAGGGAACGTGCTGCCTGATACACGAAGGATGCGTCGTGTGCCTGGCACCGCTGTTACCGGAGGACACGGAACGATTACTATTGGAATTTTGATGGCAGGACATCTGGATTAGCCTGGGGGATGTTTTCTGACCCATCACTAATTGGAGCCGAGCGGATAAAAAAGGACCCCCGATCCGCCGGACAGTACGGGGAGCTGTGAACTCGGGGGGTCAACATTAGAAGGAAAAACACAGATGAACTGTTTCATCCATCTGTGGGATCCTCCTTGCCTGGTTTACACCTGACCATATCACAAGTGAGATATGGTCTGGGAGCCACCTTCGAAATATCTCGTAGTGGAAGTGTGGTTTACGATCGCCAACGGCCGTTTATTGGACGTTACGAATGTCTATCATTTGGCGTATACGTAGCCCATAGCCAATCATGTCAGTTGTCAGTTCAAACTACAAGTTTCCGTTTGTCGTGTAGTACACGTCATCGTCTTTCCACCCTTCCCCGCTCTCTGATTGGCTCCTAGAATCAGGAGAGCTCGCTTGCCATAGTCGCCAGGCTGTCTTTCAGATCGGAACGAACGAAAGCAGCCTGGGATTTCCTAGGTTAGGATCCTCCTGGTGCTGGATAACATCGCGGATAAATGGATGTGGAACTGTGGGGAACAGCGGCTCAGTCCGTATTCATTATCATACGTGCGGGGGGAGGATTGCGAGTCACACAGACCTGCAGGAAGTGGGGACCTGACAGAAACCAAGGTTCTGGCAAATTGTCTGTTCGCCTGGGTTCTAAAATGTATCGATTATGTTAAATTCCTCTTTGTAATAAATTCTCCTGGAAAATGTGATCCAACTGGACTGGACTCTTTGTTTTGACTGAACCTTCTGCACGTCCAAGGCCGACAGCTGCTGCGGCTTATCTCACAGCACTCTGCAAAACAAAACAAAGACATTCCATTCAGCTCACACACATGTATTGAGTAATACTGCCCTGTCTATTTTTATAATGTCTGCTTCTACTTCAGTTTTCAATCAATTTAATTGATTTCTGATCTGTTCCCTTGCCCCACCCTTCCATTTGTCGCCAAAGAAAAAACACTGTATGTTACCTGTCCAATTGTTTTTCTGTCATTACATGTTGTGAATAATTGTCATTGATTGTATTGCATCTTTTTCTTTCTGTATCTCCGAGTCGGCGGCGCAGCGGCCTCTCCCCCACTGTCCTGCCTGGTTAGCGGGGAAACGAAATTTCGAATTCAACTCTATGTACATGTACTATGACTGTGACTATGACTATCTGCCCCTCCTCCCATTTACTTTATTTATTTATGGATTTATTGATTGATTTGCCAGGGACAGCGCAGTCATACAGAGTGACCGCCAACACTTGTGCGTTTTTGTGTGTTTTCAGCCTCCATCCAGAAGCGCCTGAAGAAGGAGAAGAAGGCCAAGCGGAAGCTGCAGGAGGCGCTAGAGTTCGAGTCGAAGAGGCGCGAACGAGTGGAGGACGTCCTGAAACACTCGTCTTCTTCATCCCCCTCTCCAGAGCCCCACCACAACAACAACAACAAGAACGGTACGAGCGCGCAGAACGACATGAGTCTGCGGGGGGGGGGGTTACCACGGTGACACACTGCACACATCAGCAAACCGAAAAAAAGCTCTGAAACTTGAAAAAAAGGGGTTTATTTATTTCACTGTTTTATCCCTAAATTATGACATGAACATTACTAACAGAGCAATTAGGCGCCTTATTTCCCCGTGGTCGCTCCGTTACCGTTAGCAACCGGTTTGATTGACAGCGTTGCTAAGTGTGTGAGCGGGAAGGGGCGTTACCTTCAACCCACCAACACCGACTTAGTGAAGTAAAAGTAAAGGTCCGCTGTAACGGACCGTTGTGGTGAAGAGGGAGCTGAGCCGAAAGGCAAAGCTCTCGATTTACCGTCGATCTACGTTCCTCCCCTCACCTATGGTCATGAGCTCTGGGTAATGACCGAAAGGACGAGATCGCCGATACAAGCGGCCGAGATGAGTTTCCTCCACAGAATGACTGGACGCTCCCTTAGAGATAGAGTGAGGAGTAGACCTGGTTCAGTCCTGGTTCAGTTCTGGTTTAGTCCTGGTTTGGTCCTTGTTCAATTCTGGTTTAGTCCCAGTTTAGAACCGGTTTAGTCCTGGTTTAGTCCCAGTTTAGACCTGGTTTAATCCCAGTTTAGACCTGGTTTAGACCTGGTTTAGTCCTGGTTTAGTCCCAGTTTAGACCTGGTTTAGTCCCAGTTTAGTCCCAGTTTAGACCTGGTTTAGTCCCAGTTTAGTTCTGATTTAGTCCCGGTTTAGTCCCAGTTTAGACCTGGTTTAGTTCTGGTTTAATCCCAGTTTAGACCTGGTTTAGTCCTGGTTTAGTTCTGATTTAGACCTGGTTTAGTCCCAGTTTAGACCTGGTTTAATCCCAGTTTAGACCTGGTTTAGTCCTGGTTTAGTTCTGATTTAGACCTGGTTTAGTCTCAGTTTAGACCTGTTTTAGTCCCAGTTTAGACCTGGTTTAGACCTGGTTTAGTCCCTGTTTAGTCCCTGTTTAGTCCTGGTTTAGTCCTGGTTTAGTCCTAGTTTAGTCTTGGTTTAGTCTTGGTTTAGTCCTGGTTTAGACCCGGTTTAGTCCTTGTTTAGTCCTGGTTTAGTTCGGGTTGAGACCTGGTTTAGTCCTAGTTTAGTCCTAGTTTAGTCTCAGTTTAGACCTGGTTTAGACCCAGTTTAGACCTGGTTTAGACCCAGTTTAGACCTGGTTTAGTCCCTGTTTAGACCTGGTTTAGTCCCAGTTTAGACCGGGTTTAGTCACAGTTTAGTTCTGATTTAGTCCCTGTTTAGTCCCAGTTTAGACCTGTTTTAGTTCTGGTTTAATCCCAGTTTAGACCTGGTTTAGACCTGGTTTAGTCCTGGTTTAGACCTGGTTTAGTCCCAGTTTAGACCTGGTTTAGACCCAGTTTAGACCTGGTTAAGACCTGGTTTAGTCCCTGTTTAGACCTGGGTTAGTCCCAGTTTAGACCTGGTTTAGTCCCAGTTTAGTTCTGATTTAGTCCTGGTTTAGTCCCAGTTTAGACCTGGTTTAGTTCTGGTTTAATCCCAGTTTAGACCTGGTTTAGACCTGGTTTAGACCTGGTTTAGTCCTGGTTTAGTCTGGGTTGAGACCTGGTTTAGTCCTAGTTTAGTCCTGGTTTAGTCCTGGTTTAGACCCGGTTTAGTCCTTGTTTAGACCTGGTTGAGACCTGGTTTAGTCTCAGTTTAGACCTGTTTTAGTCCCAGTTTAGACCTGGTTTAGACCCAGTTTAGACCTGGTTTAGACCTGGTTTAGTCCCAGTTTAGACCTGGTTTAGACCCAGTTTAGACCTGGTTAAGACCTGGTTTAGTCCCTGTTTAGACCTGGTTTAGTCCCTGTTTAGTCCCAGTTTAGACCTGGTTTAGTCCCAGTTTAGTTCTGATTTAGTCCCGGTTTAGTCCCAGTTTAGACCTGGTTTAGTTCTGGTTTAATCCCAGTTTAGACCTGGTTTAGTCCTGGTTTAGTTCTGATTTAGACCTGGTTTAGTCCCAGTTTAGACCTGGTTTAATCCCAGTTTAGACCTGGTTTAGACCTGGTTTAGTCTCAGTTTAGACCTGTTTTAGTCCCAGTTTAGACCTGGTTTAGACCCAGTTTAGACCTGGTTTAGTCCCTGTTTAGACCTGGTTTAGTCCTGGTTTAGTCCTAGTTTAGTCCTGGTTTAGTCCTGGTTTAGACCCGGTTTAGTCTCAGTTTAGACCTGGTTTAGTCTCAGTTTAGACCTGTTTTAGTCCCAGTTTAGACCTGGTTTAGTCCTTGTTTAGACCTGGTTTAGTCCTGGTTTAGTTCGGGTTGAGACCTGGTTTAGTCCTAGTTTAGTCCTGGTTTACTCCTGGTTTAGACCCGGTTTAGTCCTTGTTTAGACCTGGTTTAGTCCTGGTTTAGTCCAGGTTGAGACCTGGTTTATTACTTGGTCTGGAATGTCCCACAGTGTGGCATTAAACCTTTCTATCTTCATGGGGACCAAACCAGACCCAGTTCCAGGTCAGATCTGTGGAGAGGCTCTAAAACCTCCTGTGATTGAAGAAATGTAAAGTGGAGCTGTTTAAAGTCACACTGTGGAACATTCTGAGCAGAACTACGACGTCTCGGTAGAAAAAGTGTGACATCGTTCAGGTTTTGTGTTGTTTTTTGTCTTGTTTTTGTTCCTTAATCGTTGTATTTACGGCGGTGGGATTGGCCCCTCGCTGAGTTCTCCGATCTCCGTCTTTCCCGCAGACACGAACGGCGCCGAGGAAACGCCGGAGCTCAACGGGAACAAACAGGACCCGGACGCCATCCAAGGCAAGTCCGCACGCACACTTCTCCGAAAAACAGCCCATTATCCGGAGGAATACCGGGAATACACCTGTCCGACGGCGGGATTAACGGAAACGCGGCGGTGGGTTCCGGGAAGGTTTAAAGGAGCTCTACGGGATTTTTACACATTTAAAGGAGACGTGTTCTGTTTTCTGCCGTTTTAACATCGTTTCCTCCTCAAAAACACACCTGGAGTCGTGTTTGTTTCATTCTCATGTTTGAGGAACTTTATTATTTGTCTGTAACATCTCCAAAGCTCCAAACGCTCTGTTCCACCTTGTGATGTCATCAAGTGAACAAAGAGAGGGAGAAAGAGTGGGAGAGAAGGAAGAAGAGAGAGTGAAAGAACGAGGGGTGAGAGAGAGGGATAGAGAGCGAAAGAGGGAGAGGGAGAGAAGGAAGAGGAGAGTGAAAGCGAGAGGAGGGAGAGAGAGAGCGAGGAGGGAGAGAGAGAAGGAGGGAGAGGGAAGAGAGAGAAGGAAGCAAAGAGTGAAAGAGAGAGAAGGAGGGAGAGAGGAGGGAGAGGGGGAGAAAGCGAAAGAGGGAGAGAGAGAGCGAGGGAGGGAGAGAGAGGAGGGAGAGAGCGTGAAAGAGAGGGAGAGAGAAGGAAGAAGAGAGAGAGAGAGCGAAAGAGAGAGGGAAGAGAGAAAAGGAAGAAAGAGTGAAAGAGAGAGAGAGGGAGAGAGAGAGGAGTGAGGGGGAGAGAGCGAAAGAGGGTGAGAGTGAAAGAGAGAGAAGGAGGGAGAGAGGAAGAGGGAGCGGAAGAGAGAGAGTGAAAGAGAGAGAAGGAAGAGAGAGTGAAAGAGAGAGAGCGAAAGAGAGAGAAAGAGAGAAAAGGAAGTGAGAGTGTAAGAGAGAGAGTCAAAGAGATAGAAGGAAGAGAGAGTGAAAGAGAGAGAGTGAAAGAGATAGAAGGAAGAGAGTGAAAGAGAGAGTGAAAGAGAGAGAAGGAAGAGAGAGCGAAAGAGAGCGAAAGAGAGAGCGAAAGAGAGAGAGCGAAAGAGAGAGTGAAAGAGAGTGAAAGAGAGAGAGTGAAAGAGAGAGAGCGAAAGAGAGGGAGAGAGAAGGAAGAGGAGAGTGAAAAAGAGAGGAGAGAGAGAGGGAGGGAGAGAGAGAGCAAAAGAGAGAGAGAGAGAGGACGAAGAAGAGAGAGAGCGAAAGAGAGGGAAGAGAGAGAAAGAAGAAAAGAGAGTGAAAGAGAGAGAGGGAGAGAGAGGAGTGAGAGGGAGAGAGAGCAAAAGAGGGAGAGAGAGAGCAAAAGAGAGAGAGAGCGAAAGAGAGAGAGAGAGTGAAAGAGAGAGAAGGAGGGAGAGAGGAAGAGAGAGCGAAAGAGGGAGAGAGAGAGTGAAAGAGAGAAGGGAAGAGAGTGAAAGAGAGAGAGCGAAAGAGAGAGAGAGAGTGAAAGAGAGAGAAGGAGGGAGAGAGGAAGAGAGAGCGAAAGAGGGAGAGAGAGAGTGAAAGAGAGAGAAGGGAAGAGAGGGAAAGAGAGAGGGCAAAAGAGAGAGAGAAGGAAGAAGAGAGTGAAAGGGAGAGAAGGAGGGTGAGAGAGTGAAAGAAAGAGCGCGAAAGAGAGAGGGAGAGAGAGAAGGAAGAAGAGAGTGAAAGAGCGAGAAGGAGTGAGAGAAAGAGGGAGAGAGTGAACTGCTCGTACTTCATCAAATACAGAACTGGATTATAACTGAGAGGGGAAAAAAAACTGGAATTGGACAAATCTGACCCCAAAACGCACGAAAATATAAGAAATAAGAACGTGTGAACCATGAAGGAGAAAAGAACGAGTGGAGTGAGAAAAGAACGAGTGGAGCCGGGGAAAAGAGGCCACCGAAGAGAAAGAGACAGATGTGAAAAATGTGGCCCTGATTCTCGACCCGGTGACATTTCCTCTGAGCTGACGGACGGTTAACAAGGCGGGTCAACGCCATTTTTAACCCGACGAGAGAGGGAGGGGAGAGGAGGGAGAGAGGGAGGAGAGAGAGAGAGAGAGAGAGAGAGGGAGGAGAGAGGGAGGAGGAGAGAGGGAGGGAGAGGAGAGAGGGAGGGGAGAGAGGGAGGAGAGAGGAGAGAGGAGGGAGGGGAGAGGAGAGAGGGAGGGAGAGAGGGAGGGGAGAGGAGAGAGAGAGAGGGAGGAGAGAGGGAGAGGAGAGAGAGGAGAGGGGGAGGAGAGAGGAGAGAGGGAGGGGAGAGAGGGAGGGGAGAGGGAGGAGTGAGGGAGGAGAGAGGAGGAGGAGAGAGGAGAGAGGGAGGAGAGAGGAGAGAGGAGGAGGAGAGAGGGAGGAGGGAGGAGAGAGGAGGGAGGGGAGAGGGAGGGGAGAGGAGAGAGAGGGAGGAGAGGAGGTGACGGACGGTTAACAAGGAGAGAGGAGAGAGGAGGGAGAGAGGGAGGAGAGAGGAGGAGGAGAGAGGGAGGACAGAGGGAGGAGGAGGAGAGAGGGAGGAGGGAGGAGGAGACAGACTTTTAATAAGGCAATTCAGCAGCATTTTTAACCCAACAACATCTGTACGAGAACTGTACACAAAGGGAAGAGGGAGAGAGGAAGAGGAGGAGCTGATGGACTCTTCACGAGGCAAAGCAGAGCAATGACGTATCCATAGAAACGAGCAGGTGACGGACCCCCAAATCAAAAAGTTACACAG
Source organism: Paratrypauchen microcephalus (assembly GCA_036785185.1). Classification (NCBI taxonomy): domain Eukaryota; kingdom Metazoa; phylum Chordata; class Actinopteri; order Gobiiformes; family Gobiidae; genus Paratrypauchen; species Paratrypauchen microcephalus. Next base: position 2,059,358 of record JAVJIX010000045.1, on the reverse strand, counting down.
TGCACTTTACTTTTATGGTTTATTTTATGGGTTTATTCAAGATAATTATGCATTTAAACACATTTCTGTTCCTGAAATAATGAAGTGTTAAAGTTTTGATTATAAAAAAACTCATTATTATTATTATTATTATTATTATTAATAATAATAATAATAATAATAATAATAATAATAGTAATAATAATAATAATAATAGTATTATTATTAGTATTATTATTATTTTAAATTGTATTTATTTGTATGTATTTACTTATTTTATTATTATTATTATGAATCATTATTATGAATATTATTATTAGGTATTATTAATGATGATGATTGATTATTATTATCATTATTATTATCATTATTACTTTGTTAAATGTATTATTATTATTATATTTTATTTATTTTTATGTATTTTATTATGTATTTTGCATTTTTAGTCATTTTTATTATTATTATTAATGATCTTTATTTTATTTTTTAAAATTTTTACGTTTTTTTAATTATTATTTATTTTGTGTTTATTTTGTATTTTTATTATTTTTATTATTTTTATTATTATTATGAACAGTTTGTATGTTTTTGGTTTTTGTTTTCTTCTGCTTCCATAAAAGGTAAACTTGGCGCAGACCTCAGTGTGTTTAAAGTCGACCTGAACGCCCCCTGATCCCCTTTAAACGGGTCACGGCGTTCTTCTGTCCCATTTTTACGGAGTCTTTGAACGCAGCGAATAAAAGTGGAGGGCAAAAGCAGCTCAGGACGGCGGGTTTATGGACGCCGTTATCCACAAATGTAAACGCTCTGCACACGTCGGCAGAAAACAACGACACCGCCGGGACCAAACAGTCAGGTCTGCGAGAAGAGAGGGAGGAGAGAGGGAACGAGAGGAGAGAGGGAGGGAACGAGAGGGAGGAGAGGAGAGGACCAAACAGTCAGGTCTGCGAGAAGAGAGGGAGGAGAGAGGGAACGAAAGGAGAGAGGGAACGAGAGGAGAGGACCAAACAGTCAGGTCTGCAAGGAGGGAGAGAGGGAACGAGAGGAGAGAGGGAACGAGAGGGAGGAGAGGACCAAACAGTCAGGTCTGCGAGGAGAGAGGGAACGAGAGGAGAGAGGGAACGAGAGGAGAGGACCAAACAGTCAGGTCTGCGAGGAGGGAGGGAGGAGAGAGGGAGGAGAGGGAGGAGAGGAGAGGACCAAACAGTCAGGTCTGCGAGGAGGGAGGGAGGAGAGAGGGAACGAAAGGGAGGAGAGAGGAGAGGACCAGTCAGGTCTGCGAAGAGGGAGGGAGGAGAGAGGGAACGAGAGGGAGGAGAGGACCAAACAGTCAGGTCTGCGAGGAGAGAGGGAGGAGAGAGGGAACGAGAGGGAACGAGAGGGAGGAGAGGACCAAACAGTCAGGTCTGCGAGGAGAGAGGGAGGAGAGAGGGAACGAGAGGGAGGAGAGGACCAAACAGTCAGGTCTGCGAGGAGAGAGGGAGGAGAGAGGGAACGAGAGGAGAGAGGGAACGAGAGGGAGGAGAGGACCAAACAGTCAGGTCTGCGAGGAGAGAGGGAGGAGAGAGGGAACGAGAGGGAGGAGAGGACCAAACAGTCAGGTCTGCGAGGAGAGAGGGAGGAGAGAGGGAACGAGAGGAGAGAGCGAACGAGAGGAGAGGACCAAACAGTCAGGTCTGCGAGGAGGGAGGGAGGAGAGAGGGAACGAGAGGGAGGAGAGGACCAAACAGTCAGGTCTGCGAGGAGGGAGGGAGGAGAGAGGGAACGAGAGGAGAGAGGGAACGAGAGGAGAGGACCAAACAGTCAGGTCTGCGAGGAGAGAGGGAGGAGAGGAGAGAGGGAACGAGAGGGAGGAGAGGACCAAACAGTCAGGTCTGCGAGGAGGGAGGGAGGAGAGGAGGGAGGGAACGAGAGGGAGGAGAGGAGTCAGGTCTGCGAGGAGGAGGGAGGAGAGAGGGAGGAGAGGAGGGAGGGAACGAGAGGGAGGAGAGGAGAGAGGGAACAACAGGGAGGAGAGAAGGGAGGGATGAGAGGAGAAGAGGGGAAGAGGCGGGGTGAGGGCGATTAGGAAAGGAGGGAGAGGAGGAGGAGGCAGAGATTGAGAGGAGAGAGGGAGAGCAAGAGAGAGAGGGAGGAAGGAGGGAGAGATGAAGAGGAGAGAGGGCGAGAGAAAAGAGAGAGAGAGCGAGAGGAAGGAGGAAGTGTGAGGGTGAGAAAGATGGAGGAGGGAGGAAGTAGAGAGAAAGAGAGATAGAGACGGAGAGAAAGGGAGAGGAAGGAGGAAAGTGAGAGGAGAGGGAGGGGGGTAAAAAAGGGAGAGAGAGGTAGAAAGAGGAGGAGAGAGAGAGAAGAGAAAGAGGGTGGAGAGGAGGTGTGTAAATGTCATTTTTTAGTGACACAGATACAATGTTCAGTTATAATTAGGTCTGTCAGTTTAACGCGTTAATTAGATTAATTAATCACACTGCAAATTAACGCGTTATAAAAATTAACACAAGTAATTATGAGCGGCAATTCATTTTAAATTTGGCGTGCGGCGAGCGAATCGCCGCCAGGGCCGAAGAACGGCGACTTTATTTATAAAAAGAACGAAGACGAGACGGTCGACGACAACGCCGAGATTTGGAGCTTTTGTCAAAAAGAATTTTCCTCCAGCCTGACGGATCATTTGAACGATAAACACGTCCGGACAAGTTCCATCGTTACCGGTGATAGAGCGAGTGTGAGCGCACTTCACCAAACCAACAAACCACCAAACCACCAAACCAACACACCAACAACCAACACACCACGCTCACAGAATTTGGTAAACGAATGAGCAAAGCGACCACATGAAAACAAAACTAAAAAAAAACCTAACTCGATCACAAAGTGGGTTCGCTCGATCGCTCACAATCTCTCTTTCACTCTTAAAGGGATATGCCACCCCCAGGTCAAATTTGGGCATCTCCCCACAGTCCAGAGACTAAAATAAGTGGTGGAAAGAGTTTTCCTGCTCACCCAGCCATTGTCCGAGTCTGTCGCCACTGACCGCCGCGGTATCTGCAGCTCCTCCGCCTTAGACTGGAGTCTAACGTCGCCAGAGAAAGATTTCGGCCAAAAGGAATTAATTTGCTCGATGCGTTTCCCAATTACTTTCTGTGTAGTGCGCATTCATATCAAGTGCAAATAAATGTGCAAATCAACACGGAGAGCTTGACTTGGTCATTTTGGGTGGGAACTATTTTTCAGTGCGGAAAAAGAAAGCCGAAGCACACACCACGCTGTGTAACAGGGGAACTCCCTTCCTGGTGCGTAACTGGGATTCCCCTGGCAGCGTGGTGTGTGCTTTGGCTTTCTTTTTCCGCACTGAAAAATAGTTCCCAATCTGAAAAATCTTTCTCTGGCGACGTTAGACTCCAGTCTAAGGCGGAGGAGCTGCAGATACCGCGGCGGTCAGTGGCGACAGACTCGGACAATGGCTGGGTGACCAGGAAAACGCTTTCCACCACTTATTTTAGTCTCTGGACTGTGGGGAGATGCCCAAGTTTGACCTGGGGGTGGCATATCCCTTTAAAATGCGATTAATTAATTACAAATCCTGCAATTAATCTGATAACCAGAGTTCGTTTGCTCCTTTGATTCGGACCTTTTGTTCTGGTGTGAATAAAAACCAAAAATCTCGATCCGGAGCAAACAAGCGAACCGAGACCACCTAAAAAGCTCGGTCTCGGCACGGTTCCATTCAAATCCTGGTGCGGTTGGTTTGAGGTGAGAATGCAGACCGGACTCAATCCGACACAAGTTGGCTTTTTGTACTTAACGAGCTCCCGTCGTATGTCGAGCATTATGGGAAACCGAGGCTTATGAAACAAAACGAAACTTACGAGGCTTATTTACGTTTTGTGTGAAGAGCAAGAGTCAGAACTTGATGCGCACATGAGCTCTGTCCTCCATAGTCGTCTTGTCCTGTGTCTTCGTCATTTGGAAATTGATTGTAAAATAGTGTAAACCTCACGATGCTGCTCAAACATTTGTGTAAAAACTGAGCAAACCATATCGCTATGACGACACTGAAAACGGTAACACCATGATTCTCCTCCTTCACGTGTTTGGACTCGGCTCATTTCTGTCCAATGTCTGAGCGACCTCAGCACACGTGGTTTTGTTTACAGATGTTGGTCCACTTGGGAAAAAAGTGCAGTGTGAAAGCGAACCGCACCAAAATAAAAAAATAAAAAAATAAAAAATTGGTCTGGACCAAAGCAAGTGAACTATCGGACTTTCCTGGTGTGAAAACGACCTTCATGTTTTCATTAGGTGGAGGCTTTACGACCTCTTTTGGGGTTTCTGCCTGTACTGTGCTTTTTAAATTGTTATATGTTATGTAGGTACAAAATAAATAAATCCTGAGTGAAGCGACTCTCTAACCCTCTGACCCTCTGACCCTTTAAAACACCTAAAAACACCTAGAGCTCCTTTAAGTTCCGTATAGAATTTACATTTTCTCCTCATCGTCCCGGAGTGTTCTGTCGTAAAAGAGTACAGGCACGAGGCTTTCTCACCGACTGGATCTGGAATCCTTTTTTATTACATTAAGAGTTTGTTTAAAGCTGCACTGTGTAACTTTTCCGGTAGAGGCTCCATCCAAACACTTTTCTCCATGGAGATATTATCACTGTTTCACAGTATGGCATTAAACATTTCTATTTTACGGACCCCGCTCCTTCCTGCCTCCTCTTTGCTCTTCTCTGGACCAGGTCAGTTCCAGGTCACATCTGTGGAGAGGCGACTCCGCTCACAGTCAGAATGTCTGTTTTTCTCTGTATTTTTGAGCTCTAAAACCACCTGTGATTGAATAAATGTAAAGTAGAGCTGTTTAAAGTCACACTGTGGAACTGGTCTAGGTCTAGTCCTGTTTTAGTCCTGTTTTAGTCCTGGTTTTGTCCGGTTTTAGTCCTGGTTTAGTCCTGGTTTAGTTCTGGTTTAGTCCTGGTTTAGTCTTGTTTTAGTCCGGGTTTAGTCCAGGTTTAGTCCGGGTTTAGTCCGGGTTTAGTCCTGTTTTAGTTTGGGTTTAGTCCTGTTTTAGTTCGGGTTTAGTCCTGGCTTAGTCCTGTTTTAGTCCTGGTTTAGTCTAGGTTTAGTCCTGGTTTAGTTCTGGTTTAGTCCTGTTTTAGTCCTGTTTTAGTCTGGGTTTAGTCCAGGTTTAGTCCGGGTTTAGTCCTGTTTTAGTTCGGGTTTAGTCCTGGTTTAGTCCTGGCTTAGTCCTGGCTTAGTCCTGGCTTAGTCCTGGCTTAGTCCTGGTTTAGTCCGGGTTTAGTCCAGGTTTAGTCCAGGTTTAGTCCAGGTTTAGTCCTGGTTTAGTCCTGTTTTAGTCCTGGTTCAGTGCTCATTTAGTTTTGGTATAATCTTGGTTTAATCCTGGTTTAGTCCTCGTTCAGTGTTCATTTAGTTTTGGTATAATCTTGGTTTAATTCTGGTTCAGTCCTGACCAAAACCAGACCAAGTTCCAGGTCAGATCTGTGGAGAGGCGACCCCGCTCACAGTCAGAATGTCTGTTTGCTTGTTTTTCTCTGTATTTTTAAGCTCTAAAACCTCCTGTGATTGAATAAATGTAAAGTAATGTCACACTGTGGAACATTCCAGGCAGAGCAGTGACGTATCCATAGAAACGAGCAGGTGACGGACCCCCAACGGAAATGTTACACGGTGTTTGGAATCTGGAGTGTTGATGACTGACTCTCGTTGTTTTCTCTCTCCCCAGAATCGCGGTCCTTCCTGAAAACTCCCATGATGTTCTAGAGACTCCTCCTCCTCCTCACCTGTCCCCGCCCACTTCCTGTTTCCCGTTTTGGCTCATTCCCTTTTGAACTGTTACCGTGGAACCAAACACCTGGATCACCTTGGCAACCACGACGAGGAATTTTACCTGTTTAATGTAACGTGTAATATTACGACTACTACGAGCCGTGCCCTCACACCTGGACCTTCGTGCGGTATTTTCGGGGGCGTTTTTGAATTTTCTGAAGACTTTTTGCCACTTTTTTCTTGTTTTTTTGGAAGAAATTTGACAATTCTTCTTCTATTCCTTAAAAAAAAAATCTGTAAGAAAGAAAAACACACCTTTAATGTACTTTTATTTGATCGGACGACACAAAAAAAGTACCGTACGCTGACGTCACCGGCTGAAATGCTCTGATTGGACGATAATCAGCCAATCAGACGCGCTCAGGACTGAAAAAGTTTTGAAAAAAAAAAGTTTTAAAAAAAGTAATAAAAAGACTATTTGTGTCCCACTTTTAGAATTTTCCAAACAAGGACGGTTGGAATGCATGAGAACCTACTCCTATCTCCATCATTCCATGTTTATTTATGGAATTTTCCAATATTTTGACTTTATTCCTTTTTTCCCTCTCTTTTTTACGGAGCCTTGGAAGTGTCATAGGTGAATAAATAAAAAAGCGTGGGAATGACTTATAAGGCATGCGCACGAATTATAAAGCGTGGGAATGACTTATAAGGCGTGCGCACGAGTTATAGAGCGTTGGAACGACTTATAAGACATGCGCACGAATTATAAAGCGTGGGAATGACTTATAAGGCGTGCGCACGAGTTATAAAGCGTGGGAACGATTTATAAGGCGTGCACACGATTTATAAAGCGTGGGATGGACTTATAAGGCATGCGCACGAGTTATAATGCGTAGGAATGATATAAGGCGTGCGCACGAGTTATAGAGCGTTGGAACGACTTATAAGGCGTGCGCACAAGTTAAAAAGCGTGGGAATGACAAGGTGTGCGCACGAGTTATAAAGCGTGGGAACGACTTGTACGGCGTGTGCACAAGTTATAACTCGTGGGTGCTGTGTCTTTTATTTTGGCCTTATTGTGGTGCTGTTGAACTTTGTGACCAGTAGATGGCAGTTGAAGACCAGATATTAATCTGAGTAGCCTTAGTAACAGGAAGTGTGACGAAAACGAAACTTAACAGAGTGATGAATCGAAGGCAGCAGTTGCGTGTTGTTCGAGCTGTAATATATTGCAGAAATGAAAGCGAGGGAACGATTTGTAACGCATCCCCAAACTTTTAAAAACTTTTAACTACTAGAGCGCACGGGTTATAACTCAAGCGCACGCCTTATAAGTCATGCCCACGCTTTATAACTCGTGCGCACACTTATGTCGCTTCCACGCTTTATAACTCGTGCGCACGCCTTATAAGTTGTTCCCACGCTTTATTATTTATTCACCTATAACACTTCCAAGGCTCCGTACTTTCTCGCTTTTTGTCTCCCTCTTTCTTTCTCTCATCTGTCCATTCGCCCTAAAACGATGCAAAAGTTGAATAATTACTGTACTTTTTTTTATGAGAGTGGAGTGCTTTTGAGACGCTGTTAACGGTTTTCCATCGCCTCCTCTTCACCTCGGAAAGCTGTGCACACGTTTTCCTGTTGGGGAAAGTCGAGAAGCGCTTGGTTTGTTTGTCAAAATAATCAAAATTTATACGATAGCTTTCAGTTTCTCAGTGTCTCTCAGTGTCTCTCTCCCTCCTCTCTCCATCTCTTTTTTTCTCTCTCCCTCCTTCTCTCTCTTTCTTTCTTTCACTTTCTCTCACCCTCCTTCTCTTCCTCTTCCCTCTTTTGCTTTTTTCTCCCTTCTCTTCCTCTCCCTCTGTTTTGCTTTCTTTTTAAAATTTTGTCCAGATCAGAGAAATTTGCCATGATTGGACCTTTAAAAGATTTTAAATTGTAAATCTAAAAAAACCCCACAAATTTAAGATTAAGAATATTAAAACTGTTAATCCTAATATTGTTTCCCACGGTCTTAATTTCATAAACGGATTTATTGATAGAGAAAATGTTTTTAACAAATTATGTAAAAACACAAGGTTAAAAAGCAAAAAAAGTTCTTCCAATTTTGATCTATATTCTTAAAAAATAAAATGAAATATAGAAATTTTGCGTCTGACGTCATCAACATTCTCACAAGCTAGCATTAGCGTTAGCATTAGCCAACAGTTTTTCAGTTCGTCGTTTTCACCTTTAGTTGAAAATCAAACTCTTAATCAGGACCATGAACGCTCACAGGAAAATAAAAAGGTGCTCTTTAACCCCTTGATGCCTGAATTTATTTACAAATCTTAAAAAAAATAAAAAAATTGTCAGTGTTTTTGCTTTTTAACTGATGCTAAATGAAGTGCAGATTATTAATTTATCTATAGCACATATTGTAAATATAAATTTGGGTACGCTGCTAATAAGCGACAACAGGCACAAAATGAATGTACAAATACATCAAAAATTCAAATTACAAACCATACATTTTAACAATTAACAGGATTTTGGTTTTGTAACACTATAACACCAAATTTTATAAATAATCTCATATCTCAAGCTGATCCCAGTTTTGCAGCAGCAGCGCTGGTCGCAGGAAGGGCATCAGTGCCATTTTCATTGGCATCTTCATAACTGCTGCTCCTGCTTCTGCAACTACTACTGCTGCTACTACTGCTACTACTACTACTACTACTGCTGCTACTACTGCTACTACTGCTGCTACTACTGCTACTACTGCTGCTGCTGCTGCTGCTGTCATCTCCTGATGTAGGAAAAAAAAAGGTGACAATTTATCTACATAATAAAATCATCTACACATGGTTACATTTATTAATATAAAGTCAGTGACCGCATTATTATTACTGCTATTTTCATCACCTGGTCTGAGAATGTCGTCCTCATCATCATCCCCACTGTCACTGAGACATCATCATCATCACTTTCCACAGGTAGAGCCTGGGCTGGGGTCCACCTTGTTGTCGCTTTGCATAAAACATAGACAGCTTCATTTTGTTCTGTGTAAAATATAGAAAAAAAATATATTCCAGAATGCTATCTTACTCAGTGATTATAGAAATTTGGTAGAATTGTGTTTTCTAAAAAAAAACAATGCTTGTTGGCACTGAAATCGATCTAAATACTACTAAAATGCACTCATTATTGCTATATGTATGGAAGCTATAGAGCAGAGGTCTTCAACAGACCCCCCTAGGGGGGTCGCGGAGGTACTGCAGGGGGGGTCGCGAAATCTTTTGATTTCACTTTAAAATAATATAATTTTATATTTTATAGTGTAAAATACAGTATTAACCTGTGTATTATTTCCTTGTATTGGATGTACCATAACAGAGTAGCAATGTTTATACATGACACTAAGCCCAATTTAATATAAAACACAATTCTATGCCGTATATATAGTAGGGGGTCCCTGGCCCAGTTCGCCATTTGTTTGGGGGTCCCTGGCCTGAAAAACGTTGAAGACCCCTGCTATAGAGGCTAACGCAGTTAGCCCTAGTGGCCGGATGTCGCTAATTCACAACAAACAGAAATCTTCAAATAACTCAAAAAGTTTAATTCACATAAAGTTGATTCCAATATATAAGTTGAAGATGGAGTCAATACACTGGTACATATTTTTATCTTAGTACAACTTACCTCACGTTGGAAAATGTCTGAAACTTTTCAGCCTCAAAACAGAGATTTGCTTCTTCCACTACTTAGCTTCCATAACCCAGATGTTGATCAGCCTCTGAGCGGTCCTACCAGAAACAAGTGCTTGCAAAAGGTTCCTAGGTGTGTGCGTCAAGGGGTTAAATCACTTTTGTGTTATTTAGACAATCTTAAAGCTTTTTTGACCGTGTTTGCTAATGTGCCAGTACATACATGTAGATACATGTAGAACTCCCCCAGCGTGACGTCTCTGCAAATATAAATATAAAGTCACATTTGTGTAACACAAACTTTATAATCTGAACTCTGTATACTTTAAATTTAATACAAACTTTAAAAATAGGCTCCGTACGCAGCAGCACGCTAGGTAGTTCACTGTGTCTCAAAGCTAACAGCCACTTTTATTAAACATGAAAAAAAAGTTGTTAAAATTCAAATTAATTAAGTAAAGACAGCTCTATTTTAAATGTCGAATGCTTCAGTTTAATCTTTAATCTTTCAAATTAAACCAAATAAAGGAAAAAATATCGATGTAAAAAGACATTCTTTGCTTAATTAATGTTCGGTTTTATTAACGTTAGCTGCTAGCCCGTTTAGCTGCACAAATCCACTTCAATCAAATCAATCAAACATTATTTATAAAGCGCTTTTCATACAAAAAATGTAGCACAAAGCGCCTTACAGTGATTAAGGATTAGAAGATTGACTTTTTATTGATCTCACACAAGAGAAATCGTTTACTGCCACTTCTAGTCCTGGACCCTCCACCAGAAAAGTTACACAATGCAGCTTTACATTTGCACATTATAAATAACTGTCACTTATTTTTGGCGTTTGGAAAGTGGATTTTTGGGACTTGAGTTACAGGTTTTGGTGCAATACTCCCGGGACGACGTGTTTAAAGTCTTCATCACTCACACAGAGAGGAAGACGAGTGCACGACCAGGCAAAAGTTTGGACACAATTTAAAGGTTCATTGTCAGTCTGGAGTTTTGTCAGTCCAGTAAAAGGCTTCGGTACGGAAGTTGACAGAGGACATATTCATAAGCAATAATTAAGTCGAGATCTCGAGAAAACAAAACAAAACAGGTTTGGTCAAGATTCAAGAGATTCAAGATTGTTTATTTGTCATATGCAGAATCAACACAAGGTCAACAATGCAATGAAATGCTTAGGATCAGAAGAACCGTTGACTCGCTAAGATAGTCAAGAAGGTCCAGGTTTAGTCCAGGTTTGGTCCAAGTTTAGTCCAGGTTTGGTCCAGGTTTAGTCCAGGTTTGGTCCAGGTTTGGTCCAGGTTTGGTCCAGGTTTAGTCCAGGTTTAGTCCAGGTTTGGTCCAGGTTTGGTCCAGGTTTGGTCCAGGTTTGGTCCAGGTTTGGTCCAGGTTTGGTCCAGGTTTAGTCAAGGTTTAGTCCAGGTTTGGTCCAAGTTTAGTCCAGGTTTAGTCCAGGTTTAGTCCAGGTTTGGTCCAGGTTTGGTCCAGGTTTGGTCCAGGTTTGGTCCAGGTTTAGTCCACGTTTAGTCCACGTTTAGTCCAGGTTTTTTGTCTGGCAGTCAGGCTGACTTCAGGTCTATTTCTCATTCTGAATAGACCCGTTTTTGGTCATTTGAATGTCTGGAATAATAATCGATCAGCTGATAAGGCAATATATTGATCAAGGGTTGACACAGGGGGAGATTGCATTATGTCTTTTAATTCGGGACAATTTCAAGATTAGTCGGCGGCACCTCCGCAGAGGGATGGGCAAAGTGAGGCTTCATGAAACACCGAAGCAGTTGAAGCGATTGTGCTGGAGCTGAAACACAGTTCGAAACTCTCCACAGTGACATCTAGTGGCGATATGTTAGAACTACAACATCCAGAATGTTTCATGTTTTGAGACAGAATAATTTTTTGTTTTCTCAAGATCTCAAAATACAGTCATACTTCACCTTACGAAATTAATTTGTTCCAGAAGTGGTTTTGTAGTGTTTTTTTTTTTCGTAAGTAGAGTTGCAAGGTAAAAGGCCTGATTCGTTCCTAGCCAATGGGAGGCCAGCGGGGTGGTGGGAGAGTGCATTTACAAGTGTATTTACGTTTCAGGGGATTCGGGCGGCTGCGAACGAAAATTTTGCGTAAAGGCATTTATTTCGTAACTTGGATTATTCGTTAGTTGGGTCTTTCGTAAGGTGAGGTATGACTGTAACAGTTTTGTTTTCTCGAAATAATGAATTAATTGTGTCGCTTTTTCGAGATCTTGAGCTAATTTTCTTGTTATTAAGGTGGAAAATAATCATTCTGAACATGGCCTCTGTCGGCTTCCGGACTTCGGCTTTCTTCTGTCTCTGATAATGTGTTCATCCCGGTGTTAAAATTCAAATGAATTAAAGTAAAGACGACTGTGTTATTTTAAATGTAGAACACTTCAGTTTGTGACGTTGTTTTAATATTGATTACACCTCAAAATAAGCATTAGCGTTAGCACTGAGACTCAAACATCTCGCTTTCTAAACACAGAAGAGTCCGCCGCTCAAGACTTCATTTTATTTGTGTAATTTGTAACATGTTTTCAGTCTCATCCACCACAGCTCCTGTTCACTGCTGCATCATTAAATATTTATTCATTTTAGCACAACTCAGCAAAAAAAAACATAGATACAGAATTGGACAGGAAGTAGTGACGCTAATAGTGCAGCTGCCGATGTTGTGCACAGATGCTAGTCCTTTTGCACAACGGCTGGAAGTGTCGTCCTGGAGGTTTGTGGAACTTCTGGTTTACGGTTTTCTGTGGCAAAATATCTGTAGAAATGTCCCACCAGCTTCATAAATCTGCTCCATCACCAAATCTTCAGCCAACAAGGTCCGCAAAGGAGAAACGTTCTTCAAGAAGAATTTATCCACAACGATCGAGGGAAGAAAGACGAAAGTTTAAAGGAGAACGACGACGAGCTTTAGAGAAATACTGAGAAAAACGAATGATACGATCCAGCTTTTTCAGTTTCGATATGTTATGATCATGAATTAAACAGAAGGAACTTGTTCACTCAGACTGCTCCTAGAATTCAAATTAAAAATCGTTTTCAGACATAACTTCACCTCAAATTGCAAAATATCAAATTTGACTCAATCTGAAGAAGCATTTTTAAAAATATTAACATCGGCATATAGATGATCTACCCAAAAAATGATATCCAAATTACACAACGCTCTATTTACTACTGACAAGAATAAAACACTTTATGTGAAACAGAAATGGGAAAAGGAGGCGGCTGTAGAAATGACAGAGGATGAATGGGAGGGCATCTGGTCATTTCAGTGATCGTCACGGCCTCCCTGTCCTGGAGGGAGCATGGCTGGAAGAATATTATTAGATATTTTAAAACCCCAGTTCAGGGAGCCAACAAGTCATCAGGCTGGTTTTTGGAGTAAATTTACCATTTAATTAACTCTGTATTTAGGTAGGGTTACTTTTCTGGAACGGAAAAGTGATAAGAAGTTGTTACAAGCAAAAAGAACATCACAAAAAATGTCTAAGGCTACGTTTATACGACGACGATCAAAACAGAAGACGCAAAAGTGGCGTCTCGTCTTCAATTTTTTTATCTGCGTTTAGACGAGCGTTCTCAACAGGAACTGTTTGTTTATACGAAGACGCAAAAGTGGGCGAATTCGATTGAATATGCATGCCAGGCCGCTAGGTGGCACTGTGATAGAGCAGCGGCATGTCGGCGAGCATGCGCAAAATTGTCATTTTCTAATAGTTTATTTTACCCGTCTCTGTTCACCTATGGTATCCGTATACATTTTATACAATTGTTGAAATGACTCTTGTATGTTGACTAGAGCGGCTAGCGCAGCTTGAACATCCGCGGTATCAAGGTAGTCAGACATGTTTGTTATTGTTTTGACCGGCTTGGCGCATCCAGTGTGACGTCATGTGTATGCGACGTGAACATGTTTTGCGCTTCTTGCCGTTTAGACGGAGACGCGACCCGGGCCGTCTTCAGATTTTTGCGGTTTCAGAGCCCGACGGCGAAGTTGCCGTGTAAACGAAAGACACTTCCGATAGAATATTTTGTCATTTTCAGTCGCAATCGTCCTCGTCTAAACGGCCCCTAACCCTGTGTCGCCTTCATTGGATGGCTGGTTTGACATTTTCAAGATGGAAAAGCTTAAACTTAATCAGTAAACATTCAAAGAGACACATTTTATAATATTTGGAACAAATGGATTAAGTACATCATCCCAACTAGAAAAGATTTCTTGTAACTTCTCCACTTCTGGTGAAGATTTGTTTTATTTTATTTTACACTGTATAATACAACGTTTCTGATGGTATTTCTGTTCTAGTAAGCTCCCCCGTTTTTGTAAATAGTTTAGTTTTTTTTTCCCTTTTCTTTTTTTCATAATATACTAAAAATAGGAAAGATTATATTTGAATTGGAAATCTGTAATATGCTCTTTTCAAATTAAAAAAAAAAAAAAAAAAAAGGATTTCATGACGTCGATATCAGCAGAGACAGATTGAATGTGAGACTCTCTGGGACCAGAAAGTTTTTCTCAGTATTTCTCTAAAGCGCGTCGTCGTTCTCCTTTAAACTTTCGTCTTTCTTCCCTCGATCGTTGTGGATAAATTCTTCATGAAGAATGTTTCTCCTTTGTGGACTTTGTTGGTTGAAGATTTGGCGATGGAGCAGATTTATGAAGCTGGTGGAGAAAACGCCGGACATTTCCACAGACAATCTACAGCGGGGCACTTCCGGTGTGAAAAAGGTCAATTACAGTGAAGTTATTACATACAGCTGTTTAAGCCTTTATTAAACCAAATGACTGATATTGGACGCACTAATTTACTCGTTATTTTCAGGTGAACAAACCAAGCGCTCCTCTCCTCCGTCGACAGCCTTTCGTCCCGGCCTTTCGTGTCCCTGGTTTGCGAACGTTTTGTGTTGCAGTTTTGTTGCTAACTGCGTGTTTTGTTGTTCATTTGTTCTAATAATATTTGACATGTTTGGGGTTTGCGGTACCTCGGGGTGGGCTGGAGGGGCGGGGCTAGGGGGTAGGGGGTAAACGAAGGGGCCCTCTGTGTAGATAGAGACATGTGTTCTTTCCTGGTTTCTGTTTCATGGGTTGAGTTGGAGCTCCCAGTCTGTCACTGTTGGATTTGAGCTGATGCAAATATACAGTATTATAATAAAAGGCTCAGAGTCGTGATTTATGCACCTTTTACACACATACATCTTTTTTTTTATTTTTATTTTATTCTTGCCTCAAGTGGAGGAGTTCAAGTATGTCGGGGTCTTGTTCTCGAGTGAGCGGAGGATGGAGCGTGAGATTGACAGGCGGATCGGTGCGACGTCGACAGTGATGCGGTCGCTGTACCGGACCGTTGTGGTGAAGAGGGAGCTGAGCCGAAAGGCAAAGCTCTCGATTTACCGTCGATCTCCGTTCCTCCCCTCACCTATGGTCATGAGCTCTGGGTAATGACCGAAAGGACGAGATCGCCGATACAAGCGGCCGAAATGAGTTTCCTCCACAGAGTGGCTGGACGCTCCCTTAAGAGATAGGGTGAGGAGTAGACCTGGTTCAGTCCTGGTTTACACCTGGTTTAGTCCCGGTTTAGTCCTGGTTTAGTCCCAGTTTAGACCTGGTTTAGTCCCAGTTTAGAACCAGTTTAGTCCTGGTTTAGTCCTGGTTTAGTCCCGGTTTAGTCCTGGTTTAGTCCTGGTTTAGTTCTAATTTAGTCCCAGTTTACTCCCAGTTTAAACCTGGTTTAGACCTGGTTTAGTTCCAGTTTAGACCTGGTTTAGTCCCAGTTTAGACCTGGTTTAGTCCGGGTTTCACCCCAGTTTAGTCCTGGTTTAGTCCCGGTTTAGTCCTGGTTTAGTCCTGGTTTAGTTCTAATTTAGTCCCGGTTTACTCCCAGTTTAAACCTGGTTTAGACCTGGTTTAGTTCCAGTTTAGACCTGATGTAGTCCGGATTTCGTCCCAGTTTAGTCCAGTTTAGTCCCGGTTTAGTTTTGGTTTAGTCCTGGTTTAGTTCTAATTTAGTCCCGGTTTACTCCCAGTTTAAACCTGGTTTAGTCCCAGTTTAGACCTGGTCTGGCTCGGGCATCTGTTCCGGACGCCTCCTGGACTCCTCCCTCAGGAGATGTTCCGGGCACGTCCCACCGGGAGGAGGCCCCGGGGAAGACCCAGGACACGCTGGAGGGACTATGTCTCCCGACTGGCCTGGGAACGCCTTGGGGTCCCCCCGGAGGAGCTGGAGGAAGTGTCCGGGGTGAAGGAAGTCTGGGAGTCCCTGCTTAGACTGTTGCCCCGGCGACCTGGCCCCGGATAAGAGGAAGAACATGGGTGGATGGAGTATCACCACATGACATCACAGGGTGGAACAGTGTTTTCCATTTGAGAGAAGAACTACAGGGTTTGTGCGTTAAACATGTTTTTAAACTCCACACACCTTCACTTGAATCATTTGGATCATTCCGGACCTGGAGTTGCCGAACTCGACTGAACTAAAGGTAAAAGTTCACTGTTCACTTGGAAACTACCACTTGATGACATCACGAGGTGGAACAGAGCGTTTGGAGCTTTGGAGATGTTACAGACAAATAATAAAGAGTTCCTCAAACATGAGAATGAAACACAACTCCAGCTCTGATTTTGAGGAGAAAACGACATTAGAACATGACTTTAACCTCACAAGAGTCAGTTTTGTGTGACAGAGGAGCTTTAAAAACACAGTGGAACACTTCCTGTATGAAGGAAATATTATACAGGGTTTGTGTGTTAAACTTGTGTGAATGAAACAAAACACAACTCCAGATCTGTTTGTGATGAGGAAATCAGAAAAATTGTGTAATATGGGCTCTTTTAACGCTCTGTTCCACCTTGTGATGTCATCATGTGGTGATACAGGAAGTGCGTCACTGTGTTTTTAAACTCCACACACCTTCACTAGAATCATTTCAGACCTGGAAACGTCTAAATCTCGACTGAATTACCCAATTCCAGGTCAGTTTTTGAGGAGGAACGTCATTAGAACACGACTTGAAGCTCACAGGGGTCAGTTTTGCATGACATAGGAGCTTTAAAAACACAGTGGAGCACTTCCTGTTTGACCAAAAACGAAATATTATAGAGGGTTTGTGCGTTAAAAGTGTGTGAATGAAACAAAACACATCTCCGGGTGTGTTTTTCAGGAACAACAACATTAGAACATGACTTAAAGCTCATAAGAGTCAGTTTTGCATAATATTGGAGCTTTAAAAACACAGTGGAGCACTTCCTGTATGACCAAAAACACAAAAGACACACACACACAAAAAAAAACACAACTCCAGGTGTGTTTTTGAGGAGGAAACAGACCTGGAGTTGTGTTTTACGACCCAGAAATGGAGAAGCGGAAGAAGATGGATGGACATGAATTGACGACTGTTTCGTTCATTAATTCGTTGCGATTCTCTCGTATATTTATGTTTTTCTTCTAAACGCGGAGAAGGTCCAGCACATCTCCTCAAATGAAGCAAATGAAAAGCCCTTCCCTGAGGTCACATTTAAAACCTCCGTCTCCATCGCGTCGCTCGACCTGAAGCTCGGATCCGCGTACGTCCGAATGCTGATTGGCGTTAATTCGGCGTCTGTCCGCCATCCTGAGTGACCCGCGCTCCGGTAAACAGCGACGTCCATTCTCTTCATTAGCGTCGTATTGGAGCTGTGCATGAAGCGCTGCGTCTGCTCTTAAACAAATCCAGACAAACACGCCGCAGAAACGAAACGATGAAAGAAACATTTTTATTGATATTGGTTTTGAGTTTAAATGATTCTAATAAAGAACATTGAGGTCAAATAAATGCGTTTTGTTTTCGTTTTAAACCCGTTTTATTACGCAAATTTGACTCTTGTGATGTTTAAGTCGAGTTCTTCCTGTGTTTGTTTCATTCTCATGTTTGAGAAACTCTTTATTATTCGTCTGTAACATCTCCAAAGCTCCAAACGCTCTGTTCCACCTCGTGATGTCATCAAGTGAACAGTGAACTTTTACCTTTAGTTCAGTCGAGATTCGTAAAGAAATTCCAGATCTGAAATTATCCAGATGATTCTAGTGAAGGTGTGTGGAGTTTAAAAACACAGTGGAGCACTTCCTGTATCACCACATGATGACATCACAAGGTGGAACGGAGCGTGTGGATCAGTTTCGTCTTATTTTATTTTGTATGAAGGAAATAAATACATGTCTTCAGTCATTGCATTTGTATCGGCGGAATATCGGCAGATGCTTAAAGATATAGTATCGAAATTGGTATTGGAACTGAAAAAGCTGGATCATATCGAAACTGAATAACCTGGATGGTATCACATCAAAATAAAAAAAAATTGATTATATCAATACAGCGGTCCCTCGTTTATCGCGGGGGTTAGGTTCCAGAAATATCCTGTAATAAGAGAAATCCGCGAAGTAGGACAACTTTATATTTTACAATTATTCTACATGTTTTAAGGCTGTAAATGCCTCACCACACACATTATACACTTTTCTCAGACTGGAATTAACATTTTCTCACATTCCTCTCTCGTTTAAACACTCAAACTTTCATAGATTTTCAACAAAATGTATTAATAGTGAAGCGTGGGGGCTCCAGAAGCCCCGCCGGACGTGCGAGGAGCACTGCCACGTCCCGGGACGCGACGCGCACCAACCCCTTGGAGAAGTGCGCGACACGTGCGCCCCTCATCGTGGTCAAATCCATTACGGAGCAGCACGACCGGCGCGAGGCCGCGCGTACACCGGGGCTGCGAACACGAGATCGAACCGCGGCGCCCGGACCGCGTCCTCTCAGCCCAAGACACAAACTGAACACGCACAAACAAACGCAAGAGCCGCACGAAACCAGCAACAAGCCGCACGGAGTGATTTAATCCTGGTTTAGACCTGGTCCAGTCCTGGTTTAGTCCAGGACCAGTCCAGGTTTAGACCTGGTTTAGTCCATGTTTAGTCCTGGTCTAGTCTCTTAGCCAATCAGGACGCAGAACACAATGTTACACTATAAAAAAAATTGGAGAAAAGTAAAATTAAAAAATCCGCTAAACAGCGAGGCCGCGAACAGTGAACCGCGATAGAGCGAGGGACCACTGTACTGAAAATGCTGGATTGTATCGAAACTGAAAAAGCTGGATCGTATCAGAACATCGAAACTGAAAAAAATCTGGATTGGATCGAAACCTCAAAACTGAAAAAATTGATTTTATTGAAACTGAATAACCTGGATGGTATCACAACCTCAAAACAAAGTTTGTTTGGTTGAAACCAAACAAACTTTGTCCAGTTGACAAATTGAACTTCTCCTTTGATCATGGATTCTACCTGGACGACTGAGGGACTTTTCACGCAACCTCAAAACTTAAAAATCTGGATTATATCAAAACTGTAAAATCTGGATTAGATCGATATTGTAAAATCTGGATTATGTCGAAACTGTAAAATCTGGATTAGATCGATATTGTAAAATCTGGATTATATCAAAACTGTAAAATTTGTATTATATTAAAACTGTAAAATCTGGATTATATCAAAACTGCAAAATTTGCATTATACCAAAACTGTAAAATTTGTATTATATCAAAACTGTAAAATCTGGATTATATCAAAACTGTAAAATCTGGATTATATCAAAACTGTAAAATCTGGATTATGTTGAAACTGTAAAATCTGGATTATGTCGAAGCTGTAAAATCTGGATTATATCAAAACTGTAAAATTTGTATTATATCAAAACTGTAAAATCTGGATTATGTCAAAACTGTAAAATCTGGATTATGTCAAAACTGTAAAATGTGTATTATATCAAAATTAAAATGTGTATTATATCAAAACTGTAAAATGTGTATTATATCAAAATTAAAATGTGTATTATATCAAAACTGTAAAATGTGTATTATATCAAAATTAAAATGTGTATTATATCAAAACTGTAAAATCTGTATTATATCAAAACTGTAAAATTTGTATCAAAACTGTAAAATCTGGATTATATCAAAACTGTAAAATCTGGATTATGTTGAAACTGTCAAATCTGGATTATATCAAAACTGTAAAATCTGTATTATATCAAAACTGTAAAATCTGTATTATATCAAAACTGTAAAATCTGGATTGTATCGAAACTGAAAAAGATGGATCGTATCTGAACAGAAAAAGCAGGATCAGTGCCTCTCTAGTTTCAGAAAAATCTTTTTATACAAATTGAAATCACGTAAAGAAAGTTTTGAGTGTGTGCGAAAAGACAAATATTCTGAATTCATGTATATTGTTGTTGTTTTTTTTTTTTTAGCGTGCATTACTCACCCTTCTCCCCCGCGATCATCTCTCCTGCCGTCCTTCCACATTTGATTTTGTATTCATCCCTCCATCCCTCCGCCCGTCCTCCATCGCTCCATCGCTCCATCGCTCCATCGCTCTCTCTTTACCAAACAGCTGATGTCACTTTTTCCATTTTGCACTAATGGCCCGGGCAAAAACACAAGAGCCAAGATGGACGTTTACGCCAGGATCAAAAAAAAAGAAAAAAAAAGGAGAGGATGAAGAAGGATGGATGGGAGATGAAAGGGTAAAGGAAGCGTTTGGGAAAAGGTGATGAGGAGGAGGAGAGGAAATGATGGACAGATCAAGAGTAATGGAACGAGAGGCCATAAGAACGAATGAAGAAAACACAGAGATGACAACGGTTTAAAGGGCCCGATTTTCTGTTTCCTCGTCACAAACACCCGGAGCTTCTCCTCCATCCGGCCTTTCAGTTCCGATACCATCCGGCTTTTTCAGTTTTGATGTTTCGATACGATCCAGTTTTTTCAGTTTTGATGTTTCGATACGATCCAGTTTTTTCAGTTCCGATACGATCCAATTTTTTTCAGTTTTGATGTTTCGATACGATCTGGCTTTTTCACTTTCGATATGATCCAGCTGTGTCAATTTCGATGTTTCAATACGATCCAGTTTTTTTCAGTTTTGATACGATCCATTTTTTTTTTATTTTAAAGGTCCCATGGCATGAAATTTTTGAACGTTAACGTTTGAACGTTAATGTGAGCTCCCCTACCCTGTTTAGCCCCCCCCCCCATGGTTAAAAGTTGCGAAATGTCTAAACTGAGCATTTGCAATCCTTTTCTGAGTTACAAAAAATCGGAGCTCAAACGGGCGATTTTGAACAAGGCACCTTATTGACGTCAGATCGAAAAAAGAAATGCAAATGCAGTTCCACCCCCGTCTGTCTGTACTCAGCGTCTCTGTAAATCACGCCCAGAGAGTTTGGACTGCGAATGCGCTAGGCAATGCGAAAAGCGTTTTTTTATTTGCCTGGAGGCACGTCCGAGTGTTTCTAGGCTCGGAAGTCCTTTATCTGAGCCTCTGGACCTTTGAACAGCAGTGGTTTAATTTTATTTTATGTGGAAATGTGTTTATTTTTCAATGGAACGCTTCAAATCTCTCCCCCCGTGCAAAAACACGGAAATGGATCAGCTGAGGGCTCAGAGCAGAGCGGAGAGTTTGGCCACGCCCCCACCCTCTACTATAGGCCAGCTCTTTTCCTCCTCATTTGCATTCAAGCAACAACGCCCATTATGGAGTGTTCAGAGAGAGAAAAATTACTCTTTCTCAGCTTATCTCTGTTTCTCATGCACTGAGTGTTGATTTTGAAGAAGGATTCATTTACAGTATTAGGGAACCATTAAGGAGCCATATAAAAGCATCAAGAAGTACCATGTCATGGGACCTTTAATGTTGTGATACCATCCGGGTTATTCAGTTTCAATATGATCCATCTTGTTCAGTTTCAATATCAATACGATCCAGCTTTTTCAGTTCCGATACTATATCTTTAAGCATCTGCCGATATCCACCGATACAAATGCAATGACTAAAGACATGTATTTATCTTCTTCATACAAAATAAAATAAGACGAAACTAATCCAAGCGTTCCGTTCCACCTTGTGATGTCATCATGTGGTCATACAGGAAGTGCTCCACTGTGTTCTTAAACTCCACACACCTTCACTAGAATCATTTGGATCATTTCGCCCGTGGAATTTCTCTCCCAATCTCGACTGAACTAAAAGTGAAAGGAGCTGTTCACTTGAAAACTTCATACGCACTTGATGACATCACAAGGTGGAGCAGAGCGATTGGAGCTTTGGAGATGTACAGACGAATAAGTCAGCGTTAAACAACTTGGAGCTGTGCGTTCTGCAGTTTTAACTCACTCAGCGGAGTCGTAGAACGCCACGACTTACTGCGGAGTGCGTGAAACCCGCAGAACGCGCAGCTCCAAGTTGTTTAATTTGCTGTTACCATGGCGACAGACTGAAACTGAAACTCACCTGCTCCCCCGTCTGCGAACGTCCAGAATATCAGTTATTTCAGTGTTTTAAATGACGCTGGACTCCACGTTCTCCTCAGAGCAGGCGAGGATGTGTTCACCCATTGCTATGGCGACGTCATGGCGATGGCCCGGGACCGCGGCGAGCCTCCGTCACACGTGCACGCTCATCATGTTCATACAGGATCTCAGCTAAAGGTCCTAGTTTGGTCCTTCTTAAGACCTGTTTAAGTCCTTAATCTTTTAGTCTTGGTTTAGTCCTAGTTTAGTCCTAGTTTAGTCTTGGTTTAGTCCTGATTTAGTCCTGGTTTAATCCTGGTTTAGTCCTTTCTGATTTAGTCCTGGTTCAATCGTAGTTTAGTCTTGGTTAAGTTCTGGTTTAGTCCTGGTTTAGTCCTGGTTTAATCCTATTTTAGTCCTGGTTTAGTCCTTTCTGATTTAGTCCTGATTCAATTGTAGTTTAATCCTGGTTTAGTCCTAGTTTAGTCCTGGTTTAGTCTTGGTTTAGTTCTGGTTTAGTCCTAGTTTAGTTCTGGTTTAGTTCTGGTTTAGTCCTGGTTTAGTCCTGGTTTAGTTCTGGTTTAGTCCTGGTTTAGTCCTTTCTGATTTAGTCCTGGTTCAATCGTAGTTTAGTCTTGGTTTAGTTCTGGTTTAGTCCTGGTTTAGTCCTGGTTTAATCCTAGTTTAGTCCTGGTTTAGTCCTTTCTGATTTAGTCCTGATTCAATCGTAGTTTAATCCTGGTTTAGTCCTAGTTTAGTCCTGGTTTAGTCCTGGTTTAGTCTTGGTTTAGTTCTGGTTTAGTCCTAGTTTAGTTCTGATTTAGTTCTGGTTTAGTCCTGGTTTAGTCTTGGTTTAGTTCTGGTTTAGTCCTAGTTTAGTTCTGGTTTAGTCCTGGTTTAGTTCTGGTTTAGTCCTGGTTTAGTCTTGGTTTAGTTCTGGTTTAGTCCTAGTTTAGTTCTGGTGTAGTTCTGGTTTAGTCCTGGTTTAGTTCTGGTTAAGTCCTGGTTTAGTCCTGGTTTAGTCTTGGTTTAGTTCTAGTTTAGTTCTGGTTTAGTCCTGGTTTAGTCCTGGTTTAGTCCTAGTTTAGTCCTGGTTTAGTCCTGGTTTAGTCTTGGTTTAGTTCTGGTTTAGTCCTAGTTTAGTTCTGGTTTAGTCCTGGTTTAGTCCTGGTTTAATCCTGGTTTAGTCCTGGTTTAGTCCTGGTTTAATCCTGGTTTAGTCCTAGTTTAGTCCTGGTTTAGTCCTGGTTTAGTCCTGGTTTAGTCCTGGTTTAGTCCTAGTTTAGTCCTAGTTTAGTCCTGGTTTAGTCCTGGTTTAGTCCTGGTTTAGTCCTGGTTTAGTGAGAGGCAGAGCAGTGATATGGAAAAGCTTTAAACGAGGAGCAGAGCGTTAAAACTGCAGAAGTTGTTTAAGGCGCTGTTACCAACACAAAAAAGTGATTAAAACATACAAAATCTACAGGAAATATCGATAACATAACAAGATAATTCACCCCTGCATTTTGTGTTACACTTTATTTTAATTGGTTAAAGGGATAGTTTTTTTTTTTTTTTTTTTAATGTGAATCTGTTCGGCGTCCCCTTCAGCAGTGTCGTGCATTAACACTGACTTACCCCTGACAGTGTCCTCTGAGCCGAGTTCTGCCCCGATTCTGGAGCTGACGAAAGTAGTTCCGGCAAGTTAGCGGGGACAGTTAATAAAGCTTGTTTTTCTTCTCAAAACAATATTTGTCCAAAAAGTGATATAAAAGTGATCACAAAACAGTTGTCCACAAAAAAGTCAGAAGTCTAAATCGCTTGGTGTTATTTTCTCTCGAGTCCTTGTAAACATCGCCACTTCCAAGTGAACAGGCTAATAATAATAATAATAATAATAATAATAATAATAATAATAATAATAATAATAATAATAATAATAATAATAATAATAATAATAATAATAATAATAATAATAATAATAATAATAATAGGCACGCAGTGATACGACTCAAGAGAAAATAGCACCAAGCGATTTAGACTTCTGACTTTTTCGTGTGCAACTGTTTTGTGATGCAAATATATGACTTTTTGGACAAATGTTTTGAGAAGAAATACAAGCTCCAGAACTGGGGCAGAACTCAGCTCAGAGGACACTGTCAGGGGTAAGTCAGTGTTAATGTACGACACTGCTGAAGAGGGCGCCATACAGATTCACATTTTAAAAAAAACCTAATCCTTTAAGTGCATTTGCATTTTTCCTCTTGTGTAGTTGGTTGTTTCGTGGATTGTAGGTGTTGTGTGATTTTGTGCTGCTTGTGTGTTTTTCATGTTTTTTTCTAATCAGGGACTCCCAGACTTCCTTCACCCCGGACACTTCCTCCAGCTCCTCCGGGGGGACCCCAAGGCGTTCCCAGGCCAGCCGGGAGACATAGTCCCTCCAGCGTGTCCTGGGTCTTCCCCGGGGCCTCCTCCCGGTGGGACGTGCCCGGAACACCTCCTGAGGGAGGCGTCCAGGAGGCGTCCGGAACAGATGCCCGAGCCAGACCAGGTCTAAACTGGGACTAAACCAGGACTAAACCAGGAGCAGCAGCTTTACTCTGAGCCCCATTGAGGTGTGGTGATACTGTGTTTTTAAACTCCACACACCTTCACTAGAATCATTTGAATATATCCATTTCTTCTAAACTAAAGGTAAAAGGAGCTGTTCACTTGAAAACTACCACTTGATGACATCACAAGGTGGAACAGAGTGCTTTCTGTAGAGAGAAGAGCTCAGTGCAGGTTTGTGGGTTAAACGTGTGGATAAAGCCTCTGGAGATCAGAAGGAGCAGCAAGAGGAGAGCGAGGCCTCTGCTCCAACACTCCTCCATCCTCCATCCTCCCATCACACTCTAATGAAGAGGAATGACAGGGCCGGAGGGAGGGAGGGAAGGAGAGAAGGGAGGGAGGAAGGGTGGGAGAGAGGGAAAGAAAGAGGGAGGAGAGAGAGAAGGGAGGAAGGGAGGGAAGGGAGGAGGGAGGGAGGGAGGGAAGGAAAGAGGGAGAGGGAAGGAAAGAGGGAGGGAGAGAGAGAAGAGAGGGGGAGAAGGGAGGAGGGAGGGAGAGGGGGAAGGAAAGAGGGAGGAGAGAGAGAGAAGGGAGGAGGAGAGAGGGAGGGAGAAAGGGAGTGATGGGGAGAAGGAGGGAGGGGTGAGAGAGAAGGAAGATGGAGAGAGGGGAGGAGAGGGTGGAGGGAGAGGGGGCAAGAGAGAGATGGAGAGAGAAAGAGAGGAGAGAGAGAGTATAAAGAGAGAAGGAGGGGTGAGAGAGGGCTTCTCTTCCTCTCTCTCCCTCTGTTCAGTCTTTTCTTTATGTATTTGTTAGGTCTCTCTCCTTTCTTCATGTATCACTTTTTTGTGTATTGTTTGTTGTTTCTTTCTCTCCCCCTTTCCTTCTCTCCCTCCCCCTTTGTCTCCTCCTCCCTTCCTCTCTTCTATCTTTTCTTTGTATTTTTCTCGACTCTCTCTCCCTCTTTTCCTTCTCTCCTCCCCCCTCTCTCTCCTCCTTTCTCCTCTCCTCCTCTTTCTCTCCTCCTCCTCCCTCTCCTCTTTTCTTTGTATTTTTTCATGTCTCTCTCCCTCCCTCTCTTTCTGTCCTCCTCCCTCTCTTCTTTCTTTTCTTTGTGTATTTTTTGTCGTGGCTCTTTCTCCCTCCTTCTTTATCTCCTCCTCCTCCCTCTTTCCTTCTCTCCTCTTCCTCCCTCTCTTCTCTCTTTTCTTTGTGTTTCCTCGTGTGTCTGTCGCTTGTTTGATTTGATGGATGGAGCGTGTCCGCACAAACACCTGCCACACAAACACATTATTTCTGTATTAGCCACAACAGGACGCCCAAATATGGACACGCACGAACACACACGCCCAAATATGGACACGCACGCCCAAATATGGACACGCACGCCCAAATATGGACACGCACGCCCAAATATGGACATGCAGGCCCACATATGAACACGCACGAACACGCACGCCCAAATATGAACACGCACGAACACGCACGCCCAAATATGGACACGCACGCCCAAATATGGACACGCATGCCCAAATATGAACACGCACGAACACGCACGCCCAAATATGAACACGCACGCCCAAATATGGACACGCACGCCCAAATATGAACACGCACGCCCAAATATGGACACGCACGCCCAAATATGGACACGCACGAACACGCACGCCCAAATATGGACACGCACGCCCAAATATGGACACGCACGCCCAAATATGGACACGCACAAACACACACACCCAAATACGGCCACGGACGCCCAAATACGGCCACGCACGTCCAAATATAAACACGCACACCCCAAATATGAACACGCATGCCCAAATACGGACACGCACACCCAAATACGGACACGCATGCCCAAATACGGACACGCACGCCCAAATATGGACACGCACAAACACCCATGCCCAAATACAAATACGCACGCCCAAATATGAACACAAACGCCCAAATAAGAACACGCACGAACACGCACGCCCAAATATGGACACACACGCCCAAATATGGACACGCACGCCCAAATATGAACACGCACGAACACGCACGCCCAAATACGAACACGCACGCCCAAATATGAACACGCACGCCCAAATACGAACACGCACGCCCAAATAAGAACATGCACGCCCAAATATGGACACGCACGCCCAAATATGGACACGCACGCCCAAATATGGACACGCACAAACACCCACGCACAAATATGGACACGCACAAACACCCACGCCCAAATATGGACATGCACGCCCAAATATGGACACGCACGAACACACACGCCCAAATACGGACAGGGACGCCCAAATACGGACACGCACGTCCAAGTATGGACACGCGCGCCCAAATATGAACACGCATGCTCAAATACAAATACGCACGCCCAAATATGGACACGCACGAACACACACGCCCAAATACGGACACGGATGCCCAAATACGGACACGCACGCCCAAATATGGACACGCACGCCCAAATATGGACACGCATCCCCAAATACGAACACGCATGCCCAAATATGGACACGCACGCCCAAATATGGACACGCACAAACACCCAGCCCAAATATGGACATGCACGCCCAAATATGAACACGCACGAACACGCGTGCCCAAATATAAACACGCACGCCCAAATATGAACACGCACGCCCAAATATGGAGACGCACGCCCAAATATGGACATGCACAAATATGAACACGCACGCCCAAATATGAACACGCACGAACACACACACCCAAATACGGACACGGATGCCCAAATACGGACACGCACGTCCAAATATGGACACGCACACCCAAATACGAACACGCATCCCCAAATACGAACACGCATCCCCAAATATGGACACGCACGCCCAAATATGGACACGCACAAACACCCACGCCCAAATATGGACATGCACGTCCAAATATGGACACGCACGAACACACACACCCAAATACGGACACGGACGCCCAAATACGGACACGCACGTCCAAATACGGACACGCACGCCCAAATATGAACACGCACGTCCAAATATAAACACGCACACCCCAAATATGAACACGCACAGCCCAAATACGGACACGCACACCCAAATATGGACACGCACGCCCAAATATGGACACGCACAAACACCCATGCCCAAATATGGACACGCACAAACACGCATGCTCAAGTACAAATACGCACGCTCAAATATGGACACGCCCAAATATGAACATGCACCCCCAAATACAGACACACACGCCCAAATATGGACACGCACTCCCAAATACAAACACGCCCAAATAATAACAGGCACGCCCAAATATGGGCACGCAGGAACACGCACACCCAAATATGAACACGCACGAACACGCACGCCCAAATAAGAACACGCACGCCCAAATATGGACACGCACGATCACGCACGCCCAAATATGGACACGCACGCCCAAATATGGACACGCACGAACACGCACGCCCAAATAAGAACACGCACGCCCAAATATGGACACGCACGCCCAAATATGGACACGCACGCCTAAATATGAACACGCACGCCCAAATATGAACACGCACAAACACGCACGCCCAAATATGGACACGCACGCCCAAATATGGACACGCATCCCCAAATACGAACACGCCCAAATATGAACATGCACGCAAAGAAGGAGAGGAAGCGTGGCGAATTTAATTTAATCAAATTTTAATTTAATATAATTTAATTTTGACACATGAAGTTGGTAGGTCTGAAAAAATAAGACGCAGATGAGTTCTACAAAAAAGATGCACTATGTAACTTTCCTGGTAGAGGGTCGTATCCATGGAGATGCCGTCTCTATGGATACAACCAGGTGCCACAAAGACAAGTTACAGGTCAGATGTGCGGAGAGGTTACTCCGCTCACAGGGCGCATGTTTTTACAAATATTTGTTGAACTAACGATAAATACGTTTAATGCTTTACTGTGGAACATTAACAGACCAAACACGAGGGAAGCTCTAAAGGAGAAATTCCATTTGTCAACTGGACAAAGGTTTTTTGGTCAAATATGTTTCTTCAGTTCTAGAAAAGTTCCACAGTGCCCCTTTACAGAAAAGGAGGGGTCATAATCAAAATAAAAATGCATCAGCTGCACTTTAATGACATCACGAGGTGGAACAGAGCGTTTTCAGTTTGGAAGAAGAGCTCCAGGTCTGTGAGGAGGAAACGACATCAGAAAATAGTGAAATATGAACACACGTAACACTCCATGTGTGATGCCGCGGCGGCTGTGGTGTTTGTGCGTTCGTCGTCGTGTGTTCGTTGTGTTCTGAACGCTCGACCTTTGTCCCTCGGCGTAAACGGCCGTTTGTCTCCATACAGGCCGAACCGACGGGGCTGAGCGAGCACCGACCCCCGGGGGCGAGGGTTCAAATCCCAGCGGAGCGTCGCCGCGGAAACCACAGAGCGAGAACGCCGCCGTCAACAGAGATGAAATCAAAACGCTAACGAGGGTGTGTGACTTCTGCGGGGAACTGGAACACATCACGTTTAGACGCCGTGCCGAGTCGCTTCCCCTTCAGAGCTCACGACACAAGGAGCTAACGAGACTACCACACTAACAAAACCACTGCACTAACAAAACCACTGCACTAACAAAACTACCGCACTAACAAAACTACAGCACTAACAAAACTACCACACTAACGAAAACTAACACACTAACAAAACGAAAATACCGCACTAACAAAACTACCGCACTAACGAAACTACCGCACTAACAAAACTCCCACACTAACGAAAACTACCACACTAACAAAATGAAAATACCGCACTAACAAAACTACCGCAGTAAAAAACTACCGCACTAACAAAACTACCGCACTAACAAAATTACCGCACTAACAAAACTACCACACTAACAAAACTACCGCAGTAAAAAACTACCGCAGTAAAAAACTACCGCACTAACGAAACTACCGCACTAACGAAACTACCGCACTAACAAAACTACCGCACGAACGAAACTACCGCACGAACGAAACTACCGCACGAACGAAACTACCGCACTAACGAAACTACCGCACTAACGAAACTACCGCACTAACGAAACTACCGCACTAACAAAACTACCGCACTAACAAAACTACCGCACTAATAAAACTACCGCACTAGCAAAGCTACCGCACTAGCGAAACTACCGCACTACCAAAACTACTGCACTAACGAAACTACCGCACTAACAAAACTACCACACTAACAAAACTACCGCAGTAATATAAATACTACCGAAACTACCGCACTAACGAAACTACCGCACTAACGAAACTACCGCACTAACGAAACTACCGCATTAACAAAGCTACCGCACTAACAAAGCTACCGCACTAACAAAACTACCGCACTAACGAAACTACCGCACTAACGAAACTACTGCACTAACAAAACTACTGCAGTAATAAAAATACCGCACTAACAAAACTACCGCACTACCGAAACGACCGCACTACCGAAACTACTGCACTAACGAAACTACCGCACTAACAAAACTACCACACTAACAAAACTACCGCAGTAATATAAATACTACCGAAACTACCGCACTAACAAAACTACCGCAGTAACGAAACTACCGCACTAACGAAACTACCGCACTAACGAAACTACCGCACTAACGAAACTACCGCACTAACGAAACTACCGCAGTAATAAAAATACTGCACTAATAAAACTACCACACTACCGAAACGACCGCACTACCGAAACGACCGCACTACCGAAACGACCGCAGTAACGAAACGACCGCACTAGCGAAACTACCGCACTAGCGAAACTACCACACTAACAAAACTACCACACTAACAAAACGATTGCAGCAATATAAATACCGCACTAACAAAACTACCATACTAACAAAACTACCGCACTAACAAAACTACCGCACTAACGAAACTACCGCAGTAAAAAAACTACCGCACTAACAAAACTACCGCACTAGCGAAACTACCGCACGTCACGTCGGGTTCGTCGAGTTACTGTGAAGTTTTGGTAAAAGGTTAAAAGGAGAAAACTACCACTTCATGACATCACAGGGTGGAGAAAGAGAAAGGAGAGAGAGAGAGAGAGAGAGAGGAGAGAGGGAGGGAGGAGAGAGAGGAGAGAAAGAGAGAAAGAGAGAGAGAGAAAGGAGAGAGAGAGAGAAGAGAGAGGGAGAGAGCGAGAAAGGAGAGAGAGAGAAGAGAGAGAGGGAGAGAGAGAAGAGAGAGGGAGGAGAGAGAGGATAGAGGAGAGAAAGGAGAGAGAGAGAGAGAGAGAGAAAGGAGAGAGAGAGAGAAAGGAGAGGGGGAGAGAGAAGAGAAAGAGCAGGAGAAAGAAAGGAGAGAGAGGGAGGAGAAAGAGGAAGGGATGGATGGAGGAGAGGGGGTTAGAGAAAAAAGGAAGAGGTACAGAGAAAAAAGAAAGGTAAAAGGAGCTGTTCACTAGAAAACAACAAGAACGCAGTGTTTTCCGATCACCAAACCTGCTCAAGCCTGACGGATCATTTGAACGACAAACACGTCTAAACCACCAAACCACCAAACCACGAACCACCAAACACTCGCAGAATTTAGGAAACGAATGAACAAAGCGACCACAGAACTCTCTCTCTCTGATTAAAATGTGATTAATTAGATTAATTAATTACAAATCCTGTAATTAGATTTTTTAAATCATCTGACAGCTCTTATTTTTACTATTTAGTATATTTACTTACACTAAATATTTTTCCTGGGGACTTGAAACACCCGAGGCAGAGGAAACAAATGAGGGGACGGACACAGTTTTACTTATTTCATTTTCTTTTACAGGTCACATTTTAATCAATTCATGATCAATAAACATTTCAAAACTTTGTCTTTGTTTCTG
Organism: Paratrypauchen microcephalus; assembly: GCA_036785185.1. Taxonomy (NCBI): domain Eukaryota; kingdom Metazoa; phylum Chordata; class Actinopteri; order Gobiiformes; family Gobiidae; genus Paratrypauchen; species Paratrypauchen microcephalus. The sequence continues at coordinate 2,028,155 of JAVJIX010000045.1, read as the reverse complement.
TGATTCTCACATTATGAACAGTGAACTTTACCTTGAGTTCAGTCTGAAATGATCCAAAGGACTAAACCAGGACTAAACCAGGTTTAAACCAGGTCTAAACCAGGACTAAACCAGGACTAAACCAGGTCTAAACCAGGTCTAAACCAGGACTAAACCAGGTTTAAACCAGGACTAAACCAAGACTAAACCAGGTCTAAACCAGGACTAAACCAGGTCTAAACCAGGTCTAAACCAGGTCTAAACCAGGTCTAAACCAGGACTAAACCAGGACTAAACCAGGTTTAAACCAGGACTAAACCAAGACTAAACCAGGTCTAAACCAGGTCTAAACCAGGACTAAACCAGGTTTAAACCAGGACTAAACCAGGACTAAACCAGGTCTAAACCAGGTCTAAACCAGGACTAAACCAGGTTTAAACCAGGACTAAACCAAGACTAAACCAGGTCTAAACCAGGACTAAACCAGGTCTAAACCAGGTCTAAACCAGGTCTAAACCAGGACTAAACCAGGTTTAAACCAGGACTAAACCAAGACTAAACCAGGTCTAAACCAGGTCTTAACCAGGTTTAAACCAGGACTAAACCAGGTCTAAACCAGGACTAAACCAGGTTTAACCCAGGACTAAACCAAGACTAACCCAGGACTAAACCAAGACTAAACCAGGTCTAAACCAGGACTAAACCAGGTCTAAACCAGGACTAAACCAGGACTAAACCAGGTCTAAACCAGGACTAAACCAGGTTTAAACCAGGACTAAACCAAGACTAAACCAGGTCTAAACCAGGTCTTAACCAGGTTTAAACCAGGACTAAACCAGGTCTAAACCAGGACTAAACCAGGTTTAAACCAGGACTAAACCAAGACTAAACCAGGTCTAAACCAGGACTAAACCAGGTCTAAACCAGGACTAAACCAGGTCTAAACCAAGACTAAACCAGGTCTAAACCAGGACTAAACCAGGACTAAACCAGGTCTAAACCAGGTCTAAACCAGGACTAAACCAGGACAGAAATGATTCTAGTGAAGGTGTGCGGAGTTTAAAAACACAGTGGAGCACTTCCTGTATCACCACATGATGACATCACGAGGTGGAGCCGAGCGTTTTCGGTTTGTGCGTTAAACGTGTGAATGAAACAAACGATGTTTCACGGGCGTTTGGATCAGACGGAGCGAAACTGTTTTAAATCGTTTTTATTTCACAGTTAAAAGAGGAAAAGGTCGAGGAGCGAAGGAGGAGAGAGGAGAGGAGGAGAGAGGGGGAGAGAGAGAGGAGAGAGGAGAGAGGGAGGAGAGAGGAGAGGAGGAGAGAGGGGGGAGAGAGAGAGAGAAGAGAGGAGAGAGGGGGAGAGATGGAGGAGAGAGGAGAGAGGGAGGAGAGGAGAAGAGAGGGAGGAGAGGAGAGAGGGAGGAGAGGAGAGGAGAGAGAGGAGAGAGGGAGGAGAGGAGAGGGAGGAGAGAGGAGGGAGGAGAGGAGAGATGCAGGAAAGAGGGAGGAGAGAGGAGAGGAGAGATGCAGGAGAGAAAGAGGAGAGGAGAGAGAGAGGGAGGAGAGGAGGAGAGGAGAGGAGAGAGGAGGAATTATTTCCAGAATAATTCCACAATAATTCCAAAATATTTCCAAACTAATTCCACAATATTTCCAGAATAATTCCACAATATTTCCAGAATAATTCCAGAATAATTCCACAATACTTCCACAATAATTCCACAATATTTCCACAATATTTCCACAATATTTCCACAATAATTTCACAATAATTCCACAATATTTCCAGAATATTTCCACAATAATTCCACAGTATTTCCAGAATAATTCCAGAATATTTCCAGAATATTTCCACAATAATTCCACAATAATTCCACAATATTTCCACAATATTTCCACAATAATTCCACAATAATTCCACAATAATTCCACAATATTTCCACAATAATTTCACAATAATTTCACAATAATTTCACAATAATTCCACAATATTTCCACAATATTTCCACAATAACTCCACAATAACTCCACAATAACTCCACAATATTTCCAGAATAATTCCACAATATTTCCACAATTATTCCAGAATATTTCCAGCATATATCCACAATATCTCCAGAATAATTCCACAATATTACCAGAATATTTCCACAATAATGCCACAATATTTCCACAATAATGCCACAATATTTCCAGAATATTTCCACAATTCCAGAATATTTCCAGAATATTTCCACAATAATTCAACAATATTTTCACAATAATTCCAGAATAATTCCACAATATTTCCAAACTAATTCCAGAATATTTCCAAACTAATTCCACAATATTTCCACAATAATGCCACAATATTTCCACAATATTTCCACAATAATTCCACAATATTCCCACAATAATTCCAGAATATTTCCACAATATTTTCACAATAATTCCACAATATTTCCACAATAATTCTACAATAATTCCAAACTAATTCCACAATATTTCCACAGTATTTCCATAATTCCACAATATTTCCAGAATAATTCCACAATATTTCCACAATAATTCCACAATAAAGTGTCTTGAAAATAAGCAATTAAAGATTCCCAAACATGAATCACTCCAAATCTTCAGAGGATCAGTGAGGAGTGAGGAGAAACGAGAACATGGACAAAACATCTGAGAAGTTCATGATCCCCTAAAGTGTATCTCTAAACGCATGAGGGAACCTTCGGCCCCCATCGTTTCACAGCTGAACAAACCCAGCATGCACCTCTCTAAATGTCACCCGCCCTGTTCCTGGCGTCTCCTCACACCGACACACTCTTCATGCTAAAGCAGAACCAATGTGCTCCAAAACGAACCCACGCTCCAGTGACGCCAACGCCGACGCTAAAATCGCCTTTAATTTGAGCTCAGACCTGATTCGTGCTTTAACTTCAGTCCGTCTTCTGTTTAAAGGTCCATATCTCATCACAAACACACCTGGAGACGTGTTTTGTTTCATTCACACGTTTAAAGGTCATATGGGGGATATTTTTAGGTTCAGATTGTCATTAAAAGTTCAAAATATCATTAAAGAGATGCAGCAGCTTTGTAATTATAATGACCAAAAAAAAAGGTGGGTCCAGATAAACATTAGAGCCTTGTTATCCATTGGCTGTTTGGTTGTCAAACAAACTCCCTTAGTTTCTAGTTTAGTCCTGGTTTTGACCTGGTATAGTCCTGGTTTTGTCCTGGTTTAGACCTGGTTTAGACCTGGTTTAGTCCTGGTTTAGTCCTGGTTTTGACCTGGTTTAGTCCTGGTTTAGACCTGGTTTAGTCCTGGTTTAGACCTGGTTTAGTCCTGGTTTTGTCTTGGTATAGTCCTGGTTTTGTCTTGGTATAGTCCTGGTTTAGTCCTGGTTTAGACCTGGTTTAGATCTGGTTTAGACCTGGTTTAGTCCTGGTTTAGACCTAGTTTAGACCTGGTTTAGACCTGGTTTAGTCCTGGTTTAGACCTGGTTTTGACCTGGTTTTGTCTTGGTATAGTCCTGGTTTAGTCCTGGTTTAGACCTGGTTTAGTCCTGGTTTAGACCTGGTTTAGACCTGGTTTAGACCTGATTTAGTCCTGGTTTAGTCCTGGTTTAGACCTGGTTTAGTCTGGTTTTGGACCTGGTTTAGTCCTAGTTTAGACCTGGTTTAGTCCTGGTTTGGACCTGGTTTAGTCCTAGTTTAGACCTGGTTTAGTCCGGTTTTGGACCTGGTTTAGTCCTAGTTTGTACCTGGTTTAGTCCTAGTTTAGTTCGGTTTTGGACCTGGGTTAGTCCTAGTTTAGACCTGGTTTAGTCCTGGTTTAGTCCTAGTTTAGACCTGGTTTAGTCCAGTTTTGGACCTGGTTTAGTCCTAGTTTAGACCTGGTTTAGTCCTGGTTTGGACCTGGTTTAGTCCTAGTTTAGACCTGGTTTAGTCCTGGTTTTGTACCTGGTTTAGTCCTAGTTTAGACCTGGTTTAGTCTTGGTTTTGTACCTGGTTTGTCCTAGTTTAGACCTGGTTTAGTCTTGGTTTTGTACCTGGTTTAGTCCTAGTTTAGACCTGGTTTAGTCTTGGTTTTGTACCTGGTTTAGTCCTAGTTTAGACCTGGTTTAGTCTTGGTTTTGTACCTGGTTTAGTCCTAGTTTAGACCTGGTTTAGTCTTGGTTTTGTACCTGGTTTAGTCCTAGTTTAGACCTGGTTTAGTCCTGGTTTTGTGTGTTTTATTCCTCGTGGTATCAGAATCAGTATTGAGTATCGAGTCTGTTCCTCAGAATCGGTATGGAGTTTGTAGTCATAGTTTTCACGTCATGAGCATACCTTTAGTCCTGTTCTTGAGGATCCAGCGCTGAGGTCCGCGCGGTCACACCAAATGAAGGTATGTGAGGCCCTCTGGTGGTGATAACTAGAACTGCACTCTCAGAAATGTCCCGCACTCTTCCTTTAAAAATTGTCCAGACCGGAGATGATACGAGTTTATGGAAATGGACACATCGAAACCGCAGCTCAAACAGGAATAGAGCATGGGCGTGCATCCGGCTCCATCGACTCTGGCTACAATTCAAATAGTTTAGTCCTGGTTTAGTCCTAGTTTAGTTCTGGTTTAGTCCTGGTTTGGACCTGGTTTAGTCCTCGGTTAGACCTGGTTTGGACCTGATTTAATCCTAGTGTATTCCTAGTTTTGACCTGGTTCTTGGATTGTACCTGGTTTAGTTCTTGGTTAGACCTGGTTTAGTTTTAGTTTTGACCTGGTTTAGTCCTAGTCTAGACCTGGTTTAATCCTAGTTTAGACCTGGTTTAGTCCTAGTTTAGTCCTGGTTTTGACCAGGTTTAATCCTAGTTTAGACCTGGTTTAGTCCTGGTTTTCACCTGGTTTAGTCCTAGTTTAGTCCTGGTTTTCACCTGGTTTAGCCCTGGTTTTGACCTGGTTTAATCCTAGTTTAGACCTGGTTTAGTCCTACTTTAGACCTGGTTTAGTCCTAGTTTAGTCTTAGTTTTTAGTCTATGGTCAAGACTTCAGCTTCCATCAAATGTTTTTCTCCATGGAGATGTTATTCCTTTGTCTGGAATGTTCCACAGTGTGGCATTAAACCTTTCTATCTTCATGGAGACCAAACCAGACCCAGTTCCAGGTCAGATCTGTGGAGAGGCGACCCCGCTCACAGTCAGAATGTTTGTTTTTCAAGGTATTTTTGAGCTCTAAAACCACCTGTGATTGAATAAATGTAAAGTAGAGCTGTTTAAAGTCACACTGCGGAACATTCCAGGCAGAGCAATGATGTATCCATAGAAACAAGCAGGTTACGTGGTGCATCTTTAAATAAAGCACAATAAAGCATCTATTCAGTGTTTTGTTTTTATTGAGGGACTGAGACATTCAGTTCAACAATATCGTTATTTTAAAAAAACGTACAAACGCAGCCAGAGTCGCACACAGAATCACCCGCTCGAAACGACACAAAACGCACAAAACACACAAGCACCACAGGAACATTCATTTTAAAATTGCTTCAAATTTCAACTAAAAGCACTGAGCAAAAAAAAAAAAAAAATGATGATGGAACAAACCTGAAAAACCAAATTGTATGTACGTACTGGTCCAAAAGTCTTTTTCATCCCTTTATAGAATAATGTGATATTAAAATCACATTATTTTCATTTGTAAACTGCTGTAGATTCAAATTTTGAATCTACAGCAGAATTTTGAGTGAAAATGTTTTAAAATCCAGCTGAATTACTGATAAAATGTGAAAACTCCCTTTAAAGGGATATGCCACCCCCAGGTCAAATTTGGGCATCTCCCCACAGTCCAGAGACTAAAATAAGTGGTGGAAAGCGTTTTCCTGCTCACCCAGCCATTGTCCGAGTCTGTCGCCACTGACCGCTGCGGTATCTGCAGCTCCTCCGCCTTAGACTGGAGTCTAACGTCGCCAGAGAAAGATTTCGGCCAAAAGGAATTAATTTGCTCGATGCGTTTCCCAATTACTTTGTGTGTAGTGCGCATTCATATCGAGTGCAAATAAATGTGCAAATCAACACGGAGAGCTTGCCTTGGTCATTTTGGGTGGGAACTATTTTCCAGTGCGTAAGAATACAGCCGTATCACGCAGTACGCTACCAGGGGAATCCCAGTTACGCACCGGGAAGGGAGTTCCCCTGTTGCACAACGTGGTGCGTGATACGACTGTATTCTTACGCACTGGAAAATAGTTCCCACCCAAAATGACCAAGGCAAGCTCTCCGTGTTGATTTGCACATTTATTTGCACTCGATATGAATGCGCACTACACAGAAAGTAATTGGGAAACGCATCGAGCAAATTAATTCCTTTTGGCCGAAATCTTTCTCTGGCTACGTTAGACTCCAGTCTAAGGCGGAGGAGCACCAGTTACCGCGGCGGTCAGTGGCGACAGACTCGGACAATGGCTGGGTGAGCAGGAAAACGCTTTCCACCACTTATTTTAGTCTCTGGACTGTGGGGAGATGCCCAAATTTGACCTGGGGGTGGCATATCCCTTTAAAATCCAAACGTAACAGCCCCTCGCGTCACTCGTGCGCGGCAAAAATCAAACTACATCTGCTCAAATGTCTTGAATTTAAAATATTTACGCTGATTTAAGTCGTTTTCAGTCGTTAAATTCATTCAAATCTCAAAACTTTTGCATCCGTATTCATATTTACATTTAAACGTATCTGAAAAAATGTAAAAAAAAAAAAGAAAAAGAAAATATTCCGTTTTACCTTTGCTTCATGTTTTGTTTTTGTTTCCGTGTCAGTCCATTTTGACAGATTACATTATTTTGGCACAAATAAATAAACGTCAAAAGTGAAATCTGTCAAAATATCTTAAAAAACGCAAATTATTTAACGAATTAAGCTCAAAGAGGCGTTTGACTTCTAACTGCAAACACAGAACAGAATTACATCGTCCTGTGACCTTTTATTGGTTTGAAAATGCTTGAAAATGTTTTATAATGTTGTGTTTTTCCCCTTTTATGTAGAATTGTATGTAGAATTGTCGAGTGGCTTGTGGGCGGAGCCTCGTACAGAATCTGGCAGTGAACCGTAAGGAGGGTTTAAATAAGGCCCAGGAGAGATCGCTAAATTACTCAAACATGCATGGTTGACGGTAGAACAGGGGTGTCAAACATGCGGCCCGGGGGCCAGATCTGGCCCTCCAAGACCTTTAATCTGGCCCTCGGCTGATTTTTTATTAAAATATTGTAAGTATATTTAAATTTTCTATTACAATATTTAAATTTTCTATTAAAATATTTTAAAGTTCTATACAAATATTTAAAGTTCTATATAAATACTTACATTTTCCATTCAAATAATTAAATTATATTTAATTTTCTATACAAATATTTAAATTTTCTTTTCAAATATTTACTATTCAAATACTTTAATTATATTTCAATTTTCTATTCAAATATTAAAATTTTCTATTCAAATATTTTAATATTTTTTTCAAATATTTAAATTTTCTATAGAAATATTTTGATTATATTTAAATTTTCTATTCAAACATTTTAGTTACATTTAGATTTTCTATTCAAATATTAAAATTTTCTATTCAGATATTTAAATTTCCCATTCAAATATTTTAATTATTTAATTTTCTATTAAAATATTGGTAATTTTCTGCCTCTTTTCTGTGCAGTTTAGCATAGCAACAGCTCCAGCGCCTCTGTGCGTGGCCCCTCCCATCAGCGCCTCTGTGCGTGGCCCCTCCCACCAGCGCCTCTGTACGTGGCCCCTCCCACCAGCGCCTCTGTGCGTGGCCCCTCCCACCAGAGCAGCACAAATGAAGATTCGCCTCTTTCCAAACGCTCTTAAAGGACCATCGTTTTGACTGTCGACCGTGACACCCTCATCAGCAAAATGTCAAAAATGAGAAAAGTGGACGCCGAGTGCAGGATTTTCCAAGAAAAATGGACTAATTCCTATTTGTTCAGGAGGTGAATGGGAAACCTGTACGCTCGGTGTGTTTGCAACAAGTGGCGGAGCTCAAGGAATATAATCTTAAACGCCACGACGAGACACGGCATTTCGAACAAAACAAGAACTTGAACAGAGAATTGAGACAGAAGATAAACGAATTATTGTTGCGACTGAAGAAACAACAGTCTGTGATAGATTTGTGTTTCTCTGCTCAAATATTTGGACTTGTTGCTATTTTTGGGGTATATTTGCCATGAGTTTTCTGATCCGAGTAGGTTGGAAACGGCCCCCGGACCAAAATGAGTTTGACACCACCGATCTAGAACGTCTTCAGGCAGGTTTTTGAGGAGGAACAATGTTAACTTCAACTCAAGATAAACATTCTGAACTCAAGACGTTTTTACACGTTTGCAGTGTAATGGCAGCACCTCCAGGACCAGGGGCTCACAGCTCAGTCTTTGCCCCGCTCAGAGGCACCTGTGGCTGGATCTCCTCGTCCGTCGTGGCCCCTGGATCCTGGCTCTCCACCGGCGCATTGGACTTCTTCTTCTTCTTCACTTTCTTGTCCTTTTTCTTCTTATTTTCTGCGTCCGGAGCGTCGCCGTCTTTCTTCCCCTTCTTCTTCTTGTTGTTTTTGCTCTTTTTGTTTTTCTTGTCTTCTGCGATGGAGGCTCGGTCTCCCTTTTTCTTCGACCACTGCTCGTCCAGACAGGCTGCAGCACCAGAGCGACGAGACCATGAAACACAAGTACAGAACGGAGAGATCACGCTGGGGGTGTTCTACAATGTTCAGCAGGTACCGTGGTGACGCAATGCACACATCAGCAAACAGAAAGATACAAAAACAAATCTACTAAAGAGATATATCCTCCTGACACCCGCCCATTCATTTGTGTCCTTTATAGTGCACATTGAGTTAACCCGTCTGTCTTTTAAATAATAATAATAATAATAATAATAATAATAATAATAATAATAATAATAATAATAATAATAATAATAATAAAATAAATAAATAAGTAAATAATAAATAAATAAATAAATAAATAATAAACATGCACAAATAAACGTAAAAAGTGAAATCTGTCAAATAAGTAAACAAATAAATAAATAAAAATACATAAACAAATAAAATGAAAAAGATACATAATAAGTAAATAAATAAATAATAAATATTAATATTAATAAAAAATAATAAACATGCACAAATAAGTAAGCAAATAAATAAAAATATAAATACAATTACAAATAAATAATACATAAATAAGTAAATACGTAAATAAATAAATAAGAAATTAAAAGGGAATCTAAAAACTTTTTGAGGCAACCGTAGAAGCTTGTCAGAGACGTTGTTACAACATTATGAATAAAAATAAAATTAAGAAAATGTAAGTGCTAAGGTGTTCATTTACCTCCAAAACTAAAACTAAAGTTTTAGTTTATCGACCCGCATACTGCAACTACGGCATCGAGCGCCATCATAACTACACCAAGCCCATGGGCGGCAGTGTAGGAAGAAGGAGAACACTCTGCAAGCCAATCAGAATCGAACTTTTGGTGCGTCAGCTGCGTAAAACTCCGTTGATCTCTTTTTAGAAAGATTCGTTTTCAGAGGCGAATTCACCGTTTGCGTGTAAAAGATGGGTACAAACGAAGGGAAATGTCTCCGTTTTTAAAAATACCAGTGTACGTGGAAATGGGGGCTAAAGCATGTGATGGAGCACAAAGCTTTACACACAGCAGTGTGTGTGTACAGTCACTGCGTGCACGTGGACGAGTGTAATCCGACTGTAAACGGATCGTATCGAATTCATGTGCACAGGCTAAGGATCGTACAGGGATTGGTTTCCCCAATCCGACTGGAACCCCTGGCTTAGGCCAATAGTAATCCACTCGGTGCCGCCTTGTGCACGATATCGGATCGGATTGGCATACTGCGCGGGAATTTTCGCCAGGGATTTCACCCGGAAGTGACAGGAGGCGCCGGCGCCGTCATAAGTAACGATTGTTGCTGGAAAAGTCAGACGAAAGAAAGAATGCACAACACGTACACCAATGCTGCTCCGTCAAACTCCTCGAGCGCCATCTTTGTATACCGCCACATAGTTTGTTGTGTTTTTATTGAGTCGCCATCACCCGGAAGTAGTTGGACGACAGCGCCACATAGCGTAGCGGAGCCGGCCAGGTCGCTGACCATTATCCGATTACACGAGTTTCATGTGCACTGGGATCTAAGGACAGACCACCCGCTGAGTAACGGGATCAGATTTAGAGAAATCCAATCCGATCCTACCATGTGACCACAGTGAGCGTGTGTGTAACAGAATAGAAATGTTTATTGTCACGATACAAAGTGAGATGTCGTTTGGAGCAGCCAACGACAGATGCATAATAGACACAGTATATCATACACACACAGGATAATAGAATAAAATAGATGAATAGATAAAAAGATGCGTGTCTCTGTGTGTGTTTTACCGGCGTCCTGTCCCTTTAAGACGTGTTTGGCGCACAGATAGGTGGTCAGGTCCTCACTCTGGTCTCCTTTGTACCAGTCCTCGATCACCTCCTCGTACTGCTCCACCAGCACGTCGCACTGAAACACAACCCATTTAAGACCACACAACTCACGTTTAACGCACAAAACCTGCACGTTCAGGCCGAGTTATTCTCTCAAACTCAAAACGCTCTGTTCCACCTTGTGATGTCATCATGTGGTGATACAGGAAGTGCTCCACTGTGTTTTTAAACTCCACACACCTTCACTAGAATCATTTGGATGATTTCAGACCTGGAATTGTCAATCTCTACTGAACTAAAGGTAAAAAGAGCTGTTCACATGAAAACTACCACTTCATGACATCACAAGGTGGAACAGAGCGTTTGGCACTTTCAACAGGTTTAGACTTTATTGATCCACAAGGGAAATTATGTGGGTACAGTCGCTCACTCATCAATATAATCTATAACAGAGGGGAACAAAAATACACGGAAGAGCAAAAAAAAGAGCAAGAGCCCAAATGAGACATAATTATAAAAATAAGAAAAATTATAATACAGTGGTACCTCACCTTACGAAAGACCCTACATACGAAAAATCCAAGTTACGAAATACCTTCACGTCAAATTTTGGTCTCTAGATACGAAAGAAAATTCAAGTTACGAAATGCAAAATCTCAAAAATTCAAATAATGCGCACTCAGATGCACGCCCCGAAACGTAAAAACACTTTATCAACACACACGGGGTTAGGTTCCAGAGGTGGCCCGCGGTGGGAGAGGTCCACGAGGTAGGACAACTTTGTATTTTACAATTGTTCTACATGTTTTAGGGCTGTAAATGCCTCACCACACACATTCTACGCTTTTCTCAGACTGGAGTTGGGCTTTTCTCGCATTTCTCTCTCGTTTGAACACTTGAACTTTCATAGATTTTCAACGGAATGTGTTGATAGTGAAGCGTGGGGGGGACACGGCTCAATATAGCGCCAAACGTGCGAGGGGAGCGGAGACACAGGATTATTATCACAACAACACATCATCAGTATGGTAAAACTCACCTGTCTCACGACGGTCTAAACCCAGCTCACGTTCCCTTAGTGAGTGAACAATCCAACGCTTGGTGAATTCTGCTTCACAATGATAGGAAGAGCCGACATCGAAGGATCAAAAAGCGACGTCGACACGGCGCGGGATGGAGCTGCGGCGCCCGGGCTGTGCCTCCTCCTCGGGGCCGAGCACGGGGTGATTTAATCCTGGTCTGGTCCCGGTTTGGTCCGGGTCTGGACCTGATCCGGTCCTGGTTTAGACCTTGTCTAGACCTGGTTTAGTTCTGCTCCAGACCTGGAAGTCAGATAGAACCAGAGCCCGCCCCGAGCGAGACCCCGCGGTCTTGCCCGCCGATAGAGCACCTTTCTCGGCCTGTTAGCTCACAGTGTCAGCCCCCCGGCTCTGGAGGTCACATAGAACCAGAGCCCGCCCCGCCCCGCTCTTATTCCCGCTGAAAGAGCGTCTTTCTCGGCCTCTTAGCTCTACCGCAGAACGCGCAAGGAGCGCGGAGACACGAACAACGCGCTCCTCCAACGGCACTGTCATGTCCCGGGATAATCCTGGTTTAGTCCAGGTCCAGTCCAGGTTTATACCTGGTTTAGTTCTGGTCTAGACCTGGTTTATTCCAATCAGGACGCAGAACACAAATGTTACACTATAAAAAAAAAGTTACACTATTAAAAAAAAACCTTGGAACGGATCAGGCCTTTTCCATTGAAATAGCTACTCAACTTACGAAAAATTCACGTTACGAAACCACTTCTGGAACGAATTAATTTCGTAAGGTGAGGTACCACTGTATATGTAAAAAAATAATTAAAAAAAATTGTGTATATATATATATATATATATATATATATATATATATATATATATAATTATTAAAAAAGATAAATGTAAAAAAAATAAAATAAATAATAATAAAAGCAAGAGACCAGAGTCAAATGAGACAAAATAAACAAATAATAAATGTAAAAATAATAATAATAAATAAATGAATATATATAATAATCATAATTATTATTATGAACATAAAAAAGATAATAAATGTTAAAAAAAAAAACTATAACAAAAAAAAAAAAAAAAGGGCAAGAGACCACAGTCAGACTGAGACATTAAAAAAAATAAAATAAAAAATAAAATAAAAAAGATAATAAATGTCCCCCAGTGTCTGCGGCCATTGTGGGTTGTTTTTTCACCTGTTTCTTGAGGTCGGCCACTTCAGCAGACGTCTCGTTCCACAGCTCATAGGGAATGTCCATCACCACGTTCACGCCTTTGTTCACCAGACCGTGGAGCGTGGAGAAGGTCTCGGACATGCCCTGGACACAAACATCACACATTATCACACAGCCTCACAGCTCCGAACCAGAACCCCACCCGGAGTCTCCCCGTCACCTCCACCCACCGCCAATGAACATCTGTATCGTACTTCACTGTGAAATCAGATCTATTGTGATGTTTTCAATCACAATATTGATCTAAAAGGACCAGAGTCCAATGGACCTGAACCAAACCAGGACTAAACTAGGACTAAACCAAGACTAAACCAGGACCGAACCAAGACTGAACCAGGACTAAACCAAGATTACACCAGGATTAAACCAGGACTAAACCAACACTAAACCAGGACTAAACCAGGACTAAACCAGGACAAAACCAGGTCTGACCGAGGACTAGACCAGGTCCAAACCAGGACTAAACCAGGTCCAAACCAGGACTAAACTAGAAACGAAGGGAGTTTGATTGACAACCAAACAGCCAATAGATAAGGAGGATCTAATGTTTATCTGGACCCACCACGTCCACAGCTGATGGAGTTCTTTTTGTTTTGGGGTCATCATAATTCCACAGCCGCTGCATCTCCACAAAGATATTTTGAACTTTCATTGACAATTTAATAAAAATCTGATTTAAAGAATGCTCAAAATTAAAATGTGTAAGAGTTCTGTGTTAGCGTGAGGGTGTGGGCTCGACTCCCGTGGTCTCACTTTGGCAAAGCGGTTGGAGCCCGTTCTCTCCTTGTGCAGGTTGTACTCCAGAAGTCTTTGGCACACGTTCTCCACCACCTCAATGAATCGCAGATCTCTGAAGACGAGAAGAAACAAAAACAGTGAGACCGATCAGGATGACGGTTCTATCGGTTCTATATTACGCAAAACTGACTGAGAGCTTCAAGTCGTGTTCTAATGATGTTCCTCCTCAAAAACAGACCTGGAGTTTGTTTCTAAACCAGGACTAAACCAGGTCCAAACCAGGACTAAACCAGGTCTAAACCAGGACTAAACCAGGTCTAAACTAGGACTAAACCAGGTCTAAACTAGGACTAAACCAGATCTAAACCAGGAATAAACTAGGACTAAACCAGGTCTAAACTAGGACTACACCAGGTCTAAACCAAGACTAAACCAGGTCTAAACTAGGACTAAACCAGGACTAAACTAGGACTAAACCAGGTCTAAACTAGGACTTGACCAGATCTAAACCAGGACTAAACCAGGTCTAAACTAGGACTAAACCAGGATTAAACCAGGACCAAACCAGGTCTAAACCAGATCTAAACCAGGACTAAACCAGGTCTAAACTAGGACTAAACCATGTGTAAACCAGGACTAAACCAGGTCTAAACCAGGAATAAACCAGATCTAAACTAGGACTAAACAAGGTCTAAACTAGGACTAAGCCAGGTCTAACATAGGACTAAGTCAGGTCTAACCTAGAACTAAACCAGATCTAAACTAGGACTAAACAAGGTCTAAACCAGGACTAAGCCAGGTCTAAACAAGGTCTAAACTAGGACTAAACCAGATCTAAACCAGGACTAAACAAGGTCTAAACTAGGACTAAACAAGGTCTAAACCAGGACTAAACCAGGTCTAATCTAGGACTAAACCAGATCTTAACTAGGACTAAGCCAGATCTAAACCAGGACTATACAAGGTCTAAACTAGGACTAAGCCAGGTCTAAACAAGGACTAAACCAGGTCTAAACAAGGACTAAACCAGGTCTAAACTTGGACTAAACAAGGTCTAAACTAGGACTAAACCAGGACTAAACCAGGTCTAAACTAAGTCGTGTTCTAATGTTGTTCCTCCTCCCAAACACCTGGAGTTGTGTTTGTTTCATTCTCGTGTTTGAGGAACTCTTTATTATTCGTCTGTAACATCTCCAAAGCTCCAAACGCTCTGTTCCACCTCGTGATGTCATCAAGTGGTAGTTTTAGGGTTAACAGTTCCTTTTATATTTAGTTCCGTCCAGCCCAGTAAAGTGTGGGCACCTCGGGTGTAACTTTAGTATCGACATTTGCAGTTCAACAGGTTCAGATCAAGTTCCTCCAAAACTGCTTCTGTTTTCACTTCCTCTTTAATCTTTATAAAGACACAGTCACTCTCGACATTTTTTACTTTAATGAAAACCTGTAGCGCTTGTGTCACAGATTAAGAATCACTCCAAATAAAACTGAGATCCACCACTGAACAACTTGTAGGGCAGCACAGACTTTGCTTTAAACTAAGGCTGTCAAAAGTATCGAAAATCAGACACTAATCAAAACTAAAACAAGTATCAAAACTAGATCCTCATTTTTGGCAGGTATCGATACTAAAAAAGTCCCAATCACAGGACAGAGCAGAACCTTTCCTGGAAAAAACGGGCCTAAACCAGGACTGAACCAGGTCCAAATTAGAAATACAACAGGTCAAAGCCAGGACTAAACCAGGTTTAAACTATGTCCAAACCAGGACTAAACCAAGTCTAAACTAAGACTAAACCAGGTCTAAACTAGGATTACATTTGGACTAAACCAGGTCTAAACCAGGTCTAAACTAGGATTAAATTTGGATTTAACCAGGTCTAAACTAGGATTAAACCAGGTTTAAACTAGGTCTAAACCAGGTCTAAATCAGGTCCAAACCAGGACTAAACCAGGTCTAAACTAGGACTAAACCAGGTCTAAACTAGGACTAAACCAGGTCTAAATTAGGACTAAACCAGGTCTAAACTAGGACTAAACCAGGTCTAAATTAGGACTAAACCAGGTCTAAACTAAGACTAAACCAGGTCTAAACTAAGATTAAATTTGGATTTAACCAGGTCTAAACTAGGATTAAACAAGGTCTAAACTAGGTCTAAACCAGGACTAAACCAGGTTTAAACTAGGTCTAAACCAGGTCTAAATCAGGTCCAAACCAGGACTAAACCAGGTATAAACTAGGACTAAACCAGGTCTAAACTGGACTAAACTGGGCTAAAACTGAGTGGATGCTGATTGGAAACAGCTATAACATGGTTAAAAGCTCAAAAAACCTGATTTGTGCTCGTAGGTTGATCATTAAAATTAATGTTATTTCTAAAAGCGATCATATTGTTTTTTATATAGGAAACGTTTATGTTTTGATGTTTAGGGCCTAAAAACAGGTTTGGATCTTTGGTTTCGTTCTATAATCCTGTGGCTTTGTTGAAAATCTACGAAGGTTTGAGAAAATGTTAATGCCAGTGTGAGAAAAGTGTAGAATGTGGTGAGGCGTTTACAGCCTTAAAACATGAATGTAATATAAATGTAAAACATACTGACCAAAACTTCCAACGCAACACATACAATTTGGAAATATTTGGTGTACATAAAATGGGATATTGGTTTTGAGTCATGATGCATCAACTACACCTTAAAAGCTCAGAAAATTGTTTTGATTTTGTCGTGTGGGCAGTTCGTTCTGCTTGATTGCACATTGTTTACAATTTTAGCCTATCCCGTCAGGTTGAGTAGAACTCTTTGACCAATCCTTCCAAAATTTGTTCAATAAATAGCCGTACCAATGGACAACTTCAATATTCCTTGGCATTGTCCTAGGTCAACGTGTGACCATGCCTAGGTCAAAATCAGCGAGAGTGAGCCGTTGGTATGCTCACTGGCGGAAGGTTGCAAGGACCTATATCACGTCTCTGGAGCCGGTAGAATAAAACAGGAAGCACCAGTGATCAACGACGTGCTCCCAGACCACGTGTCACCACCCCGCTATATTCGCCTCCAGCACCTGCGGGATTGCTTCCTGCCAGCTACAGTCACTGCTGCTCAGACCAGAGGTCATCACCAGAATCGAATTAGTGACCAAACCGTACGCAACCGCCTGCGTGAAGCCGACTTGCACAGCCGGCATCCCCGCTGTGGTGTGGTGTTGACTCCTGCATGTCGCCATGTCCGTCTGCGATGGTCAAGGGCACATTTGGGCTGGAATGCTCTCAGGTGGAACAGGGTGCTCTTCTCCGATGAATCGAGGTTCAAGTTGAGTGTGGCTGATGGAAGACTGCATGTTTGGCGTAGGCGACGGGAACGTTATGCTGACGCGACCATCCTGCAGCATGACCGCTGGGGTGGACCCAGTGTAATGGTTTGGGCTGGAATAACAGTAGACACAAGACAGACCTCATTTTCATCGATGGAAACCTCAGTGCAGCCTGTTACCGTGACGAAATCCTGACCCCTGTCGCAGTTCCACTCATCCACTGCTATCGCCTAACGCTGCAACAGGATAACGCGAGACCACATGACCACATGTCACCAAAGTCTGTCAGGACTGAGGCAGAATAATGTTCAGTGTCTTGATTGGCCTGCGTATTCCCCAGATTTAAACCCTATAGAACATCTATGGGATATTCTGGAACGCCGGGTGAGAAGGCGTGATCCAGAACCGGCCGCAGTCCGACAGTTGCGTCAAGCACTCCAGGAGGAATGGGACCGCATCACACAGGCTGAAATTCAGCAATTGATTGACTCCATGCATCTCAGAATCCAGGCTGTGTGTGACACTAGAGGAGGCCATACAAGATACTGATTTCGGTTATCCAGAATTGCACCTTCACCTGATGAACTGGAAACCAGGAAAAATCTGTTCTTCATTCCTAACTCTACAACTGTGTTTTTGATTTAAATCTTAATATTTGTTATGTATTGTTAAATTTAGCGTAAGAAAATGACATGTGTTGCAATAAAGCCAAGTGTTGCGTTGGAAGTTTTGGTCAGTGTATAAAGCTGACGACTTCGCCGATTTCACCTGTTGCGGGTTATTTTTTAAAACGTAACCACGGCAATAAACGAGCGACCACTGTATTAACATAAAAACATGTGAGCGTGACGCAGTGTGACTCACGATTTCACGTATTTGATCGGCGCGGTGCCTTTTCCGTCCATGAAGCGATAGTTTCTGTCGATCACTTCTTTGGTTTTCCCCGTTTCCTCGAACGCAGACTTCATCTCGATGCTCACGAACTTACACACTGCAAAAACACACAGAGAACGAGCAAACGGTCTTACAATTTCAATAAAGATTTTCAATAAAAATCAATTATGGACAAAAATCAAAATAACAAACGTTTATATGAAAATAGAAACTGAACTGGAGTAATGTCGGTCACCAGAGACTTAAACTTCTCTGCTAAAGGGTCCGCCAAACGCTTTTCTCCGTGGATTTGTTATTGCTTTGTCTGGAATGTTCCACAGTATGGCATTAAACCTATATCCTGGTTTAGTCCTGGTTTAGATCTGGTTTAGTCCTGGTTTATACCTGGTTTAGACCTAGGTTAGACCTAGTTTAGATCTGGTTTGGATCTGGTTTAGACCTGGTCTAGTCTTAGTTTAGTCCTGGTTTATACCTGGTTTAGACCTAGTTTAGACCTAGTTTAGATCTGGTTTAGATCTGGTTTAGATCTGGTTTAGATCTGGTTTAGATCTGGTTTAGATCTGGTTTAGTTTAGTCTTAGTTTAGTCCTAGTTTAGTCCTGGTTTTGATCTGGTTTAGACCTGGTTTAGTCTTAGTTTAGTCCTGGTTTAGTCCTAGTTTAGACCTGGTCTAGTCTTAGTTTAGTCCTGGTTTAGTCCTGGTTTTATTCCTGATTTAGTCCCATTTTAGTCATAGTTTAGTCTGGGTTTAGACCTGGTCTAGACCTAGTTTAGTCCTGGTTTAGTCCGGGTTGAGACCTGGTTTATTACTTGTCTGGAATGTTCCACAGTATGGCTTTAAACCTTTCTATCTTCACAGAGACCAAACCAGACCATGTTACAGGCCCTGGGCCTGGGGACGTCCATCTGCTGCTGGATATGGGACTTCCTCACCAACAGGCCACAGGCGGTGAGGATCGGCAGCCACGTCTCCTCCACACGTGTCCTCAGCACTGGTGCACCCCAGGGCTGTGTTCTCAGCCCTCTCCTGTACTCCCTGTTCACCTACTACTGTACCGCCAGGCACAGCTCCAACATCATCCTCAAGTTTGCTGACGATACCACCATCCTAGGCCTCATCACTAACAACGACGAGAGCGCCAACAGAGACGAGGTGAAATCACTGACCAGCTGGTGTCAGGAAAATAACCTCTCTCTGAACGTCAGCAAAACTAAGGAAATGATCGTGGACTTCAGGAGACAGCGTGTAGACCAGCATCCCCCCCATCTTCATCAACAACGTTGAGGTGGAGCAGGTCAGCAGTTTTAAGTTCCTTGGGGTACAAATCACTGAGGATCTGTCCTGGACACTACATACAGACACTGTGGTTAAGAAAGCCTGACAAAGAAGTTTGCTATGAACACCAGCATCCTCACAAACTTCTACAGGTGCACCATCGAGAGCCTGCTGACGGGCTGCATCACAGTGTGGTATGGGAACTGCACCGCTCAGAGCCGCAAAGCACTACAGAGGGTGGTGCGAGCGGCAGAGGACATCACTGGCAGCAGTCTCCCCTCCATCCAGGACATTTACCACAGCAGGGGTCTGCGTAAAGCACGCAGCATCACTAAGGACCATACTCATCCGGCACAAGGACTCTGCCGTCTGCTACCCTCTGGTAGACGATACAGGAGCCTGCCAGCACGCACAAAAACACTCAAAGACAGATATTACCCCCAAGCTGTCAGACTACTGAACTCTGGGTAATACTCTAAATAATACTGAACTCTCAATAATACTGCACTAAACTACTTTTCATTATGCATAAATATGTTTACTGCTGCTGCTCTGTATGAATGTATCATGTTTGTCACTACCTCACTGTAAACTACTGTTACCTGTGCAATAATCAGTGCAATAACCTATGTGCAATATTTATACCATACTATGTGCAATACGAAATCCACATGCAACACCTACACCACACCATATTATGTGCAATCTGTGAAATACTTACACCTTATTTGATCTTGATTTAATCCTACCTGCACCTGGAACATTTACCTTGTATTTTTATTACATTTTATTACATATTTTATTATATTGTTTATTATATTGTTTACTTCTTCCCCTGCACTCAGTCAATGGTCAACGGTTCTTCTGATCCTAAGCATTTCATTGCATTGTTGACCTTGTGTTGATTCTGCATATGACAAATAAACAATCTTGAATCTTGAATCAGATCTGTGGAGAATGTCTGTTTTTCTCTGTATTTTTGAGCTCTAAAACCACCTGTGATTGAATAAATGTAAAGTAGAGCTGTTTAAAGTCACACTGTGGAACATTTTAAGCCGAGCAGGGACGTATCCATAGAAACAAGCAGGTGAAGGAGCCCAAACCGAAAAAGTGGCTTCCAAAAAGTCGTCCCCCGCTTCACATGGTTCATTCAGGCTGTGCACTTGAGCTGAAGGGCCCTCCACATTCCTCACTCCACCGTTCACTTGCTCTTCACCTGTTTTTGCACACAGGGAGTTCTACAGTTCTACAAACTATAATTATTTTCTAAAATTCAAATCACTTTTTTTTTCACCCAAACAACAGAACACATCAGATGTGAGAATCCTGTGTATCTCAGAACAGGTTTGTACAGGTCTGAACTACGACGTGCACAGATTTTATACATATAAGACCTCATGGAGACAGTGGGAGGGCATCTGACACACTGAGACACACACAAAGCACAGACTGTGCTTTAAACCAAGGCTGTCAAAAGTATCGAAAATCAGATACTAATCAAAACTAAAACAAGGATCGAAACCTCATTTTTCACAGGTATCGATACTAAAAAAGTCCCAATCACAGGACAGAGCAGAACCTCCTGAAAAAAGCAGGTATAAACCAGGACTAAACCAAGTCTAAACCATGACTAAACCAGGCCTAAACTAGGACTAAGCCAGGTCTAAACTAGGACTAAATTTGGACTAAGCCAGGTCTAAACTAGGATTAAACCAGGTCTAAACTAGGACTAAACCAACTCTAATCTAGGACTAAATTTGGACTAAACCAGGTCTAAACTAGGACTAAACCAAGTCTAATCTAGGACTAAATTTGGACTAAACCAGATCTAAACTTGGACTAAGCCAGGTCTAAACTAGGACTAAGCCAGGTCTAAACTAGGACTAAATTTGGACTAAACCAGGTCTAAACTAGGATTAAACCAGGTCTAAACTAGGACTAAACCAAGTCTAATCTAGGACTAAATTTGGACTAAACCAGGTCTAAACTAGGACTAAACAAGGTCTAAAATAGGTCTAAACTAGGACTAAACCAGGTCTAAACCAGGACTAAACAAGGTCTAAACTTGGACTAAGCCAGGTCTAAAATAGGACTAAACCAGGTCTAAACTAGGATTAAACCAGGTCTAAACTAGGACTAAACCAGATCTAAACCAGGACTAAACCAGATCTAAACCAGGACTAAACCAGGTCCAAACCAGGACTAAACCAGGTCCAAACCAGGACTAAACCAGATCTAAACCAGGTCTAAACCAGGACTAAACCAGGACTAAACCAGGTCTAAACAAGGACTAAACCAGGACTAAACCATGTGTGTCAGGGAAGGCATCTGACACACTGGGAGATGTGTGAATGAAAGAAAACCTCCAGGTCTGTTTGGACGAGGAAACGACAGATGGGAGAATACCATCATGTGGGTCCTGCTTTAGCTGAATAAGGATTTCCATTGTTATTCAAGCGTTTAATCACTATTGACGATTAAAATACTGAAACATCAATATATCAGTATTGTTTAATGTGATGATACAGTATCGATGATACAGTATCACTGCCATGATTTAAGCATGATTTTTATTGAACTGTATCGAATTGATTTGAAATATATCGTATCGAACCAAAAGTGCACTGTATCGAGGTATGTATATCGGCAACTCTCTCCTCTCTTTCTCCCATTTTTTACATTTTATGTTTTTTTATATATATATATCTGTATGCAATAAAAAAACAAGATATTCTGGTGTGTGTTTTATTAGAATCTGTATAATTTGTACAGTTTGGATTTGATTTAATGTTGAATATCACATTCTATTTTCCAATAAAAGTGTTTTTTTTATCGTCACTGTGGTATCGTAATCGGTATTGAGCATCGAGTCTATTCTCTAGTAGTATTGTAATGATACTATACCAATTCTAACTAATATTATTCACTTTTTCCCTCTGTATCTATTTGTTACTTAAAAGAAAATTACATTATTTTAATGTTGTTGTTTTTTTGATAGAGATAACGTTTTAAAAAGGCAGTGACAGGTGCAATAATACCTAGTTTAAAGCTGATATTTCAAATTGTAAAAGTATTGTCAATTTCGTTACAAAAGCATGTTATTTAATAGATTCATTATGACTTTTTTATTCTGAAATTGTGTAGTAAGTCGACGTGATGCTGTTGTGTGAAATCTGACACTCTGCTGCAGGTTTGCACAGTGTAAACAAAGAATTTCCTGGACATTTTTTTAAACTCTGCTGCAACAAATACAAGTCGTAACAATAAGTCAGTCGTTTATGTCATAAATATAGAGTTTTATTTTAGATTTTAGATGTTAAAATCCCGGTTACCTTCGCACTTGTTCGGCAGATGCACCCACTCGTCATCCCCTCCATCCTTCTTCGCAGCTCCCAACGGCCAAAACAGCGCAAAAACAACAAAATACTCGGCTAAAATCATATTTACAGATAGATCTAAGTCTGTACAAGCTAAAAAATAGGCAGTTAATGTGATTTCATGGCGTTGTGCGCGGCGCGGTGCAGTTTGGAGTCGGTTTCACATCCTCCTGTGACTCGGTTCACTGCAAAATCCGTATGAGCTGCACTTCCGCACCCGGGCAGACGCTGACCAATCAGAGGCGGAGATGTGGCTGCGCTGGACCAATCAGAGGACGAGGAGGGTAAGGTGGGCGGGACCACGTCGCATCTTTTCTTCAGTGCGTAAAAGGAACGTTTTCAGCGGAGTTTTCTCTTGTTTGAGCAAAAACGTAGAAAAGAATATTTAATAAAATACTATTAATTTAAAGCACACAAATATAAGGCCATCACACATAATTAAAGTAAAAAAAAAGTTATAGAAAAAAAGAGAGTTTTTAAAGCCTATGGACGTGCAGCCGTACGTAAAAACGTGCCTTAAAAAAGAAACATAATAATAATAATAATATAATATTATAATAATAATATAATAATAATATTATATATATATATATATATATATATATATATATATATATATATATATATATATATATATATATATAAGAAATATAATTATAATAATATAATATTTAAAAAAATATGTATTAAACATTATTAATTTAAAGCACACAAATGTAAAAAATATATATATAGAAAAAAGAGGAGAGTTTTTACAGCCTATGGACGTGGCCGTACGTATAGACCCCTTTACTGTTAGTAAACAGACGTGACGTCAGCGGCATGTGCGCGCACTGTTGACCCAGAATCAACCATGGCGGACCATAGCGGAGTATTTGAACGATAGGGAGAGCTACATTCAAAAGCTCACGTTGGGCAACGGGGTTCGACTACCAGATCCTTATGCGATCACGGAGTGGCAGTACGACCGCACAAAGTGGACAGATTTACAGTGGACAGATATCCACTGTTATTTAGTGGAGAAGCCCAGCGTGTATACAAGAGAGAAAGTGCACACATACAAATCCATGGATGCCTACCAGTTTGCCGTGTGTGGCCATGTACAGGAGGTAAAATACCACGATATCGATGGGGAGTTTTGTGTGTTGGCATCTGATGTTCTCCCCAGTCAAAAACAAGGCCACAAGACGACCATGTACAATGCTTGGGCTATCATCAACAAGCGCGAGATCTACGTTCTGACCGCCAACTGCACTTGCGTTGCGGGGTAAGTAACATACTACGACTTAATTCACGAGTCACAGATGTGATCTCGGTCATGTCAAATGCCATTTATGATGGTCATGCGAAAACTTATCATGCATTTTAACAAAGTTATTTGTGTTAGTTTACATGTGTCTGTCGTAGAGGTTACCCGGTTAATATGTCTGTGAGCTTTGCGGTGTCCTGTGCTTGCTAGTTAATCAGCATGATTAAACACCATTGAACACCTGGGCAAATTACCCTAAACAAGCAGCAGGTGTTCACTTGTGTGTATGTCAGTTGAATGATATGAACTATCATTTATTCCATCTGTTTCTCTTTATTCAAGTTCTTCTCTTCTATATCTTCGCTGGGGGTTTTATGGCAGCAGTGGCTTTGTTTTGAGTCAGCACTGCGCGCGCATTCAGTGATGACGTAGCTTTGAAACTGGTCTATGAAACGTGACTTAACAAAATAAAAGTACGTAAGTTGTACAAGAAATTACTGAAGTAGGAGTAAAAAGTATTTGGGAAAAGTAAAAAAAATAATTAATTAAATTTAATTAAAAAAATTAAAATTAAAACTTAAACTGTCAAGACGTAACATCTGAGATAACATACTCTCTGGATTATTTATTTATTTATTTATTTATTTATTTATTTTTACCACGTGAGTTGTGTGGTCCTCTGTCTTTTGTTTTTTTAAATATAATTTTTGTATAATTTTTTTAATTCGATTTTATTCATTTTTTAATTACTTTATGCTTAATTAAAACTTAAACTTAAAGAGTAACTGTCAAGACGTAACATCTGAGGTAACATACTCTGGATTTTTTTCTTTTCTTTTTTTTTACCATGTGAGTTGTGTGGTCTTCTGTCTTTTATTTTTTTTTATAATTTTTGTATAATTTTTTTATTTGATTTTATTCATTTTTAAAATTATTTTTAGCTTTATGCATTTGATTTGATTCATTTTTAGCTTCATGCATTTGAACACTTTATTTCTTGTTTTCATTTATGATTTATTGTCTTTTATTGTATTCTTTTGTCTGTGCTTTTTGTTTGGAAACTGTCACGCTTATAAAATGTGCTGTAAAGTGGATTGGATTTATAATTTGAAGTGAATGTAATTTGGAGAAAACGTTAAATAAATCACAAAATCTTTCAAATCTTTCAAAGGACAGAAACAAAAAATGAAATAAAAAATTGTCCATCTAAAGCTTTTGTCACTTTAAATTCACTCACAGGGTTAAGAGGAAACAAAACTTTTACTTATAACCATGGGACCGCTTATTTCATTTATTTAATTTCACCTTTATTTAAAACAAATAAAATAAAATAACTATTGATGGTAAAATGTAAAACAATCAGAATTTGATGATGTAATGTTTCCTCTTGACCAGCAGAGGGCGCTGTGTCCTCACGGAGAATGTGGAGTGTTTCCGGGTTTGTCTCATTTACGGTTTTCTCAACTTTTTTTTTTTTGTGTGGATAATTTCTGTTTAGATCTACAGAGGAAACGACGCGGTCCACTTTAAGACCTGTTTTAGTCCTAGATTAGACCTGGAAGAGTCCTGTTATAGACCTGGTTTAGATCTGGTGGTCCTCAGAAAGACCAAAACTGTTTTTACCATTTACGGAACATCACTAAACTGAGACCAATTTTATCAAACGTTGATCTTGAGAAGATTGTTCACTCTTTTATTTCATCTCGTTTAGATTTTTGTAATTCTCTTTTTACTTGTTTTAGCGCATCTGCACTTAAGCGGCTGCAACTCATACAAAATGCAGCTGTGAGGTTTTTATCAGGAGCAAACAGGAGAACACACATCACTCCAATTTTATCTTCACTGCACTGGCTTCCTGTTAAATTCCGTGTTGATTTTAAAATGATGGTTTTAACTTATAGAGCTTTAAATGGTCAGGCACCCAGCTACATCAGTGACTTACTGCGCCCCTACTCCTCGGGACGCACCCTGCGGTCCTCTGGTCAGGGCCTCCTGATGGTCCCAAAGACCCGCTTTAAAACACGGGGGGACCGCTCCTTTCAGGCTGTGGCCCCCAAATTCTGGAATGCCCTGCCTTTAGCCCTCCGTGAGGCAGACTCTATTGACTCTTTTAAAAAGCAGCTCAAGACACTGCTTTTTAGACAAGCTTTTAATTGACTGTTATTTATTTGATTTTATATTTGTTGTATTTGCACTCTGTAAAGCACTTTGTGATTTTATCTGTGAAAGGTGCTGTAAAAGGCTTACTTACTTACTTACTTACATCTTCATCTTTTCTCTTTCTCCCTCTTCTCTCCCTCTCCCTCCCTAAAATTGTGCAAAGACTTCAAACAGTTTAGCGAAGGAGTCAATGAACATTTCCTAAGAATATAAACCTCAGCACTGAGACAAACCTGAGAAGGGGAAGGTGAAGGGAATCCATTTAACTAATGAAAATGTACCTTTGATAAAATATTTATGAAATGCATTGTTTTATGTTTAATGTTTTGTCGTGCGTTGTCTCAGGGACTGCAGATGGAAATCAGCTCGAAGAGCTAAAGTCTGGTACAACGCATCTTTTCATTTTTTGTGATTAATGCTCCTGAACATGGTCCCTGTCAAATAAATCAAAGAAAGAAAGAAAGAAGTGAGTTTGTGGGTGAGAGTTTGTGTGAGTTTATGTTTCAGAAGCCAAGGCCAGTTATGTCGCCCAGATTGGCGTCACCGGGGCCCCATCCTGGAGCCAGGCCTGGGGTAGGTGCTCGTCAGCGAGCGTCTGGGGGCCGGGCCTTCCTCCACAGCCCGAGGGAGCGACATGGAGCCGTCCTCCCATGGACTCACTACCCGCAGGAGGATCCATAGGGGCTGGTGCAGGAAATTTGGGCGGCAGTCGAAGGCAGGGGTCTCGGCAACCGGATCTCCGGACATGGAGACTAGCTCTGGGGACATGGAATGTCACCTCGCTGGGGGGGAGTAGCCTGAGCTTGTGTGGGATGTTGAGCATTACTGACTAGATATAGTCAGCCTCACCTCCACGCTCTGGCGTTGCCTGCGGGGAACGGCGGCGGGCCGGTGTGGGCCTGCTCATTGCCCCACAGTTCAGCTGCCGTGTGTTGGAGTTCACCCCGGTGAACGAGAGGGTCGCGTCCCTGCGCCTTCGGGTCAGGAATGGGTCTCTCACTGTTGTGTCGGCCTACGGGCCGAACAGCAGTGCAGAGTACCCAGCCTTCTTGGAGTGCCTGGGAGGGGTAATAATAATAATAATAATTCATAGCATTTAAATAGCGCCTTTCATGACACCCAAAGCGCTTTACAGTTCATTGTTCATTAACTTCACACTTGGTGGTGGTAAGCTACTTTTGTAGCCACAGCTGCCCTGGGGCAGACTGACGGAAGCGAGGCTGCCAATCTGCGCCATCGGCCCCTCCGACCACCTCCAACACTCACGCACACTCCACTAGGCAATACTAGGCAATTCCCACTGGTCTCCCATCCGAGGACTAACCAGGCCCTGCCTTGCTTAGCTTCTGAGATCTGACGAGGTCAGGCTTTGACAAGCAGGTATGGCCACTGCACCTGGGTACTGGACATTGCACCGACCGGGGACTCCATTGTTCTCCTGGGGGACTTCAACGCCCACGTGGGCAAAGATCAGTGAGACCTGGAGAGGGGTGATTGGGAGGAACGGCCTCCATGATCTGAACCCGAGCGGTGTTCTGTTATTGGACTTCTGTGCCAGCCACGGTTTGTCCATAACGAACACCATGTTCGAGCACAAGGGTGTCCACCAGTGCACGTGGCACCAGGACACCCTAACACGAAGGTCGATGATCGACTTGGTTGTCGTGTCATCTGACCTCCGGCTGCGTGTCTTGGACACTCGGGTGAAGAGAGGGGCAGAGCTGTCAACCGATCACCACCTGGTTGTGAGTTGGGTCCGCTGGTGGGGGAGGAAGCCGGAGAGACCTGGCAGGCCCAAGCGTATCGTAAAGGTCTGTTAGGAACATCTGGCAGAGCCCTCTGTCAGGGGCACCTTCAACTCACACCTCCGGAAGAGCTTCTCCCCAGTTCTGGGGGAGTCTGGGGACATGGAGTCCGAGTGAACTTCATTCTCGGGTGCTCGAGGGTTCATGGGAGTTTGCCCAACGAGTCCACGAGCTGAACTCTCAACTTACCCCCCATATTGGCATAACCTGTATTCCATAAAGACATATCACTCTAGACACACTTTACAAACTGCTGCTATGGATGACTGTTGCACATTTATTTTTATCTTTACTTTCAATGCACATTCTATTGCACATTACCATTTCACTGCTGTATCTTCCATTGCACATTTTTGATGCACACTGCACATTTTGGACATCTGCAAATCGGTATTTATTTATTCTTTGTACTTTTAGATTTTGGAGTCTAGATTTTTGTGTTAGAAGTTTTTGTCTTTATATTGCATTTTGTACACTGACTTTTTTGCACTACTTGGCCAGAGAGAAACTAAATTTCGATTCACTGTCGAACACATATGGCAGATTAACAATAAAGCTGACTTTGATCTTTGAACTTTGAACATTCTAACCACCAGTTTAAAAGTACTGGGATTCCAGAATCAGTCATGTGGTTTAGTTTGCTGTTGCCATGGTGATCTGTCTACATTGATATGTTTTACTTTGATCTTTGATGTTGTTACTTGATCTTTGATTCAGTTTCAGAACTACTGAGCTAATTTAAGGTGTACGAGCCAATACCGAGGCAGAGAGCAGAAGCCTCGAGCCATAGAAGCTACACAGTCTTTTGACTGACACGTAGGACCGACACGTAGGGATGTCATGTAGGAAGTTACAAGTTCTAGGAATTAATCTTTTGTTTTTGGTTCTGTATGACTTTCATTTTAGTTAAGATAGAAAAGACAAACCTTGGTTTCAAGACCTTTTTTTTTTTACTACGTGTCGCGTACGAAGGAACTTCGAGGCTCAAGGCTGGTGAGTCAGCGCGCTGCACTCACATCAAAGTCAAAAGACTTTGCTGAAGACATGAAGGAGCTAAGCTACTGGGCTAAGACAAGTTCTTTGCTTATTAAGAAGACAGAACCAACTGAAACCAGCATCGAGGTTTGAGAGCACCTGTGGTATTAAAGAGATACCTCGACTCCATCTCTGGCTGAAGCGTTCCCTGGGTCAGGTCTGACATTCTCTTCTCAGTTCTATTAGCCTGCTATGCTAGTTAGCCCGCTAGCTAACGGAGAAAATTGAAGTGCATGCCCAAAGGACTTTCAGCTCAGAAAGGCAGTGATGTTTTGTGGAAAACAATCTTATACATCCAGTAACTCTTTTCACGAGAGTCTGTGAATTTTAGGAAGAGTTAGAAGCTGTAGGGAATTCGTGGAATTGTCACAGTTTATGTGGAGGTATATGGGAAACAGGATGTCACAAACAAATGCTGATGCGCTGTTTGACCAAAAGAGGGCTGTTGAGGAGAAAGTAAAGGAACTAAAAAACGAGAGAAGGGGAAACTTGTCACAGCAAATCAAACAACGAAAAAACATAGAAACATTGAAACAAGATGAAAACAATGTTGATAGCATAATATGGGAAGCTCTGCATAAGTTTGAAAGATACTTTGGATTGTACAAACGTCTTACCGAACAATTGTGGGAGCTCTTGAGTGAAGGTGAACAAAAGGTTGATCAGGAGACATATGAAAGTAGATGTGAGGAATTAAAGGCATTCATGCACGAAACGAAGGAATGGACTGCAAATACTAAAACAGACTCTGATAATGAGGAAGATGACATTGGACCTCCGGATAGTGTTTCTGTGGCTAACTCAGTTACGAGTCGTGCATCTCAACGTTGCAACACTAGTTCAGTGCGGTTACAACTCAAAGCAGAACGTGAGGCACTGTTAGCAAGAGCAGCGTCTATGAAAATGAAGCAAGAAGAAGTGCGCTTGCAGCAAGAACTTGAGCAAGAAAAGATGCGCAATGAGTAGTACCACTACTGTTAGTACCACTACTGTTAGTACCACTAATGTAGTACCACTAATGTAGTACCACTACTTTTAGTACCACTAATGTAGTACCACTAATGGGACGCCGCCTGCCTCGTCCTGTCCATGGCCAGTTATTCTATCTTCGTGGCACGAAACACCACCTCCACGACAGCCGCGCACCAGAGCACTGGCTCCTCTTCACAGCGCTCCTTAGCGCCCACGTTCACCATCTCCACTCTGCAAAGGAAGCATAGTTCAACAGCACCTTCACCCCAGACAATACTCTTTTCTCCGTCTCCCGAACCGGTTCCCCTCGGTTGGACTTCTGAGCCCTGCCCCCTTCCGCCCTTGCCTCCCTTGCCCCTTATACCCAGCGGTGTTTGTTCCCATGCCCACATCCCCCGTTGTGTCTTCTGAGTACTTTGCGAATGTTATTGTGGTTTTGAGGATATGTAACTTAAATAATAAAAGATTAAAAAAAAAAAAGTAGTACCACTAATGTAGTACCACTACTGTTAGTAACACTAATGTAGTACCACTAATGTAGTACCACTAATGTAGTACCACTAATGTAATAATAAAAGATTAAAAAAATGTAGTACCACTACTTTTAGTACCACTAATGTAGTTCCACTGCTGTTAGTACCACTACTGTTAGTACCATTACTGTTAGTACCACTAATGTAGTACCATTAATGTAGTACCACTACTGTTAGTACCACTAATGTAGTACCACTAATGTAGTACCACTACTGTTAGTACCACTAATGTAATAATAAAAGATAAAAAAAGTAGTACCACTACTTTTAGTACCACTAATGTAGTTCCACTGCTGTTAGTACCACTACTGTTACTACCACCAGGGCTCTCAAGGCTCACGCATTGAGAGTGTGACACACGCAATTCGATGTACAGTGAACCCTCGTTTATCGCGGGGGTTAGGTTCCAGAAATAGCCCGCAATAAGTGAAATCCGCGAAGTAGGACAATTTTATATTTTACAATTATTCTACATGTTTTAAGGCTGAAAACGCTTCACCAGACACATTATACACCTTTCTGAGACTGGTATTAACATTTTTCTCTTGTTTAAACACTCAAACTTTTGTAGATTTTCATTAAAATATATTAATAGTGGGGGGGGGGGGGCACGTGACACGCGGACAAGACTCAAGCCAATGCTAACAGTGCCAAACCGCTAACAGACACCTCTGAGCACCAGTCCTCACCACAAGACCAGGTAAGACTAACCTGCGCTCACAAGAGTTGGTTGCATTTCACCCCGGGTCCAAAATCAGACCGCTATCAATGCGTCGCCAATACTCCACAGTTCTCTAGGACGGGGTCGGGTTCGTTCTCTCAGCGTGACGGGGAAGAGCCACTGTCTCCTCTGTGCGCGCGAGTGTCCTCCCCCCGCTGCGGCTCCCCCGGACGCCGCGCGGCCAGGCGCCAGGCCCGTCCATGTTGATTCTTGGCTCTTCCATTTGTCCGGCTCGCACTCAGTCTCTTCCATGGCTCGTGCAAGTAAACAAAGGCCACACCTCCTGTCACCCAGGCGCTCTCGTGAAGGACATCTGAGACTCTGTCCCTACCACCCTGGTCTAGACCTGGTTTAGTCCTGGTTTAGACCTGGTTTAGTCCTGGTTTAGACCTGCTTTAGACCTGGTTTAGTCATGGTCTAGTCTCTTAGCTAATCAGGGCGCAGGACAGAATGTTACACTGTAAAAAAAAGTTACACTATAAAAAAAATTGAAAAAAAAAAAAAAAAAAAATTGGGAAAAAAAATCCGCGAAACAGCGAGGCCGCGAAGAGTGAACCGCGATACAGCGAGGGTTCACTGTATTCACACGCGCACACGCCACA
Source organism: Paratrypauchen microcephalus (assembly GCA_036785185.1). Classification (NCBI taxonomy): domain Eukaryota; kingdom Metazoa; phylum Chordata; class Actinopteri; order Gobiiformes; family Gobiidae; genus Paratrypauchen; species Paratrypauchen microcephalus. Next base: position 1,996,776 of record JAVJIX010000045.1, on the reverse strand, counting down.
CATGGCATTTCTCACGCTGATTTGTGTTATTTTTTTATTTTTTATTTTTTTGTGCCCAGAAAATCGGTCTGTGTGGCTTAGTTTATGCAGGCTCCGCGCGTTTTCAGCGCCGCCCCCTCCCCCTGCTCCGGGGGAGCTCCGGGGGAGCAGGGGGAGGGGGGGACGGCGCGTCTGCTCCCGACCGTGCGCTCCGAGCGGAGGCCGGAGCAGACGCGCCGTCCCCTCGGCACGTCCTGAGCCTCAGTCCCGGTGCCACGTCTCCTCTGAGACGCACCGACTCCGGTCCCCGTGTCTCCGTCTGTGTGTAACGTGTCCCCCCCGATGGCTTACGCGCGGAATACGCGCAGCCCAGAGCCGAACTGCCCATGGTGAGACGCGGTGAGACGCGGGCCCGGTGCATTAACCAGAGTCTTACATGAATCTGTTAAAAATGTCTCGCTCCCCCCCGCCCCGCTCCCTCCTCCCCGCCCCTCTCAGCGCACTGACAAAGTGCGGTGATGATAAAACAAACTGAGAACCATCAGGTAATAACTTCATTTATATAACTCTCATTAGTTGCTTTGTAGTTTAAGTTTGCTCTTTAGACAAACAGGGCTCTCAACACGCAATTCGGCTCACACGGCATTTCTCACGCAATTCAAGCGCCCCCCGGTCCTCGGAAATTACAGTCACACGCACGACCCCGCTCAAAACTTGAGAGCCCTGGTACCACTAATGTAGTACCACTAATGTAGTACCACTACCGTGAGTACCACTACTGTTAGTACCACTAATGTAGCACCACTACTGTTAGTACACTCAGGGCTCTCAAGTCTCACGCATTGAGAGTGTGACACACGCAATTCGACGTGTTCACACGCTCACACGCCACACATGGCATTTCTCACGCTGATTTTTATTTTTATTTTAATTTTTTTATTTTTGTGGCCAGAAAATCGGTCTGTGTGGCTTAGTTTATGCAGGCTCCGCGCGTTTTCAGCGGGAAAAAACCTCCCCTTGCTCCGGGCGCACGGTCCGAGCGAGGCCGGAGCAGAAGCGCCGGGCACATGCTGAGCCTCAGTCCCGGTGTCTCCGACGGCTTACGCGCGGAATACGCGCGGCCCAGAGCCGAACTGCCCATGGTGAGCCGCGGTGAGCCCGCTCCCGCCCGCCCCGGTCCCTCCTCCCCGCCCCTCTCAGCGCGATGATAAAACAAACTGAGAACCATCAGGTAATAACTTCATTTATACAACTCTCATTAGTTGCTTTGTAGTTTAAGTTTGCTCTTTAGACAAACAGGGCTCTCAACACGCAATTCGACGTGGCGCCCCCCGCTCCTCGGGAAAAATTGTTCACTCGCCAGGACTAAACCAGGACTAAATCAGGTCTAAACCGGGTATAAACCAGGATTCAACTGGGACTAAACCAGGACTAAACCAGGACTAAACCAGAACTAAACCAGGACTAAACCAGGACTAAACCAGGACTAAACCAGGACTAAACCAGGTCTAAACCAGGACTAAACCAGGTCTAAACCGGGTATAAACCAGGATTCAACTGGGACTAAACCAGGACTAAACCAGGACTAAACCAGAACTAAACCAGGACTAAACCAGGACTAAACCAGGACTAAACCAGGTCTAAACCAGGACTAAACCAGGACTAAACCAGAACTAAACCAGGACTAAACCAAGACTAAACCAGGACTAAACCAGAACTAAACCAGGACTAAACCAGGACCTAGCCAGGACTAAACCAGAACTAAATCAGGACTAAACCAGAACTAAACCAGGACTAAACCAAGACTAAACCAGGTCTAAACCGGGTCTAAACCAGGATTCAACTGGGACTAAACCAGGACTAAACCAGAAGTAAACCAGGACTAAACCAAGACTAAACCAGGTCTAAACCAGGACTAACCCAGAACTAAACCAGGACTAGACCAGGACTAAACCAGGACCTAGCCAGGACTAAACCAGGACTAAACCAGAACTAAACCAGGACTAAACCAAGACTAAACCAGGTCTAAACCGGGTCTAAACCAGGATTCAACTGGGACTAAACCAGGACTAAACCAAGACTAAACCAGGACTAAACCAGGACTTAACCAAGACTAAACCAGGTCTAAACCGGGTCTAAACCAGGATTCAACTGGGACTAAACCAGGACTAAACCAAGACTAAACCAGGTCTAAACTGGGAATAACCCGGCACTAAACCAGGACTAAACCAGGACTAAACCAGGACTTAACCAAAACTAAACCAGGTCTAAACCAAGACTAAGCCAGGACTAAACCAGGTCTAAACCAGGACTAAGCCAAGACTAAACCAGATCTAAACCGGGTCTAAACCAGCACTAAACCAGGACTAAACCAGGTCTAAACTAGGACTAAACCAGGTCTAAACCAGGACTAAGCCAAGACTAAACCAGATCTAAACCGGGTCTAAACCAGGACTAAACCGGGACTAAACCAGGACTTAACCAAAACTAAACCAGGACTAAACCAGAACTAAACCAGGACTAGACCAGGACTAGACCAGGACTAAACCAGGACCTAGCCAGGATTAAACCAGAACTAAATCAGGACTAAACCAGAACTAAACCAGGACTAAACCAAGACTAAACCAGGTCTAAACCGGGTCTAAACCAGGATTCAACTGGGACTAAACCAGGACTAAACCAGAACTAAACCAGGACTAAACCAAGACTAAACCAGGTCTAAACCAGGACTAACCCAGAACTAAACCAGGACTAGACCAGGACTAAACCAGGACCTAGTCAGGACTAAACCAGGACTAAACTAAGACTAAACCAAGACTAAACCAGGTCTAAACCGGGTCTAAACCAGGATTCAACTGGGACTAAACCAGGACTAAACCAAGACTAAACCAGGTCTAAACTGGGAATAACCCGGCACTAAACCAGGACTTAACCAAAACTAAACCAGGTCTAAACCAAGACTAAGCCAGGACTAAACCAGGTCTAAACCAGGACTAAGCCAAGACTAAACCAGATCTAAACCGGGTCTAAACCAGCACTAAACCAGGACTAAACCAGGTCTAAACTAGGACTAAACCAGGTCTAAACCAGGACTAAGCCAAGACTAAACCAGATCTAAACCGGGTCTAAACCAGGACTAAACCGGGACTAAACCAGGACTTAACCAAAACTAAACCAGGTCTAAACCAAGACTAAGCCAGGACTAAAACAGGTCTAAACCAGGACTAAACCAAGACTAAACCAAGACTGTGTGTGATAACATATTATCCTGTGCATTATTGAATGATAATATGGACTTTTAGTTATAAAAAGTACCTTCTAATTCTGCTCCTCAGGAAAAAATGTCACCCCCCCCCCCGGGAAAAAAAAAGTCACTCGAAACCCCCCCCCCCGCTCCTCAGAAATCTCACTCCTAGCAATCTTCAAAACTTGAGAGCCCTGGTACACTAATGTAGTACCACTACCGTTCTAGTGGTACTACATTAGCTAGCATTCTAGCTGTCATGAACAGCAGACACACTTTCTTCTTCCTCCCTTATCTTTGCTCTGTCTGATATTTTATTTCTCTTGTCTCGTCATTTTTCTCCTGTTGGAACAATCCTAAATCATGAATTGGATAAAGCTGGTCCCAACGCAATTGGTATACTTTTTCAAGGAGGAGCGCTGGTCCGGAGAGCTGGACAGTCCCGAGGAAACCTCCCTGATACACGAGGGATGTGCCGTGCACCTGGCACTGCTGTTACCGGAGGAAGCGGAATGATTTAGTATTGGAATTTTGATGGCAGGACATCTGGATTGGCCTGGGGAATACTTTCTGACCCATCACTAATTGGAGCCGAGCGGATAAAAGAGCTCCGAGCCGCCGGACCGGTCATTTTAGGGTTTGCAAACTGGGGGAGGCTACATTAGAAGGAGAAAACACAGATTAAACTGTACCATCACAATCTGTGGAAACCCCCCTGGCGCTGGATAACATCACGGATAATGGATGTGGAACTGTGTGGAACAGCTTTGTCCGTATTCATTATTATACGTGCGGGGGAGGATTGCGAGTCACACAGCCCTGCAGGAAGTTGGGGGCCTGGCAGAAACCAGGGTTCTGGCAAATTGTCTGTTCGCCTGGGTTCTAAATGTATTGATTATGTTAAATTTCCCCTTTGGTGTAATCAATTCTCCTAAAAGTGTGATTCAACTGGACTCTTTGTTTTGACTGCACCTTCTGCACAAACACGTCCAAGGCCGACAGCTGCCGGCTTATCACAGCACTCTACAAAACAAGACACTCCACATTTGGCTCACACTGATATGTTTTATGTAAAACACTCTGCCCAGTCTATTTAGTAATGTTCACCTCTGCTTCAGTTGTCAATCAATTTCATCGATTTTTCTGGACTGCTCCCCTTCCCACCCGCCCGTCTGTCACCAACGAAAAAAACGCTGTGTGTTTTACCTGTCCAATTGTTGTTGTCATAATATGTTTGTGAATTATTGTTATTGATTCTACTGCACTTTTCAACTCTGTTATCTCCCCTGGTCGTCTCTATCACTGTCCTGATTGGTCAGGGGGAAACGAAATTTCGATCTTCTATGTGTCTCGTACATATGGTTTTTCGACAATAAAGCAAACTATGAACTATGAACTAGTGTTAGTACCACTACCGTTGGTACCACTAATGTAGTACCACTACCGTTAGTACCACTACCATTAGGACCATTACTGTTTTGTAGTGTAGTACCCTTCCTTAAACCACCACCTTAACGTGGTGGAGGGGTCTGATTGCCCGAATGATCCCAGGAGCTTTTGTTGTCGGGGGCTTCGTGCCCCTGGTCACCCAAGGCAAACAGGTCCTGAGGGATGGGTCAGACTAAGAGCGATTCAGAAGCACTTTATGATGGGTTTTACAACAAGGCCTGGGGTGGATGCTCGTCGGCAAGCGTCTGGTGGCTGGGCCTTCCCCCACGGGGCCCGGCCAGGCTCCCGAAGGAGCGACGTGGGGCCATCATCCTGTTGATCCACCACCCACAGGAGGATCCATAGGGGCCGGGTGCCTGGAGATTTGGGCGGCAGTCGAAGGCAGGGGCCTCGACAACCGGATCTCTGGATATGGAGACTAGCTCTGGAGAAATGGAATGTCACCTCGCTGGAGGGGAAGGAGCCCGAGCTCGTGCGGGAGGTTGAACGTTACCGACAAGATATAGTCGGCTGCACCTCCACGCACAGCTTGGGCTCTGGAACCCAACTCCTTGAGGAGGGCTGGACTCTCCATTTCTCAGGCATTGCCCGCGGGGAACGGCGGTGGGCTGTGGGCCTGCTCATTGCCCCACAGCTCAGCCGCCGTGTGTAGGAGTTCACCCCGGTGAACGAGAGGGTCGCGTCCCTACACCTCCGGGTCGGGGACAGGTCTCTCACTGTCGCCTACGGGCCGAACAACATTGCAGAGTACCCGGCCTTCTTGGAGTCTCTGGGAGAGGTAGTGGACAGTGCACCGGCCGGGGACTCCATTGTTCTCCTTGCAACTTCATAGACCTCCTCTGTAGTCTCTCAGTTGGTGCAGAGCAGCCATACATTCAAACCAAAAGATTCCATAAGGCCGTCATGACATCACTCTCGAAATACACCATGATTTAACTCATCTAACCACCTCTCTTTGGCATGTTTTGTATCGCTGGGAAAAAAGATTCAGGGTTTCAATCTGAAAAACCTGAAAACACATGCTGAAAAAAGCTATTGACTTCACATCATACGAGGTCAATTTTCAATATATATTATATTGTATAAACCTGTTACAGTGTCTATAATATTATACAGTGGACAATGATGGATTTACTATTTGTATAGCTGTTTGTGAAAATTTCAACTCAACAATAGAAAAATGAAATAAAAAATTCTTAAAAACAGACCTGTTCTAACAGTCTGACAGTCTGGTGGATGAAGATGTTTGACAGAACGCTCTCAATGTCATGACGTCATCCTCCCAGACGGGGGCAGTTTTGTATTTTGGTTTCGATTATTATTACTATTTTGTTTATCATGAAATATCCAAAAGATCAATTCCCAAATGTTGAACCTGATCATTTCCAAGACTGTATAGACCCAAGAACATACCTGTGACATACCTGAGGTGTTATTGCTATAATAATAACCTTTAATAATAATAATAATAATAATACATAGTACTTGTATAGCGCTTTTCATGACACTCAAAGACGCTTCACACAGATCCAAACACAAACGAACACAAATGAAATAAATAAATAAACGGGAGATGCAGTTATTTAAAGGCAGTTTTGAACAGGTGAGTTTTTAGGGCTTTTTTGAAGATGGGGAGTATATATACTGAAAACACACACACACACACACATATATATATATATATATATATATATATATATATATATATATATATATATATATATACTTAAAAAATATGTTTTTTTTTACCATCCCAGACCTGCCAATCTTTGTGAAATTTTTGAGTATCACATTGGCATTCTACGATCTACGATCTACTGGTTCCCAACCTTTTTAGAAACCCAAACATTTTTTCCTGTTCTAAACTCTTGTCATTTCCTGGTTAATCAAATGTTCGAGAACAGTAATGCTTATAAAATAAGATGTGTGAATCCCTCAGTTGTCCAGGTAGAATCCATGGCAAAAGGAGAAGTTCAAGTTTGAGCAGGAATAATGTTTTGCAGGTAAAGACAAAGCATAAAAACATTTTGCAGAGTGGCAAGTAGACTAATATTATTATTATTCAGTGAAATTAGTAATACTGTTGAAATGGTACCTTAATTTAATTTAAAATGAACAGTAGCTACCAAGCCACAGGAGGTGGGAGCCCCCCTCAAAACCTTTCACCTGCAGAGGAGCTGGCACTGGCCCTAAACCAGGGTCGCCCACTGGTGGAGGTAAATGAAGGAGGGACCCCATCAAAGATCCTTCCTGCGAGTTCTTGTGAAGAGCATATTCAAGGTATTCTCTAGGCTAATGCTTGCCTCAGCTGTGATCCAAGCATTTGTGTATTTTAATAGTATGTTTGTGTTGTAGTTACTGAAGATGGCGTACACTTGGACCCTCCTCAGCAGTCCTCCAGCAGTGCCTTGCCTGACCCTCAGCAGTCCTCCAGCAGTGCCTTGCCTGACCCTCAGCAGTCCTCCAGCAGTGCCTTGCCTGACCCTCAGCAGTCCTCCAGCAGTGGCCTCACACCAGAATGTCATACCTAATGTCTTTTATTGTTTTATGCCTATTGATGGAAATTGATAAATAGGATTTCATTAAAGGGACAGTGTGTAAGATTTTTACCCGTTAATTACTGAAATTGAAGATACCCATTCAAAAATACATTGTTTTCCAAGCCTTTTCACTTCCATCATGAAATCAAAGTATTCTTTTGGACTTAGATATAGTCACATAAAAGGGGGATCTTCCCCATGCAGAGGCAGCCATTTTGAATACGAGAGCCGCAGAAGGACATTTGGGCTCGGCCTTCGCCTTCGGCAAGGCTCGTGGTTTTGGGTAAACAACACAAGCATGCTGCCGGATCAGACGTAATGGATCTAACATGTGTTTTGGACTAAATTGTTTTACTGGATTTTATTCGCTGCATCCTTACGGACAAATTGAGAGCAAGTTTATGGTGTAATACAGAGTTTGACCTGTGCAAAGCCTTCAAAGGTAAGCTAACCTCGTTTTGTGCTTTTCCGTATAAAAGCCCCATGTGCTCGGGGAATGATTGTTGTGCAGGGAAATGAATTGCATAGTCAAAAAGAGGAGACTAAGGTTTCATTTGATGTGTAGAGTGTCATGGTACATGATCGGGAATGTGTGTTTTCATGAGAAAAGAAAATGAATTATTTATACAGTAGAGGCGCGGCTCGTGCGTGGGTACGAGAGCTGTCTGCGTTACGGCGCGCCCGGGTGACCCTCGAGGTCTGCCGTAGCTAAAACAGAAAGTGCAATAGCACCATCCACCTATGCGCCACGAATCCTACACACTGGGGCTTTAAAGAGGCTTGCACAGCATCTCTGAAGCAAATTTGTTGAATCATTGAAATGTTGCATCATGGAGTGTGCCTGTTTGGCTACATTTTGTTTTAAAAGTAAAGGTTTACCTTTAACTGTATTCTTTGATAGAGATGTCACATAAAATATTAAGTGTCAATGTCGTCAAGTGATGTTAGGCCCAGCTGATATAAGTTCTATGATGATATGAATACTTTTAGGTTAAATTCATTCACATTTGTGTAATGCAGGGGTGCTCACACTTTTTCAGCATGTGAGCTACTTATAAAATGACCAAGTCAAAATGATCTACCTACAACAAAAATGCAAATCATTTATTTATTTATAAATATATTGACAATTCTTTACATGTACAATGCCTGTTGATGTACCTTACATAACTCCATGTACATTGTGTACATTTTTTGTCATTACCCTTACACATTTACCAAACGCATGTGACAAACAGATGCATTTGTGCACTTTTATTAGGCAAAATTCAACTACAAGTCGCTGTAGACCTGCTCTGTGCTGTACACCTGCTCTGTGCTGTACACCTGCTCTGTGCTGTACACCTGCTCTGTGCTGTAGACCTGCTCTGTGCTGTACACCTGCTCTGTGCTGTACACCTGCTCTGTGCTGTAGATCTGCTCTGTGCTGTACACCTGCTCTGTGCTGTAGACCTGCTCTGTGCTGTACACCTGCTCTGTGCTGTACACCTGCTCTGTGCTGTAGATCTGCTCTGTGCTGTAGACCTGCTCTGTGCTGTACACCTGCTCTGTGCTGTAGACCTGCTCTGTGCTGTACACCTGCTCTGTGCTGTACACCTGCTCTGTGCTGTAGACCTGCTCTGTGCGGACGCTGTAACATAAATTTAGATTTGTTTTTGCTTTGCGTTTGGTCCTTGCTCTTCTAATCAGAGGCATCGAGGAGGAGCCTGTGCGAGCGTGAAAAGGAGCGGCGCTGACGTGAGGCGGACAGACAGGTAGGATGTTTTAAAGGTCCCATGGCATGAAATGTTCACTTTCTGAGGTTTTTGAACGTTAATGTGAGCTCCCCTACCCTGTTTAGGCCCCCCCCCCCATGGTTAAAAGTTGTGAAATGTCTAAACTGAGCATTTGCGATCCTTTTCTGCGTTACAAAAAATCGGAGCTCAAACGGGCGAGTTTGAACAAGGCACCTTATTGACTTCAGATCGAAAAAAGAAATGCAAATGCAGTTCCACCCCCGTCTGTCTGTACTCAGCGTCTCTGTAAATCACGCCCAGAGAGTTTGGACTGCGAATGCGCTAGGCAATGCGAAATGCGTTTTTTTATTTGCCTGGAGGCACGTCCGAGTGTTTCTATGCTCGGAAGTCCTTTATCTGAGCCTCTGGACCTTTGAACAGCAGTGGTTTAATTTTATTTTATGTGGAAATGTGTTTATTTTTCAATGGAACGCTTCAATTCTCTCCCCCCGTGCAAAAACAAGGAAATGGATCAGCTGAGGGCTACAGCGGAGACCGGAGCGTTTGGCCACGCCCCCACCCTCTACTATTGGCCAGCTTTTTTCTCCTCATTTGCATTCAAGCAACAACTCCCATTATGACCTGTTCTGAGGGAGAAAAAATACTCTTTCTCATCTTATCTCTGTTTCTCATGCACTGAGTGTTGATTTTGAAGAAGGATTCATTTACAGTATTAGGGAACCATTAAGGAGCCATATAAAAGCATCAACAAGTACCATGTCATGGGATCTTTAAAAAGTTTAACCTGCTCTGTGATACACGCTGGTACACAAAGATACACGCTGTAGTGGACAGCGCGTGGTGTCGGCAGTGTCCGCGGGTCCAGACGAGCGCACGGGCTGCAGTGAGAAGCCCAGCGTGGTCCCGGAAAAAGTTTATTGCTAACAGCAGCCGTAATGAAATATGATCGCAATCATCTCGAGACCAAGACCAGTGTCGAGTTCTACGACACTGCGATCTACCCACACTACCTTGGCGATCGACTGGGAGATCGCGATCGACATATTGAGCACCCCTGGTGTAATGAGTGGTAAATGTAAATTGGTGAAAATATAACAAATAATTGACTTGAGCATGAATACATCAGTAATAAGAATCAAACCCGAGTCTCCCTCGTGATAGACGCAGTACGTTCAATCATTAACAATTTTTAAATCCAGACTCAAGACCCATCTTTTCAAAATAGATTACCCCACGTAATCATTTTCCCCTGCTGACTGTTTCATTTTACTTGTATTGCTTTGTCCATTCTCTTTGTTTTATTTTGTAGATACTGCCTGTTTTAACTGTTTTTAATTGATTGTCTTTGTGCGGTGTTCTTGAGTGTCTAGAAAGGCGCCTTGAAATAAAATGTATTATTATTATTATTACTTAACCACTCAGCCAAAGACTGTCTTCGTAACAGAGTTGGAATTCTTTTATCTGATAATATCTTAAACACAGCGGTTCAAAAGAATGTTTTAAATGACTGGAAATTTGTCAAAACTGACCAAGAACATAAGGTAATTTTTTTTATAATTTTTTTGCTGATATTGTCATGCGGGAGGTGTGCGGAACTGTTTGTTTGACACTCTGTTTACTTCCGGTACGTATTCTCTGCGACACGGCCTGATTAAGCTTCGTCTTTAGCCTGATCGATAACCTGATCGATAACCTGCCCTGGACCAGGCTAGCCGGAGGAAGCATGTTGCCGCAGTAACTCAGCGGGGACTAAGTTTAGTGAGAGTCATGGAACCGAACTTTCACTAAAACTAGCACAAACTGTCGAATAAATATGAAATACCCCTCAGGTTTAGTCCAGGTTTAGTCCATGTTTAGTCCATGTTTAGTCCAGGTTTAGTCCATGTTTAGTCCATGTTTAGTCCAGGTTTAGTCCATGTTTAGTCCAGGTTTAGTCCATGTTTAGTCCAGGTTTAGTCCAGGTTTAAGTCCGGGTTTAGTCCATGTTTAGTCCAGGTTTAGTCCAGGGTTAGTCCAGGTTTAGTCCATGTTTAGTCCATGTTTAGTCCAGGTTTAGTCCAGGGTTAGTCCAGGTTTAGTTCATGTTTAGTCCAGGTTTAGTCCAGGTCCAATCCATGTTTAGTCCAGGTTTAGTCCATGTTTAGTTCAGGTTTAGTCCATGTTAATCCATGTTTAGTCCAGGTTTAGTTCAGGTTTAGTCCAGGTCCAATCCATGTTTAGTCCAGGTTTAGTCCATGTTTAGTTCAGGCTCAATCCATGTTTAGTCCATGTTTAGTCCAGGTTTAGTCCATGTTTAGTCCATGTTTAGTCCAGGTTTAGTCCAGGGTTAGTCCATGTTTAGTCCAGGGTTAGTCCACGTTTAGTCCAGGTTTAGTCCAGGTTTAGTTCAGGTTTAGTTCAGGTTTAGTCCATGTTAAGTCCAGGTTTAGTTCAGGTTTAGTTCAGGTTTAGTCCATGTTAAGTCCAGGTTTAGTTCAGGTTTAGTCCAGGTTTAGTCCAGGGTTAGTCCAGGTTTAGTCCAGGTTTAGTCCATGTTTAATCCATGTTTAGTCCATGTTTAGTCCAGGGTTAGTCCAGGTTTAGTCCATATTTAGTCCATGTTTAGTCCAGGTTTAGTCCAGGGTTAGTCCATGTTTAGTCCAGGTTTAGTCCATGTTTAGTCCAGGTTTAGTCCATGTTTAATCCATGTTTAGTCCATGTTTAGTCCAGGGTTAGTCCATGTTTAGTCCATGTTTAGTCCAGGTTTAGTCCAGGTTTAGTCCATGTTTAATCCATGTTTAGTCCAGGTTTAGTCCAGGGTTAGTCCATGTTTAGTCCATGTTTAGTCCAGGTTTAGTCCAGGGTTAGTCCATGTTTAATCCATGTTTAGTCCATGTTTAGTCCAGGGTTAGTCCATGTTTAGTCCATGTTTAGTCCAGGGTTAGTCCAGGTTTAGTCCATATGTAGTCCATGTTTAGTCCAGGTTTAGTCCAGGGTTAGTCCATGTTTAGTCCATGTTTAGTCCATGTTTAGTCCAGGTTTAGTCCATGTTGGAGTTGTGTTTTGTTTCATTCACACATTTAACGCACAAACCTGGAGATTCAGGCTGAGTTCTTCTGTTCCACCTTGTGATGTCATCGTGTGGTGATACAAGAAGTGCTCCATTGTGTTTTTAAACTCCACACACCTTCACTAGAATCATTTGGATCATTTCAGTCCTGGAATTTCTCTACCGATCTCGACTGAACTAAAGGTAAAAGTTCACTGTTCACTTGATGACATCACGAGGTGGAACAGAGCGTTTGGAGCTTTGGAGATGTTACAGATGAATAATAAAGAGTTCCTCAAACATGAGAATGAAACAAACACAGGAGGAACATCAGAACTCGACTTAAACCTCACGGGAGTTTGGACTTTTAAATTCACCGAGTGTTTTTCCTTCTCTTCCAAATCCCTCCATCCAGTTCCTGAATTTAATATTCCACCGACACAAGACGACGCTACAAAACCCGACCTGGTTTCTCCGCTCGTCTTCCTCACATCTCCACATCTCCACTCCTCCTCTTCCACACATCTCCACTCCTCCTCCACTCCTCCTCTTCCTCACATCTCCACTCCTCCTCTTTGTGGTTTTCGTTTTTTCGGGAGAGCTCGGCAGCGGCGGCGTCAATCCAATCTTCAACTTGTTCAGTCTAAAAATAACTACGCAGGAGGAGAAGAAAGAGAGAGAAGAAAGAGGGAGAGGGGAGAAGAGAGGTGTAGAGAGGGAGGAGATAGAGGGAGGAGGAGAAGAAAGAGTGAGAGGGGGTAGAGAGTGGGGGGAAGAGAAGGAGAGAGGGAAGGAGGGAGAGGAGAGAGAAAGAAGAGGGAGGAAGAAGGAGGGAGAGGTGGAGTGAAGAAGCAAGGGAGGGAAAAAGTACAGAGAAAGAAGTAAAAAGAGAGAGAGTGGGGGGCTGAAAGAGAAATGAGAAAGACAGAAATCTGTAAAAGAAGAGAAGGATGGAGATAAAGAAGAGAAGGATGGAGAGATAGATCCGGGGAGAGATAAACGAGGAGGCTGTGGGGCATTGTGTAACCTTCCTGGTTGTGGGTCCGTCGCCTGCTCGTTTCTATGGAGACGTCATTGCAGATGAAGCGTCTCCAGAAAAGTTCCACAGTGCAACTTTACCTTTTAACAGACACAACCAAAAAGGAGAAGAAAAAGGAGCCGGAGTCGTGTTTTTTCTGAGGATGCCTTTATTAAAGAGTCCACAACGTGTCCACGGCATGTCCACGGAGTGTCCATGGCGTGTCCACGGAGTGTCCACAACGTGTCCACAGCATGTCCACAGAGTGTCCATGGCGTGTCCACGGAGTGGCCACAATGTGTCCACAACGTGTCCACAATGTGTCCACAACGTGTCCACGGCATGTCCACAGAGTGTCCATAACGTGTCCACGGAGTGTCCGCAACGTGTCCACGGAGTCCACGACGTGTCCACAACGTGTCCACGGCGTGTCCACGGCATGTCCACGGAGTGTCCATGGTGTGTCCACGGAGTGTCCACAACGTGTCCACGGAGTCCACGGCGTGTCCACGGAGTGTCCACAACGTGTCCACGGCGTGTCCACAACGTGTCCACGGAGTGTCCACAACGTGTCCACGGCATGTCCACGGAGTGTCCACAACGTGTCCACGGAGTGTCCACAACGTGTCCACGGCATGTCCACGGAGTGTCCACAACGTGTCCACGGAGTGTCCACAACGTGTCCACGGAGTGTCCACGGAGTGTCCACAACGTGTCCACGGAGTGTCCACAACGTGTCCACGGAGTGTCCACAACGTGTCCACGGCATGTCCACAACGTGTCCACGGCATGTCCACGGAGTGTCCACAACGTGTCCACGGAGTCCACGGCGTGTCCACGGCATGTCCACGGAGTGTCCACGGAGTGTCCACAACGTGTCCACGGAGTCCACGGCGTGTCCACGACGTGTCCACGACTTGTCCACAACGTGTCCACGGCATGTCCACGGAGTGTCCACAACGTGTCCACGGAGTCCACGGCATGTCCACGGCGTGTCCACGGAGTGTCCACGACGTGTCCACAACGTGTCCACGGCATGTCCACGGAGTGTCCACAACGTGTCCACGGAGTCCACGGCATGTCCACGGTGTATCCACGGAGTGTCCACAACGTGTCCACGGAGTCCACAACGTGTCCACGGAGTGTCCACAACGTGTCCATGGCATGTCCACGGAGTGTCCACAACGTGTCCACGGAGTCCACGGCGTGTCCACAACGTGTCCACGACGTGGCCACAACGTGTCCACGGAGTCCACGGCGTGTCCACAACATGTCCACGGAGTCCACAGCGTGTCCATGGAGTGTCCACGACGTGTCCACAACGTGTCCATGGCATGTCCACAACGTGTCCGCAACGTGTCTAACGTTCACGTCTAAAAAAGGAACACTCGTCTGTGGAATCCAAATGCTCCAGTAAAAATGGAAATATTTTATTTATTTGATTATTTAAAGCTTAAAATCCCTTAAAACCAGAAGGGAACCTGAACGATGTGTGTGTGTGTGTGTGTTTTGTGTAGTGGAATGTTTGGTGTATTTGTGTGTATTTATTTGTGTATTTTTGTGTATTTGTGTATTTTTGTGTATTTGTGTATTTGTATATTTGTGTATTTGTGTGTATTTGTGTATCTGAGGTGTGGTGAGCAGCCAGTGGAACAGACCAAGAAAATAAACATTTAGAATTTTCGATAAATATGAAAAACTATCTAAAAAAAAAGTTTTTATTTCTGTTTTTCGGTTCTTTTTTCAGAGTATTTGTTTTTATTTGGACTGATCCTGCGGACTTCCTCAGGGACTTCCTCAGGGACTTCCTCAGGGTCACAGTTTCCATGTCGGTTTGAAAACAAAAAGAACAGAAATAAGAGAAGGCCAGGTGAACCTCACTGGACTGTTTCACACTAACTCCTCCCACAATTAAATATCGACTTTTTAACTGTTAATTACCATGGCAACGGTGCATCCAGGTGATTCTAGTGAAGGTGTGTGGAGCACTTCCTGTATCACCTCATGACATCACAAGGTGGAACAGAGTGTAGAAACATCAGTGTGCAGGTTTGTGTGGTAAATGTGTGAATGAAACAAAACACAAGTGCAGACCAAGACCCAGATCCAGACTGAGATCCAGACCAAGATCCAGACCAATACCAAGATCCAGACCGAGATCCAGACCAATACCAAGATCCAGACCGAGATCCAGACCGAGATCCAGACTGAGATCTAGACTGAGATCCAGAATGAGATCTAAACTGAGATCGAGATCCAGACCAAGATCCAGACCAAGATCCAGACCAAGATCCAGATCTAGATCCAGACCGAGATCCAGACTGAGATCCAGACCCAGACTCAGACCGAGATCTAGACCCAGATCCAGACTGAGATCTAGACTGAGATCGAGATCCAGACCAAGACCGAGATCCAGACTGAGATCCAGACCAAGACCGAGATCCAGACCTAGACCCAGACCGAGATCCAGACTGAGATCCAGACCCAGACTCAGACCGAGATCTAGACCCAGATCCAGACTGAGATCTAGACTGAGATCGAGATCCAGACCAAGACCCAGATCCAGACTGAGATCTAGACCGAGACCGAGATCCAGACCAAAACCGAGATCCAGACTGAGATCCTGACCAAGACTGAGATCCTGACCAAGACCGAGATCCAGACCTAGATCCAGATGAAGACTCAGATCCAAACTCTGACCAAGACCGAAATCCAGACCCAAACCCAGACCGAGATCTAGACCAAGATCTAGATCCAGACCTAGATCCAGACTGAGATCCAGACCCAGACTGAGATCTAGACCGAGATCCAGACCAAGACCGAGATCCAGACCAAGACCCAGATCCAGACCCAGACTCAGACCCAGACTCAGACCAAGATCCAGACCGAGATCCAGACCGAGATCCAGACCGAGATCCAGACTGAGATCCATATTACATAAACTTTAGAAAAACGATCCAGTGAGGTCATGAAAACGTGAGTAAAAACAACAGAATTCGTGGAAAACTCGGCGTCCCATTGGCTGCCCACCTCGTCGTCTTCGTGCGGCGTAGGTGTCATCGTCTTGATCAAACATGCATATTGATAACTCTATCGGTAATATAAGAGTATACAGCCTCAGCTCATGCCCGCCGTCTGTTCCAAGTACAAAAATAAACGCTAAAAAATGATGAAACTACAGTGAAATTTTTCCCTTTTGAGACGAGCGTCCCGGATCGAGGAAAAGGCAACGGCACTTCGACATCAGGAGACGGATTCGGGAACGCGGCTCCCTTCAGACCAGAACTGGACCAGGACCAGACCGGGACTGGACCAGGACTAGACTGGGACCAGAGCAGGACTGGACCAGGACTAGACTGGCACCAGAGCAGGACTGGACCAGGACCAGACCGGGACTGGACCAGGACTAGACTGGGACCAGAGCAGGACTGGACCAGGACTAGACTGGGACCAGAGCAGGACTGGACCAGGACCAGACCGGGACTGGACCAGGACTAGACTGGGACCAGAGCAGGACTGGACCAGGACCAGACTGGCACCAGAGCAGGACTGGACCAGGACCAGAACGGGACTGGACCAAGACTAGACCTTGAACTAGACTAGGGACCCTAGTCTAGTCACTGGTCTAGTCCAAGACTAGACCAGGACGGAAAAGGGACTAGACCAGGACTAGATGTAGTTCAGTTCCAGTTCCAGGGCTAAAATGACCTGACTGATTCTAGTGAAGGTGTGTGGAGTTTAAAAACACAGTGGAGCACTTGTGGAACCGGCGTAAGAGCCGTCTCCAGCACACAGGCTGACCAATCACGGAACAGTATCGCGTTTCGTCGTCTCGTGGTCGTGTTTTTTCTTCGTGGTGAAGAAAAGAAAAGATGAGGAAACTGTGGATAAAAAAGGAAAGGGGGAGTGTTTTGGATTTTTCTGATCGTAGTTTTATATAATTTTATTAAACCTGGAGTGCAAATAAACTTGAACAGTTCAGATGTGTTTCATTTGTTTTATGTTTATAAAGCGCTGCTGATTTTTGTTGATTTAAAATCGATCTGCTCGTTTTTCTTAGATATTTCACTGTGTTTAACATTTAACACTCTGCACGTTTTTATAACACCTTAGTTTAGTCCCGATTTAGTCCTGGTTTAGTCCTGGTTTAGACCTGGTTTAGTCCTGGTTTAGACCTGATTTAGTCCTGGTTTGGTCCTGGTTTAGTTCTGGTTTAGACCTGGTTTAGTCCTGGTTTAGACCTGGTTTAGTCCTGGTTTAGTCCTGGTTTGGTCGTGGTTTAGTCCTGGTTTGGTCGTGGTTTAGTCCTGGTTTAGACCTGGTTTAGACCTGGTTTAGTCCTGGTTTAGTTCTGGTTTAGACCTGATTTGGTCCTGGTTCAGTCCTTTAGTTTTGTTAAGCACTTTATTATTGATAATTGTTCAGTTTTCATTGATCAGAACGTTGAACATGTGTGCTGACGTTCCTTTTCCCTGAATGTTTATGGTCCTGGTTTAGTCCTGGTTTAGACCTGGTTTAGTCCTGTTTTAGACCTGGTTTAGTTCTGGTTCAGACCTGGTTTAGTCCTGTTTTAGACCTGGTTTAGTTCTGGTTCAGACCTGGTTTAGTCCTGGTTTAGACCTGGTTTAGTCCTAGTTTGGTCGTGGTTTAGTCCTGGTTTAGACCTGGTTTAGTTCTGTTTCAGACCTAGTTTAGTCCTGGTTTAGACCTGGTTTAGTCCTGGTTTAGTCCTGGTTTGGTCGTGGTTTAGTCCTGGTTTAGACCTGGTTTAGTCCTGTTTTAGACCTGGTTTAGACCTGGTTTAGTCCTGGTTTAGTCCTGGTTTGGTCGTGGTTTAGTCCTGCTTTAGACCTGGTTTAGTCCTGTTTTAGACCTGGTTTAGTTCTGGTTTAGTCCTGGTTTAGTCCTGGTTTGGTCTAGGTTTAGTCCTGCTTTAGACCTGGTTTAGTCTTGTTTTAGACCTGGTTTAGTCCTGTTTTAGACCTGGTTTAGTTCTGGTTTAGACCTGGTTTAGACCTGGTTTAGTCCTGGTTTAGTTCTGGTTTAGACCTGGTTTAGTCCTGGTTTAGTCCTGGTTTAGTCGTTTAGTTTTGTTAAGCACTTTATTATTGATAATTGTTCAGTTTTCATTGATCAGAACGTTGAACATGTGTGCTGACGTTCCTTTTCCCTGAATGTTTATGGTCCTGGTTTAGTCCTGGTTTAGACCTGGATTAGACCTGGTTTAGTCCTGGTTTAGACCTGGATTAGACCTGGTTTAGTCCTGGTTTAGACTTGGTTTAGTCCTGGTTCAGTCCTGGTTTAGTCCTGGTTTAGACCTGGTTTAGACCTGGTTTAGACCTGGTTCAGACCTGGTTTAGACCTGGATTAGACCTGGTTTAGTCCTGGTTTAGACCTGGTTTAGACCTGGATTAGACCTGGTTTAGTCCTGGTTTAGACCTCGTTTAGTCCTGGTTTAGACCTGGTTTAGTCCTGGTTTAGTCCTGGTTTAGTCCTGGTTTAGACCTGGTTCAGTCCTGGTTTAGTCCTGGTTTAGACCTGGTTCAGTCCTGGTTTAGTCCTGGTTCAGTCCTGGTTCAGTCCTGGTTTAGACCTGGTTTAGTCCTGGTTCAGTCCTGGTTTAGACCTGGTTCAGTCCTGGTTTAGACCTGGTTTAGTCCTGGTTTAGACCTGGTTTAGACCTGTTTCAGTCAGTTTGGTCCTGGTTTGGTCGTGGTTTAGTCCTGGTTTGGTCGTGGTTTAGTCCTGGTTTAGTCCTGGTTCAGTCCTGGTTCAGTCCTGGTTTAGACCTGGTTTAGTCCTGGTTCAGTCCTGGTTCAGTCCTGGTTTAGACCTGGTTCAGTCCTGGTTTAGACCTGGTTTAGTCCTGGTTCAGTCCTGGTTTAGACCTGGTTTAGTCCTGGTTCAGTCCTGGTTTAGACCTGGTTCAGTCCTGGTTTAGTCCTGGTTTAGACCTGGTTCAGTCCTGGTTTAGTCCTGGTTCAGTCCTGGTTCAGTCCTGGTTTAGACCTGGTTTAGTCCTGGTTCAGTCCTGGTTTAGACCTGGTTCAGTCCTGGTTTAGACCTGGTTCAGTCCTGGTTTAGACCTGGTTTAGACCTGTTTCAGTCAGTTTGGTCCTGGTTTGGTCGTGGTTTAGTCCTGGTTTGGTCGTGGTTTAGTCCTGGTTTAGTCCTGGTTTAGTCCTGGTTTAGACCTGGTTTAGTCCTGGTTTAGTCCTGGTTTAGACCTGGTTCAGTCCTGGTTTAGTCCTGGTTTAGACCTGGTTTAGTCCTGGTTTAGACCTGTTTCAGTCAGTTTTCATTGATCATAACGTTGAACACGTGCATTGCTTATTGCCTGTTAGAGGAAGCTTAAGTTTAAAATAAAAATGTCTAAATTTAGTATTTTTCCCTCCTGGCCCTTATTTTAAATCGGTCACACAGTGTTTCGATATTTATTGATATCGACCGATATGAAACACTTATATCGTGATACGGATTTCAGCCGTATCGCACCAGCCCTAGACCCAACTCTATTGATTTTGAATTAACAGCATTTAACAATCCCACCGTTGTTTGGAACACGTCTGAAGGGAGCCGCGTTCTCGCTCATTCATGTCCATCGCACTCACAGACCGAACACATGACCGCGGGGTTTCCAGTTCGAATTCAGGAAGAGCGAGTACGAGAAGCCGTAAAATCAGAGGCAACTCAAACATTTAAGCAAACAAATATCGTAAATATCGTAAATATAAAAGTCAAAACATTATTGTATTGATATAAGTCGTGGTAAGATCAGATGAGAGACATTTCCTGTTCCTCATCTGGTCTTAAATTATTATTATTCGGAGTAGGATTATTACTAGAAGTGTTATTAGAAGAAAAGACAGTTCCTTGGCCCTTAATGGTGCAGAGAGAGAGGCTGATTTGGATCCATGCTGTCCAAACGCAGGCGATTTTCAAAAAACTTTTCATAACAAAATCATTCCCGGTTGTTCGTAATCCACACGTTTCCATTCCAAATCCCAAACAAATCCAAATTCCATAAGGTTTAAAGGGTGAACAAAAGCAAGTACCGTACGCGCCGTAGAGGTCCTCCATGCTTTCCGGTCAAAGAATCTCCCCCAAAAAACGAAGGGTGTCACATACGAATTCCATGCATTTGTTGTTTTTGTTTTTCGATGCAAGACAGTGTTTGAGAGAAGGCAGTTGGATGTCACCGCGTGCTTTTGTTAGTTTATTTCCATATAAATCCTGTTGAGGAGAGATAAGAGGAGCGTAGTGTTTTTTTGTTTTGAATAAAGCTAAAGATATAAAAACGAGAGAGCTGATCAAAGTTCTAGTTGGTTTTGAACCTGTTTGGACTTAGAATTTGCCCTCTGAACCTGTTTGGATTTTGGTTTTGGCCTCTGAACCTGTTTGGACTTTGAATTTGGCCTCTGAACCTGTTTGGACTTTGAATTTGGCCTCTGAACCTGTTTGGACTTTGGTTTTGCCCTCTGAACCTGTTTGGACTTTGGATTTGCCCTCTGAACCTGTTTGGACTTTGGTTTTGCCCTCTGAACCTGTTTGGACTTTGATTTTGGCCTCTGAACCTGTTTGGACTTTGGTTTTGGCCTCTGAACATGTTTGGACTTTGGTTTTGGCCTCTGAACCTCTTTGGACTTTGGTTTTGGCCTCTGAACCTGTTTGGATTTTGAATTTGGCCTCTGAACCTGTTTGGACTTTGGCCTCTGAACCTGTTTGGACTTTGAATTTGCCCTCTGAACCTGTTTGGACTTTGAATTTGCCCTCTGAACCTGTTTGGACTTTGATTTTGGCCTCTGAACCTGTTTGGACTTTGAATTTGCCCTCTGAACCTGTTTGGACTTTGAATTTGGCCTCTGAACCTGTTTGGACTTTGAATTTGGCCTCTGAACCTGTTTGGACTTTGAATTTGGCCTCTGAACCTGTTTGGACTTTGGTTTTGGCCTCTGAACCTGTTTGGACTTTGAATTTGCCCTCTGAACCTGTTTGGACTTTGGTTTTGGCCTCTGAACCTGTTTGGACTTTGAATTTGGCCTCTGAACCTGTTTGGACTTTGAATTTGGCCTCTGGACCTGTTTGGACTTTGGTTTTGGCCTCTGAACCTGTTTGGACTTTGATTTTGGCCTCTGAACCTGTTTCAACTTTGAATTTGGCCTCTGAACCTGTTTGGACTTTGATTTTGGCCTCTGAACCTGTTTGGACTTTGGTTTTGGCCTCTGAACCTGTTTGGACTTTGGTTTTGGCCTCTGAACCTGTTTGGACTTTGAATTTGGCCTCTGAACCTGTTTGGACTTTGATTTTGGCCTCTGAACCTGTTTGGACTTTGATTTTGGCCTCTGAACCTGTTTGGACTTTGAATTTGCCCTCTGAACCTGTTTGGACTTTGGCCTCTGAACCTGTTTGGACTTTGAATTTGCCCTCTGAGCCTGTTTGGACTTTGAATTTGCCCTCTGAACCTGTTTGGACTTTGGTTTTGGCCTCTGAACTTGTTTGGACTTTGAATTACGTTGCAGTAGTGACTCTATAAATCACTGACAACTCAAGATTCTTGTATAAAAATAAAGCTTAAAGTGCACTTAAGTGTATTTATTGGGATCTTTTTAATAATAGAGGAATAAAAGGTGCATTTCAAAAAGGCTAAATTAATTTTAATTTTAACTTTATAAAAACTACAACTTTAATTAGCTGTAATAAACTCCATTCCAGTTTTTTCAAAGCCATTAGTTGTTGTTTTTTTTCTCCAACTTTAAAAATGTTATTAACGATAGTTTAATTTTTTTGAACTATCTGCATATGTTGTGTGTAGAATCCCTCAGTCGTCCAGGTAGAATCCATGGTAAAGGGAGAAATTCAATTTGTCAACTGGACAAAGTTTAGTTGGTCGAAGACGTTTCGCAGCTCATCCAAGCTATTTCGTCATTTCAGAACTGATGAAGCAGCTTGGATGAGCTGCGAAATGTCTTCGAGAGTTTGCATTACAAACAAAACCTGAACTTTTTTTTAAGGATCTACCTGACCTACCTGAAAGGTCTTCGACCAAATAAACTTTGTCCAGTTGACAAATTGAATTTCTCCCTTTACCATGGATTCTACCTGGACGACTGAGGGATTCTACACACAACATATGCAGATAGTTCAAAAAAATTATCACCAAGTTAATCAAAACACCTGGACTTACAGCCAACATTTCACTACTATCTCCTTCAGGGCTAGGTGTCTTCTTCCAAACAACTGGACTAACTAAACTTGGGCTGCGTCCCATTCCTCGGTCTTACCCCTTCATCTTACCCCTACCGCTTGGTTTTGAGCGTTCATGTGAGGGCAAGGGGTGTCCCGATTCTAATTTTGATCAAGCGTTCGGGCCACGCGCTCAGGCTACATACCCTTTGAAACGAAGTAAGCTCTCGACCGGACTTGAAACTAAGGGGTATGCCTACAAGCTCAGGCAGGTTTTGGGATCAGGATGGCAGCGTCACATCGACCAGCCAAGGAGTCTCATAAATGTATTTTCAGCAGTCATAATTATCGATTAACAGTTTAGCAGGTTTACAATTATGACGCTTATGTTCTACGTTACTTTTAGTGGACCGCTGTCGCCGTGTCTGTTTAGCCTACGTTTTCATCGAATTTTCACGTATAAACAAGCTAGTTTTTTGTCGAACTGAGGTACCCGGTAATCCTTGACATGGCGAGGGACGATGACGCAGAGAAGGGAAGCAGTGGCGGCTGAAGCACTCAGTTTTGTTGACATTAAAAAAAAAATCAAAGCATCAAATGTGGAGATGCTGATAAAGAATCTAATTTTAAGTGATTAATTTCATTACTGAATCACAGATCTGATTGATTATGGTGTTTGCTCAAAGTTGAGACGTTCACTCAAATTAAATGTGCTAAAAAAGAAGTCTCAGAAGTCAGCAGGTCTCAAGCCATAACGGAAAATCGTTTTTTACTATTCAGTCCTTCCTCAATATTTGTTTCAATTAATAAATCGACAATGTTTTAAGGAAATAAGAGCCATTTTCCATCCTTAAATTGGTATCGGTTAATCTCGGGTACTTGCATTTATAGTTAAAGTCAAACTATAAATGCAGTTTGTATTTATAGTTTGACTGTATCGGTATCAGATTTAGAACTGAAAACGCTGGTTCCCTGGTAGGTTTTGGACACGAACTAAGAAACACAGAGCGCAATGAAAAAAGTTATTGTCATTTTACGTAAAAAAAAAAAAACATTCTTAAATAAAATTTGTTAAACCAGAACCAGCTTCAGACCTTTGAACCTGTCCCTGTGGACTCTGCGGACGATGAAACCTCGACATCGGCTTCACGATTTATTGACTTTAAAGTGCTAGCATCACCTACGAAGTCATTTGCTAACGCTACGGACTAGGCTAACTATGCTAACTATCACATACAATCATGCCAAACACTTGTAAAGAACGGGAGAGTAAATATTATCGTGTCATGCGATTTTCTGATGGAGGCTACATGTTTAGACTTAGACAAACTTTATTGATCCACAAGGGAAACGTTTCACTATTGATTGCTAATGCTAAGAGCTAGCAGTTTTACAATGCTAGTTAGTTTGAAATCTACTGAAATGAGGTGATTGTTTATGGATTTAAAAAAGACTAAATAATAAATACTATTTCGTTAAATGCTTTTAAATATAGATCTAGATTAACATGCTGGTGAAGTTATCCAGATGACATCAAACTGCCTTCATGAAAAATCCGCTAAAAAATCCCACAGCGGCCATCGTTGAATCCCGCGTTGTCTCCTGGCTCCTCCCACCCCTCTCTCTGTCTCTCGCCGTTATGTTCGAAAACAAACAAAACGAAAACAATAACAGTCACGTGACCCAAGCCCGTCCTATAGCTGCGTCGTCACGGATTCCTCTATGACCTCGCAGCTGTCCTCCATGACATCATCGCAAGGTCCCACCCACCCGCCCATTAACGAGCCCCGCCCACTTCCTGAAATTTGCTCCGTCCCCGACAACCCCGGGACCCCGCCTCCCTGGAAAACGTCTTCGCTGGAATCCAGAAGCCGCGAGCTGGATTCGGACATGTTGGAAGCGCAGTGCAGCGATTGGCAGGGGCAGGGCGGGGGACGGGGCAAGGCGGCAAGCAGCGAATCGCGTCCATTCGTGCGGCGCGAGGGCGAAAACGCGGCGGCGATGCTGTCCACGGACCTCCCCACTTCGTGCAGGTGGGGCTCGCTTCTCGTCACGTGGCCGAAGTCGGCGTGTCCGTGGCTGCCCAGAGGTCGCAGTAATCCATCGGAAATCGTGAAACTTGGCGAGGTTTGGAGCGGTAAAGGGACAGGCGGAGCTTTGCGTTTGGATCTGGAAAACAGGTAGGACAAGCGTTTGAAGGAGTCCGTTTTCCCGCTGGTGGTTGACATCTGCTGTAGTCGGCTTCGTGCTCTAACCAGCGATGACGTGAAAGAGGTGGAAGCAAGCACGGTAGCGGACTTAGCGGAAATTACGTTTGTTTTTAGCCCGTTGATTTTTGGTTTTCCATCTTCTTCCTCTTCCAAACCCCACCCCAGCCCCTCCTCTGGCGCGCCTGATTTTTCCGAAGAAGGCATCCCGGAAATTGATCGGACCAAAGCGCAAACGCCCAAGTTAGATCCAGCCCCAGAGTCTTCCTCCAACGGCACCATGAAGCTGACTCCTTTGGATGTTTTTTGCGATTTCTCTCCAGTTCCCCCTCCAGCCTCGCCAGATTCGCTGTCATCTTCTGAAGCGGTGTTTCCATCATCTCTCGTGGTTTCGCTGGACGAAGAGTAATTCCTTCGCGGAGGACGGCGGTTTCCCAAAAGATCCAAGACTTCGTAGCGGAAACTGGAGATGTCCTGCTTCAGCTCCTACAAGGAAAACATACAGAAATGGTCAGAATTCGGTGTACAACAAAGATAAAAGGTTCTTTGTGTTTGAAAGGGCCCATATTACGCCATTTTTTGATCTGTTTCCTCGAGTTCTTCTCTCAAACTGAAAACACTGTTGCACCTTGTGATGTCACGTGGTAGTACAGGAAGTGCTCCACTGTGTTTTCAAACTTCACACACCTTCATTAGAATCATTTGGATCATTTCAGCCCTGGAATTGCTGATCTCTACTGAACTAAAGATTAAAAAGTAGCTGCCAACTTGAAAAGTACCACTTCATGACATCACAATGTAGAACAGAGCGTTTTGAGCTTTGGAGATGTAGATTAGACTAATAATAAAGGGTTACTCAAACGTGCATGATTTTTAGAAGGTGGAATGGAAATCTTTACAATAACTGTTATATACAGTTAATATATAGATATATATTATAGACTTATAATATATAAATATATAGGTCAGGTATAAGTTGGTCTTGTAATTTCTAATGAAATGGGGATGTTAATCAGTTTCAGATTTAGTTAGGGCCTCTCGGGGCCTCCTGCCGTGTAATACATCTGTTTACTTGTTTTTCACTTGTTATTCTGCTGCGAAGGACCCAGCCTTGTGCTGGCCTGTTCTTGCTGAAGTGTTGTGTCTTGACTACGTATTTGCTGATGCCCTCCTGAGGGGTATAAGAACTTTGTAGGCTTTGTTATGATCACCATAACAAAACCTCCGTCAGGGACAGTCAGGGTGTAATTGTGCACAATCGCTTTAATAAATCAACTCTGACTCAAGACAACTTTCCAGTTTTATTCTTGTAGATCAGAAATTCCACAACAATTTGGCATCAACGAACAGTCCTTTTCGACCGGTTCTTTTCTGCGAGGGAGATCTGCGGCTGGCCACCCTAGGACGGGCAGTACTCGAGTTGGGGAGGGGGTAGTCAAAATCATCCCTCTTCTAAAATGGTTATCCCGTCTTCCATCCCTTGTGGCATTTTATCAATCAGGCATGAAAATCCCTCACCTTTTGGCGAAATTCACCGTTTTGAAGTCAAAATAGCCAGTGCCAAGAGCCAACGCACGCATACACGTGGATCCATGAACTATCAGACAACACGGCAAACTGTTACAACAGAGTGACCGCGTTCTTATGGGTGAGTCATTATCAGATTATTTCTGCATCAAAGGGACAGATTAGCTGACAGCAGGGGCCTAAACCGGGACTAAAGCGGGACTAAAGCGGGACTAAACCGGGACTAAACCAGGACTAAAACAGGACTAAACCAGGACTAAACCAGGTCTAAACCAAGACTAAACCTTTTCAAATTGTTCTTGAGGGATTTTGTTTCTGATTCCTTCCTAATCTCTAATTCTCCACGATTTACCAAAAAATTAAAAATAAAATAAAGTGTACGGTAAACAATTCAGGTAAAACTAAACTATTCCCCCAGGCAGCACATCGCACACAACAAAGGTAAAAACACGATGTACAGCTCCCAAGAGTCAGTTTTGCGTAATTCGGACCCTTTTATTGACACTTTCTTCAGTCTTAAATGACGTGAAAGTGAAAATGACATAAAGACCTTTTACTCGTCGTGGTTTTATTTTGTGCTTTTGGGCTCTAATTGCTTCCTGTTCCTTGGCTCCACGCAGCAGTCCCGTTCCATCAGCGATCTCATCTCTCACGGGTCAAACGTTCATCTCTCACGGGTCAGACGCTCACTGCATTACATCACGAGGTGACACAGGACCATGATTACACTCTGCTTTACCCCGACACTTCCTTAACCCTGTGCCCGGATCGTTTTAGAAATGTGTAACCTAAAAATAACACTTTCCTCTGTCCATCTGGCTCTGCTCCTCTGGTTCTGCTCCTCTTCAATTTTTACTCTAAACGGCTCACCTCTCCACAGATCCTAGTCCTGGTTTAGACCTGGTTTAGTCCTGGTTTACACCTGGTTTAGTTCTGGTTTAGACCTGGTTTAGACCTGGTTTAGAGCTGGTTTAGTCCTGGTTTAGACCTGGTTTAGTCCTGGTTTAGTCCTGGTTTAGACCTAGTTTAGACCTGGTTTAGAGCTGGTTTAGTCCTGGTTTAGACCTGGTTTAGTCCTGGTTTAGTCCCGGTTTAGACCTGGTTTAGACCTGGTTTAGAGCTAGTTTAGTCCTGGTTTAGAGCTGGTTTAGTCCTGGTTTAGACCTGGTTTAGACCTGGTTTAGACCAGATTTAGTCCAGATTTAGTCCAGGTTTAGTCCAGGTTTAGACCTGGTTTAGTCCTGGTTTAGTCCTGGTTTAGAGCTGGTTTAGTCCTGGTTTAGACCTGGTTTATTCCTGGTTTAGACCAGGTTTAGACCTGATTTAGTCCAGATTTAGTCCAGGTTTAATCCTGGTTTAGACCTGGTTTAGTCCTGTTTTAGAGCTGGTTTAGTCTTGTTTTAGACCTGGTTTAGACCTGGTTTAGACCTGGTTTAGACCTGGTTTAGTCCTGTTTAGACCTGGTTTAGACATGGTTTTGCCCAGGTCTGTTTGTGATGAGGAAACTCCATCAGAACACAGAAAATCGTGAAATATGGACCCTTTAAATCTCTATACCTGCCCCTTTAATCAATAACAGCACATATGGCATCCACAGTTTTTCTCCGGTGGGACCCAGCTGATGTGAGTTTAGCACGTTTTTGTTCTGTCCTAAAGCTCCGAAAAAAGCTGTGATGAGCAATGCACGGTGGAGTTTTTTTCTGTTGTTGTTCTTCTCTCGAAAGCCCAAAGGAAAATATCCCACTTCAAAAGCAGCTCGTCCAAACTCCCGCAGCCCCGTCCAGGGACCAGACGCACGGCGAATATTCCGAGAGCATGATTTAAGCGGAAAACAGCAGGAAATGGAACGACTGCTGGAAAATGGAGGTTCTGACCGGTTTATGTACAACAAATACAAAATACTACAATATATTTATGTAAAAAGAATTGTCGCGTGGAGCCTGGGGGACGTTGGCTAGTGGGCGGAGCCTTGTACAGAATCTTACAGCGAACTGTAAGGAGGGTTTGAATATGCATGGATGACATATTCTAGTTTAGATCTGGTTTAGACCTGGTTTAGACCTGGTTTAGACCTGGTTTAGACCTGGTTTAGACCTGGTTAGTCCTGGTTTACACCTGGTTTACACCTGGTTTACACCTGGTTTAGACCTGGTTTAGTCCTGGTTTAGATCTGGTTTAGTCCTGGTTTAGTCCTGGTTTAGACCTGGTTTCGTCTTGTTTTAGACCTGGTTTAGTCTTGGTTTAGTCCTGGTGTAGACCTGGTTTAGACCTGGTTTAGACCTGGTTTAGTCCTGGTTTAGACCTGGTTTACACCTGGTTTAGACCTGGTTTAGACCTAGTCAATCCTGGTTTAGACCTGGTTTAGACCTGGATTAGACCTGGTTTAGACCTGGTTTAGTCCTAGTTTAGATCTGGTTTAGTCCTGGTTTAGATCTGGTTTAGTCCTGGTTTAGACCTGGTTTCGTCTTGTTTTAGACCTGGTTTAGTCCTGGTTTAGACCTGGTTTAGTCCTGGTTTAGTCCTGGTTTAGTCCTGGTTTAGACCTGGTTTAGTCCTGGTTTAGTCCTGGTTTAGTCCTGGTTTAATCCTGGTTTAGTCCTGGTTTAGTCTTGTTTTAGACCTGGTGTAGACCTGGTTTAGTCCTGGTTTAGACCTGGTTAGTCCTGGTTCAGACCTGGTTTAGACCTGGTTTAGTCCTGGTTTAGACCTGGTTTAGTCCTGGTTTAGTCCTGGTTTAGACCTGGTTTAGTCCTGGTTTAGTCCTGGTTTAGTCTTGTTTTAGACCTGGTTTAGTCCTGGTTTAGTCCGGGTTTAGTCCGGGTTTAGTCCTGGTTTAATCCTGGTTTATACCTGGTTTAGTCCTGGTTTAGTCTTGTTTTAGACCTGGTTTAGTCCTGGTTTAGACCTGGTTTAGTCCTGGTTTAATTCTGGTTTAGTCCTGGTTTATACCTGGTTTAGTCCTGGTTTACTCTTGTTTTAGACCTGGTTTAGTCCTGGTTTAGATCTGGTTTAGATCTGGTTTAGTCCTGGTTTAGTCCTGGTTTAGACCTGGTTTAGATCTGGTTTAGTCCTGGTTTAGACCTCATTTAGTCCTGGTTTCGTCTTGTTTTAGACCTGGTTTAGTCCTGGTTTAGTCCTG
This sequence comes from Paratrypauchen microcephalus, assembly GCA_036785185.1. Taxonomy (NCBI): domain Eukaryota; kingdom Metazoa; phylum Chordata; class Actinopteri; order Gobiiformes; family Gobiidae; genus Paratrypauchen; species Paratrypauchen microcephalus. The sequence goes on along the minus strand of JAVJIX010000045.1, from coordinate 1,967,726 downwards.
GTTTAGACCTGGTTTAGACCTGGTTTATATCTGGTTTAGTCCTGGTTTAGACCTGGTTTATATCTGGTTTAGACCTGGTTTAGACCTGGTTTAGTGCTGATTTAGACCTGGTTCAGATCTGGTTTAGATCTGGTTTAGACCTGGTTTAGTCCTGGTTTCGTCTTGTTTTAGACCTGGTTTAGTCCTGGTTTGGTACTGGTTTAATCCTGGTTTAGACCTGGTTTAGTCCTGGTTTAGTCTTGTTTTAGACCTGGTTTAGTCCTGGTTTAGTCCTGGTTTAGACCTGGTTTAGTCCTGGTTTAGACAGTTTAATCAGTACTGTGGAACATTCTAGACAAAGCAATAATGTTTCCATGGAGACAGACAGTTGCACCTCATTTGGAAAAGTTTGGCGATAAAAGTCCCACCTTGAAGTTCTCCTCGGTGAGCCCTTCGTCCGTCTTGGCACTCCGGATCATGGCCGCCACGTACCTCTTCACCAGGCTACGGATCACTTCCTGTTGGAGACAGTTGCTATGGTTACAGATGGATTATAACACAGGGAAAAGAGTCGGGATAAAAGGACGGAATGTCGGGGACCGCATCGTACTTTTAAGAGTTCTTTGTGTGTCTGTCCTTCAAATTCAGTTCTCTTTAAAGTTCCTACGTTACACAAAACTGGAGGTTCTGTCACCTGCTTGTTTCTATGGATACGTCTTTGCTCTGCCTGGCATGTTCCACAGTGTGACTTTAAAGTAGAGCTACTTTACATTTATTCAATCACAGGTGGTTTTAGAGTTCAAAAATACAGAGAAAAACAGACACACCTCTCCACAGATCTGACCTGGAACCTGGTCTGGTCTGGTCTCCATGAAGATGGAAAGGTTTAATGCCATACTGCGGAACATTCCAGACAAAGTAATAAATCAGGTCTCAACCTGAAGAAAACCAGGACTAAACCAGGACTAAACCAGGACTAAACCAGGTCTAAACCAGGTCTAAATCAGGTCTAAACTGGGACTAAACCAGGACTAAACTAGAACTAAACCAAGATTAAACTAGGACTACACTAGGACTAACCCAGGAGTAAACTAGGAATAAACCAGGTCTAAACCAAACCAGGTCTAAACCAGGTCTAAAGCAGGACTATACCAGGTCTAAACCAGGACTAAATTAGGTCTAAACCAGGACTACACTAGGACTAACCCAGGAGTAAACTAGGAATAAACTAGGAATAAACCAGGTCTAAACCAGGACTAAACCAGGTCTAAACCAGGACTAAAGCGGGACTAAACCAGGACTAAACTAGGTCTAAACCAGGACTAAACCAGGTCTAAACCAGGACTAAACCAGGACTAAACCAGGACTAAACTAGGAATAAACTAGGAATAAACCAGGACTAAACCAGGACTAAACCAGGTCTAAACCAGGTCTAGTTATTTTAGTCCTGGTTTAGTCCTGGTTTAGACCTGATTTAGTCCTGGTTTAGACCTGGTTTAGTCCTGGTTTAGACCTGATTTAGTCCTGATTTAGACCTGGTTTAGTCCTGATTTAGACCTGGTTTAGACCTGGTTTAGACCTGATTTAGTCCTGGTTTAGTCCTGGTTTAGTTTAGTTCTTTAAACACAGATCTGTCCTCGTTTCAGGTTTGATGGACTCATCCGCTTTGACCTGTTTTTATTTGCTGAATTTCATGAACATTTGGTGCCGGGGAGACGGTGCCAGTCCTCCCACACTGCACCTGTCCGCCAAAGCATCACCGAGCAGCGTCGCTAACAACATCCATAACGACCGCGAACAGCCGCCGACCGTTTTTACATCGCTCGCTGGAAACGCAGAGGAACGGCCAAACACGAGGCAGGCCAAACAAAAAGACGAACGATTCACAGAAAGGACAGCCAATAATATCTGAGAAACTAAAGTGAAAATGCAAATGGATTCTGGATACAAACGCCCACCACTTTGAGCTAATCAGAATAAACAGATCATTTATTTTCCCGATAGCCTTAAAGTAACCACGGTGAGTTTAAAGCGCTCGGGTTACGCTATTTTCTCTGTTCTAAAGTCGTTTCCTCGTCACAAACACCTGGAGTCGTGTTTGTTTAATTCACACAAACCTGCAGATTTAGAACGAGTTCTTCTCTCAAATAATAATTAAAAACAGTGCAAAACATCCATCAAAGTCCGGTTTGTAAATTAATTCAAGTATCTTGGTGCTATCTTGGACTCCACATTAAAACAAGTTAAAACAAGCATTTAAAACAAACATGTAAAAAAACACCAAAAATTCTTAATTTTAATATTCATAAGCTCAGCAGATTTTTTCCTGCATCACCACTGGTCACTGACGAGGAGGACAACCTTAAACAGAATCACTTTTTTAAAAAGAAAATCTTTATCTTTTCATCATTGTCTCATACTTCAGAAATATAATATCTTAAGTTTTGAACATTTTAGAAAAATGTATGCTCATAGTTTTTATACAGCGCTTTTCCACCTTCAAGGCACCCAAATGCACCTTTGACTCCGGGTCGTGTGCTCGGGCCAATATGGCCGACTTCCTGTTGGTCGCCTAGCAATGGCATAATATATTTTTTGGTTCAGAATGACATGACCTATCCGCCATCCGAATTTCGTTTGTCTACGACAAAGTAAATTTTTCGGGTATAGCCATAGGCGCAATGTATTTTGATTATCCAGGGGGCGCTGTCGAGCTATTTTCCAAGATTTTTTAATACAGAATATTTGTAAATTCCTTTTTTGACGTTCTTGAATTTTGTGCAAAATTTCATGAGTTTCCGTCGGTGGGAAGTACCCGAACCTTGAAAAAAGTGGTTGGAAAAATAATAATTTGAGATTAAGTCTTTATTTGGTCTCACACACAGTGACACACGGACACAGTGACTTCTGCATTTGACCCATCCTTTTCAGGAGCAGTGAGGGGTCTTGCCCAAGGACCCACACTGACTTGCTCATTGCCGGGGGGGAGTCAGTGACTTACCAGTTGAGCTAACCAGAATAAGAAAAACCACAGATGGTGGCACTGTATACATCAATGGAAAGGGCTCACATTCAGAGAAAAACAAAAGTTAGACAAAAGTCTAAATGTCACTACAGAGTTTTTCAAAGACACTTTCTCTGCACAAACACAACTAAACAGATCAAAATAACGAGAAGACAATCCTCCCCGTTTACCGAGTGCGCTGACATTTCTGCGGTGACGTAAACCCACCGACTCGTCTGCACCGAACCGGCCCGAGTTTGTGGTTCAGATCCCCGATTTGATTGGTCGTTCCGTTTGCACTTTCTTGAGGTGGAGGTTGGTTTTCCTCCCGAGCACAAGAGAACGCAGGATTAATACTGCATAAAGTAGCTCCGGCAAAGGCCAAATCACTGTTCCGTATCACTGCTCTGCAGCCGTCGCCATAGAAACAGGTAAACAAACGCTCAACTGCTGTGGGTAGAATGCAGTGACTAGAATCATTTAAAACACTAAAATACCTGATGTTTTGGACGTTTGCAGACAGGGAGCAGGCTTTTCACATTCACAGGAGATATTTCACTTCGTAGCCGTGGTAACAGCGCATTAAACAACGAGGAATCGTGCGTTCGGCAGTTTTAATGTTTTTTTGTTATTGTTTTTCTGCGTTAAAACTGCAGGACTTCAATGTGCTCAGCCTTGATGCAGCAGATTTTTTCTCACATTGAATCCTGCATGACTAAACCTGGACTAAACCTGGACTAAACCTGGACTAAACCTGGACCAAACCTGGACCAAACCTGGACTAAACCTGGACCAAACCTGGACTAAAACTGGACTAAACCTGGATCAAACCTGGACCAAACCTGGACTAAACCTGGACCAAACCTGGACCAAACCTGGAGTAAACCTGGAGTAAACCTGGACTAAACAAAGACTAAACCTGAACTAAACCTGGGACCAAATCTGGATTAAACCTGGACCAAACCTGGACTAAACCTGGACTAAACCTGGACCAAACCTGGACTAAACCTGGACCAAACCTGGACCAAACCTGGACCAAACCTGGAATAAACCAGGACTAAACCAGGACTAAACCAGGACTAAACCTGAACTAAACCTGGACCAAACCTTAACTAAACCTGGACCAAACCTGGACCAAACCTGGAATAAACCTGGACCAAACCTGAACTAAACCTGGACTAAACCTGGACCAAACCTGGACTAAACCTGGACCAAACCTGGACTAAACCTGGACCAAACCTGGACTAAACCTGGACTAAATCTGGACTAAACCTGGACCAAACCTGGACTAAACCTGGACCAAACCTGGACTAAACCTGGCCTAAACCTGAACTAAACCTGGACTAAACCAGGACTAAACCAGGACTAAACCAGGACTAAACCTGAACTAAACCTGGGACCAAACCTGGATAAAACCTGGGACCAAACCTGAACTAAACCTGGACCAAACCTGGACCAAACCTGGAATAAACCTGGACTAAACCTGGACTAAACCTGGACCAAACCTGGACTAATCCTGGACTAACTCTGGACTAAACCTGGGACCAAACCTGGACCAAACCTGGACCAAACCTGGAATAAACCTGGACCAAACATGGACTAAACCTGGACTAAACCTGGACTAAACCTGAACTAAACCTGGACTAAACCTGGACTAAACCAGGACTAAACCTGGGACCAAACCTGGATTAAACCTGGAACAAACCTGAACTAAACCTGGACCAAACCTGGAATAAACCTGGACCAAACCTAAACTAAACCTGGACTAAACCTGGACCAAACCTGGACCAAACCTGGACTAAACCTGGACCAAACCTGGACTAAACCTGGACTAAACCTGGACTAAACCAGGACTAAACCAGGACTAAACCTGAACTAAACCTGGGACCAAACCTGGATTAAACATGGACCAAACCTGAACTAAACCTGGACCAAACCTGGACCAAACCTGGACTAAACCTGGACTAAACCTAGACTAAGCCTGGACCAAACCTGGAGTAAACCTGGACTAAACCTGGACCAAACCTGGACTAAACCTGGACTAAACCTAGACTAAGCCTGGACTAAACCTGGACCAAACCTGGACTAAAAATGAACCGAACCAGGATTAGTCCTCGTTCAGTGCTCATTTAGTTTCGGTATAATCTTGGTTTAATTCTTGTCTGGTCCTGATTCAGTTCTGTTTCAGTCCTGTTCTAGTCCTGGTCTGGTCTTGGTCTTATTCTATTTCAGTCCTGGTTTAGTCCTGATTCAGACCTGACCAAAACCAGACCAAGTTCCAGGTCAGATCTGTGGAGAGGCGACCCCGCTCACAGTCAGAATGTCTGTTTGTTCTCTGTATTTTTGAGCTCTAAAACCACCTGTGATTGAATACACGTAAAGTAGAGCTGTTTAAAGTCACACTGCGGGACATTCCAGGCAGAGCAATGACATCTCCATGGAAACCCCAACTGAAAAGTTACAGAGTGCAGCTTGTGCTTGTACTCACCTGGTAGTGCTGGTTTTGAATGAGGCTGTCTGCGTGTCTCTCCTGCGAAAACACAAACACAGTTACACTTCGCTTCAGAACTTATGAATCCAGTTTCATCTTTTATAAAACCTGGAGTCTGTGGAGTTAAAACTTCTAAATGAAAACAAACGCGCCGATAACTCTCGTCCTTCTCAAAATCACATTATGACTTCACAACCAGCTCCCAGAACGTCATATCTGAGAACATCTGGGATCTGGGACTAAACCAGGACTAAACCAGGACTAAACCAGGTCTAAACCAGGTCTAAACTAGGACTAAACCAGGTCTAAACCAGGACTAAACCAGGTCTAAACCAGGACTAAACCAGGACTAAACCAGGTCTAAACCAGGTCTAAACTAGGACTAAACCAGGACTAAACCAGGACTAAACCAGGTCTAAACCAGGACTAAACCAGGTCTAAACCAGGTCTAAACCAGGTCTAAACCAGGACTAAACCAGGTCTAAACTAGGACTAAACCAGGACTAAACCAGGACTAAACCAGGACTAAACCAGGTCTAAACCAGGTCTAAACCAGGACTAAACCAGGACTAAACCAGGTCTAAACCAGGTCTAAACCAGGACTAAACCAGGACTAAACCAGGACTAAACCAGGTCTAAACCAGGACTAAACCAGGACTAAACCAGGTCTAAACCTGGTCTAAACTAGGACTAAACCAGGACTAAATCAGGACTAAACCAGGTCTAAACCAGGACTAAACCAGGTCTAAACCAGGTCTAAACCAGGACTAAACCAGGTCTAAACCAGGTCTAAACTAGGACTAAACCAGGACTAAACCAGGTCTAAACCAGGTCTAAACCAGGACTAAACCAGGACTAAACCAGGTCTAAACCAGGTCTAAACTAGGACTAAACCAGGTCTAAACCAGGACTAAACCAGGTCTAAACCAGGACTAAACCAGGTCTAAACCAGGTCTAAACTAGGACTAAACCAGGACTAAACCAGGACTAAACCAGGACTAAACCGGGACTAAACCAGGTCTAAACTGGGACTAAACCAGCTCTAAACTAGGACTAAACCAGGACTAAACCAGGTCTAAACCGGGAGTAAACCAGGACTAAATGAGGATTAACCCAGGTCTAAACCAGGACTAAACGAGTACTAAATGAGGACTAAACCAGGTCTAAACCAGGACTAAACCAGGACTAAACAAGGACTAAATGAGGACTAAACCAGGTCTAAACCAGGACTAAACGAGGACTAAACCAGGTCTAAACCAGGACTAAACCAGGACTAAACAAGGACTAAATGAGGACTAAACCAGGTCTAAACTGGGACTAAACCAGGTCCAAACCAGGACTAAACCAGGACTAAACCAGGTCAAAACCAGGACTAAACCAGGTCTAAACCAGGACTAAATGAGGACTTTTTCCTCACCGCAATCTGTCTGTCCCACTTCATCCTGTTTTCTGTCGAGATTAATCTGTGTAACGACGCACTTTTTACGGTTTCGCTTTTGTTCTTTTGTCTCGTCGCAAACGTCTGAGTTCAGGGTAATTTATCTAAATCATAAATTCTCCAAGACAGAAAAGAATGTTTGGAGAACAGATTTCCTCACAGTGCATTTTCGTTTCAGTTTTACTGACATTAGCCCTGTTCGGACGGGATTAGTTTTATGAGGTGACATGGGCTGAAGTAATAATTACCAGGGAATGGTAATTATGTCTGAACGCGACATGTCCGTAAACATAACGGAGTATGTCTGTGAAATTTACAGCGAGTTTCACCTTCTGTAAAACGGTCTGGAGGAATGACCATAGGTAATATTAATCCCGTGTGAATGCGACCCTCGGTAAAGATGTAATATTTCGTCACATCCGTTTAAATAAATAATTTACAGCAATTTTCAAACATGGAGGAGCCTGAAGCGCTTTGTTTTGCCGGCAAACAAAATGATTTACCGGTACTCTCAAACAAACGCACACATCGACCAATGAAAAAGCCCGAGGTATAAATCAGTCGTCAGAGGCATGAAAGAGGCATGAAGCTTGTTTTAGGTCATGTATGCTCTATTAGTCCTGATTATGGACAATAATTTGCATAGTTCGCTAATATTTCATATAGGCTAATCATGACTGATGTAGTTGGTCCAGGTTTGGTCCAGGTTTGGTCCAGGTTTGGTCCAGGTTTTGTCCAGGTTTAGTCCAGGTTTGGTCCAGGTTTAGTCCAGGTTTGGTCCAGGTTTTGTCCAGGTTTGGTCCAAGTTTGGTCCAGGTTTGGTCCAGGTTTAGTCCAGGTTTGGTCCAGGTTTGGCCCAGGTTTAGTCCAGGTTTGGTCCAGGTTTAGTCCAGGTTTGGTCCAGGTTTGGTCCAGGTTTTTTCCAGGTTTGATCCAGGTTTAGTCCAGGTTTAGTCCAGATTCAGTCCAGGTTTTTTCCAGGTTTGATCCAGGTTTAGTCCAGGTTTAGTCCAGGTTCAGTCCAGGTTTTGTCCAGGTTCGGCCCAGGTTTAGTCCAGGTTCAGTCCAGGTTTTGTTCAGGTTTTTTCCAGGTTTGGTCCAGGTTTAGTCCAGGTTCAGTCCAGGTTTAGTCCAGGTTTTGTCCAGGTTTTGTCCAGGTTTGGCCCAGGTGTGGTCGAGGTTTAGTCCAGGTTTATTCCAGGTTTAGTCCAGATTTAGTCTGGGTTTGGCACAGGTTTGGCTCAGGTTTAGTCCAGGTTTTGTCCAGGTTTGGTCCAGGTTTAGTCCAGGTTCACTCCAGGTTTAGTCCAGGTTCAGTCTAGGTTTTGTCCAGGTTTTGTCCAGGATTTGTCCAGGTTTGGTCCAGGTTTATTTCAGGTTTGGTCCAGGTTTATTCCAGGTTTGGTCCAGGTTTGGTCCAGGATTTGTCCAGGTTTGGTCAAGGTTTGGTCCAGGTTTAGTCCAGGTTTTGCCCAGGTTTAGTCCAGGTTTGGTCCAGGTTTGGTCCAGGTTTAGTCCAGGTTTTGTCCAGGTTTTTGTCTAGGTTTGGTCCAGGTTTAGTCCAGGTTTACTCAAGGTTTTGTACAGGTTTGGTCCAGGTTTAGTCCAGGTTTTGTCCAGGTTTTTGTCTAGGTTTGGTCCAGGTTTAGTCCAGGTTTACTCCAGGTTTTGTACAGGTTTGGTCCAGGTTTAGTCCAGGTTTAGTCCAGGTTTGGTCCAGGTTTGGTCCAGGTTTCTCTATCTTCAGCTGATGCTTTATGCATAGGCGATGAATACGTGACGGCAGAGCGTAAACAAACTCCTCCCATGTCAAATAAATATTCCGGACATTTCTTGTCCTGTGTGAATGGGGTCATTTATATTACAGAGGTCCTGTGATAAACATTACTCTACATCCCCCTGGAAAACTAATCCCGTCCGAATAGGGCTATAGGCTGAGATTGAAAGAGAAAACAACGCAGAAAGAAAAAGAGATTGAAAAGGCGCGCAGTTACAACAACAAACACTGGGAGGCAGATTCGCACAGGACTAGTATTATCACCGGACGTCTGTGTTTGGCAAAATATAGTAGGTAATTTTTGCTTTACAAATTACAGACATGGCACATTCGCATGGGATTAAGATTTCAGGCATATTCACCAAAGGTCCACAGGGAACACTAATCCCGTGCAAATAGGGCTTTACTTGCAGCACATTCGCACGGGATAAGTGAAGTCTGTAAATCTTGTAAGTCTTCCTGATATTGACTGAGATTGAAAGAGAAAAGAACGCAGAAAGAAGACGAGATATAAAGATGTAGATTCGCACAGGACGAGTGTCACCGGACGTCTGTGTTTGGTATTGGTGTGTTTAGTAATTACCTACTAATTCAGTAGGTAATCTGCGGTGGAATTTTGACTTTACAAATTACAGACATGGCGCATTCCCAAGAGTTTAAGATCGCAGACATCCTCCGCAATTATTACAAATTGCCAAAGGTCCACGGGTAACTCTAATTCCATGTGAACAGGGATTTAGAAAGAAACTGTTGAACTCAACGGCAAAAGGAGAAATTGAATTTCTCAACTGGACCAAAGTTTATTTGGTCGAATGCGTTTCGCAGCTCATCCAAGCTGCTTTTTCAGTTCTTGAAATCCAACAGCAGAACACCGGGGCAAATAAACCAGAAAATCAACGAACAAACAAAGGAACGGATGAACAAACAGACAAACAAACGAATGAACAAACAAACAAACAGACAAACGAACGAATGAACAAACGGACAAACGAACGAATGAACAAACGGACAAACGAACGAATGAACAAACGGACAAACGAATGGACAAACGAATGAATGTTCAGTTCCTTCTGTCAGTCCTGAATTCGCAGGCGACGGCGCGTTCAGCAGCAGAACACCGGGGCAAATAAACCAGAAAATCAAATATCAAAATTAAAACAGGCACCAAGACTGTTTTTTATTGGTTCTGTTACCTTCTTAATTGAAATTCAAAAGAACAAATGGTACACGGACCATAGAAGAAGTTTGGTGTTTCTGTTTGGTTTGAATTCCAGAGGTTTACTCAGAGAACATTGCCTGACAAATCCAGAATCTACGACATTTCTGTGTATTTCTCAAAGCGAGTGTGGGGGATGGTGCGTCGAACTGTGAGGAACTGTGTGATCTCCAAACATGGACCTCAGCTGTGAGAGGAGGAGCAGGTTTAACATCTCCTCATCTGCATCTCCCGGTGTTACATAAGACCCACAGACAGGGACCAACGCACCGCACGGACAAACAAACGAATGAATGAACAAACAACCGCACGGACAAACAAACGAACAAACAAACGGTGTTACATAAGACCCAGAGACAGGGACCAACGCACCGCACGGACAAACAAACGAACGAACCAACAAACGAACGGACAAACAAACAAACTGACGAACAAACGAATGAATGAACAGTTGAAACTGTTGAAACAGTTTATAAAAAAGCACTTAAAGTATTGGACAAAAAGCCCGCAAGTTACCACCATTGTAGAATTCTGGACAAATATACATTTCTTAATTGGGACAACACCATCAAATATGCAGATTTAATTTTGGTTTACAAAGTTTTTAATAATCTTGCTCCACCTCCTTTAAAAGAGTTTGTGAAAAGAAATACAAATCGCACAAGAGCCGGTTCTAGAGGTGACTGCTCTGTGCCGTTAAGGAAAAGCGCTTTTGGACAGTCGTCTTTTGCTTATCGAGCAGGTCAAACATGGAACACACTGTCTGCTCACATACGAGAGCTTCCAACACTGGCAGCATTTTCTAAAGCTGTAAAACAGTGGCTGTCCACTAGTCAAATATGTAACCATATTTAACAAAATTGAAATATATTGAGGGGTTATTGGTTTAACTCTTAGACTCTTGACTTGAACTGTCTGAATTGTGTGTACAGTGAGTGCTGGTTTTATGTACTTTTGTGTGATTGTTGTTGTACTTTTCCCTGTCCCTGATTTGACATCAACCTGCCGAGGGACTGAAGATGGAAATTAGCCACGCTGGCTATAATGTTTACATATTTACATTTTAAATGTTCATTAATATGTGCTGTCCCTTTACAAATAAATAAATACAAATACAAACAAACGAACGGACAAACAAACGAACGAATGAACAAACGAACGGACAAACAAACAAACGAATGAACAAACGAACGGACAAACAAACGAATGAACAAATGAACGGACAAACAAACAAATGAACAAACAAACGAATGGACAAATGGATGAAGGAACAAACAAACGGACAAACGAACAAACAAACGAATGAATGAACAAACGGACAAATGAACGGACAAATGAATGGACAAACAAACGAACGGACAAACGAACGAATGAACAAACGGACAAATGAACGGACAAACGAATGGACAAACAAACAAACGAACGGACAAACGAACGAGTGAACAAAAGAACAGACAAAGGAACAGACAAACGGACAAACGAACGAACAAGCAAATGGACAGACGAACAGACAAACAAACGGACGAACAAACGAAAGAACAAAGAAACAAATGAACAAACGAACAAACAAACAAACGGACAAACAAACAGACAAACAGACGAACAAACTACTGAATGAACAAACGGACAAACGAACGGACAAACAAACAAACGGACAAACGAACGGACGAACAAACAAATGACTGAATGAACAAACGGACAAACGAACGAACAAACGAACAAACAAATGAACAAACAAATGGACAAATGAACGAATGAACAAACGAACGGACAAACGAACGAGCAAACAAACAAACGGACAAACGAACAGACGACCAAACAAACGAACAAATGAACAAACAAACGGACAAAAAAACAAACAAACGAACAAACAAACGGACAAACGAACAGACAAATGAACGGATGAACAAACAAACGAAAGAACAAACAAACAAACGGACAAAGAAACAAATGGACAAACGACCAAACAAACGGACTTTGTTCTTTTTATAAATAAACTTGTCGTTCAAAGGGCCTGGCAGCGATTTTCTCGTCACACGCCAAATTTAAAATGTGCGTGCACTGAATTGCCGCTCATAATTAGGTACATTTTTATAATGTATAAAATTATATCATTTATATTATATAATTTGCAGGGTAATTAATTAATCTAATTAACGCGTTAAACTGACAGCACTAGTTTTCACACTCTCTCTCACCGTGAACTCTCGGAGGTTTTCACACTTGTGGGAGTCGTCCCCTGGGGGCTGGCCTCGCTGGCAGAGTCGCCCGTGGAGCCACATGAGGAGGTACCACACGGACTTGGGGCTGGGCACGATGTTGAAGGGCGGAGGCAGCGTCCCGCCCTCGTCGAAGTAACTCATCCACAACTTTGTGCGGGCGAACTTCCACTCGATGTCCGCGTGGTCCTGGAGAAAAAAAAAGAGAAAAGGCTTTAGTGCAGATACTGAAAAGATTACTGAAGGAAATTGTGTGAAGAATCCCTCAGTCGTCCAGGTAGAATCCATGGCAAAAGGAGAAATTCAATTTGTCAACTGAACAAAAGTTTATTTGGTCGAATTTGAAAAATTATCATCCACACAACGATATCAATGTGTGGGTGGACAGCCTGGATATGAGGCCAAAGCACTCTGTTCAAATTGTTCCATGTATAAGTTAGCCATGATCGGGGAGACCGGTGAGCCCATCCCACAGCCGTGGATTTCCCTGCAGAAGTTTCCTCTGAACTGGAAATAGGTGGTATTTAAAGATCTCATGATATGGTACTTTTTGATGCTTTTATATGGTGCCTTAGTGGTTCCCTAATACAGCACAGCAACAAAATTTTATGTAGTTTTACAGTTGACTTACTTGTTCGGCGTCTGTAGCTGATGCGTGAACAGATGGTACTGACCCAGGCTTCGGTTTCAGTCGATTTTCAAGTCCAGCTCTGTATTATCCCATGAAAAAAAAATTGTTTTCCACAGAAAATAAAATTAAACCCCTTCTGTTTCAGAGGCACGGATAAAGGAACTACAACATACTCTTTTTTTCATCATCACGTCCAGGGACAGAGCAGTTGCCGTGCTTCACTCGTTTCGGAGTCCTTCCATCTTTCCAGGAAAAACAAACCGGCAGCTGGAAGCTAGCAGCTATAGCTTGTTTGCACAAGGGCCGGTCCAAATTCTCTGGGCGTGATTTCCAGATACAGGGGGTGGACATCCAGATAGAGGGGGTGGAAACCTTTCACCTTATGTCGTCATACGGGGAAAGGTTTCCACCCCATCTGTTTGAGCGTTCTTTTTTTCAAACGTGGAAAAGGATCGCCATTGCTCGATTTACACATTTCGCAATGTTTAGCCATGAGTGGGATCCTTAAACAGGGTAGGAGAGCTCATATTAACGTTCAAAAACCTCAGAAAGTGAAAATTTCATGCCATGGGACCTCTAAACAAATTTCCAGCAGTTGGCAGATTTGGTCGGGTGAAAGTATGGTTCTGCTTGGTATCCTGCAATAGTCTCTTTCTTGCTGCTTCCACTGCTACCGATATGGAGATACAAGTGAAAAGAGAGGTCACATCCAAGGAAGCCATTGTCTCATCCCAGTCAAACTGGAGAAACTTGACTTTGTTCACAAATTCGGCTGTGTTCTCGATGTGGTGCTCCGTGTTCCTCATCAGAGGAGCCAGGATGGTTCTTAGGTGTTTAGCCAAGTACAAAGGGTCTGAGTGGTACTCCTTGTTTGTGAATCTTTGGGAGTCCGTAGATGCAAGGGATGGCGTCACCCGGGTACAGTCTGTAATACAGCTGTTGATCAATGACTTCTTCCTTCTCCAACTTCTGCAAGCAATCAATGATCTTCTTTTTGTACCCATTGGTGGGGTCTCGTTTCAGTAATTCGTAGGTTGCCGTGTCACTGAGTAGGCTGTTCACCTTAGCCTCATAATCAGCTGAGTTCAGGATGTCCGCAGGCAGGATGTTGATGCTCTGGTCCCTCTCTAGAGCAATGATGGCCTTCCTTTCCTCTGGTGTTACGTTGGAGGGTGGAGGTTTGTTGGAGGGTGGAGGCTCAGTGCAGCTGTTAATTTCAGTCTAAGGTCTCCAGCTTCTGTCTCTGTGAGCTTGTTGTACCTAATGTCCAAAGGTTTGACCAAATAAACTTTTGTCCAGTTGACGAATTGAATCTCTCCTACACAAGTAAAAGTAAAAACCAAGGCAAAATATATCACCGCTATTGAAGTACTGGTTTAAAAATGTACCTTAAGAGTAAAAATGATAAAGGGAGAAATTCAATTTGTCAACTGGACAAAGTTTCTTTGGTCGAAGACGTTTCGCAGCTCATCCAAACTACTTCGTCAGTTCTGGCTAGAGTGCTGGTGGACACTTCCAGAACTGACGAAGTAGCCTGGATGAGCTGCGAAACGTCTTCGACCAAATAACCTTTGTCCAGTTGACAAATTGAATTTCTCCTTTTACCATGGATTCTACCTGGACGACTGAGGGATTCTTCACACATCTTTAGAGTAAAAAGTATTTTCCAGAGATTTTTTAGAACAATTAAAGCATCAAATGTCGTGATTTTGATCAAGAATTCAGCTGATTTCAAATGATTCAAATGATTTAATTTTTCCAACTGTTTTGTGGTTTTTTTTAATTTGGTTTGCTCAAAATTGGAACGTAAACTCAAATTAAATGTGCTAAAAAGTAACGTCCGAAAGTCGCAAACCGTAAAGAAAAGTCCTTTTTACTTTTCAGTCCAGATTAAAAATTTTGTAGAGTAGAAAGTACAGGTACCTGATCTCAAACGTAGTGAAGTAAAAGTATCCACTGTAAAATGTACTGAAGTAAAGTACAGATACCTCAAAATTTTACTTTGGTATTGTACTTTCACTTTTGTACTTTGTTACCTTCCACAATAAAGGTTCAGTCCTGGTTTAGTCCCGGTTTAGTCCTGGTTTAGTCCTGGTTTAGGCCATGGTCTAGTCCTGGTTTAGTCCTGGTTTAGTCCTGGTTCAGTCCTGGTTTAGTCCTGGTTTAGTCCTGGTTTCTCCTCGCAAACACCTGGAGTTGCGTTTGTTTCATTCTCATGTTTGAGGAACTCTTTATTATTCGTCTGTAACATCTCCAAAGCTCCAAACGCTCTGTTCCACCTTGTGATGTCATCAAGTGTTGGTTTTCAAGTGAACAGCTCATTTTCCACAGCAAATTTCTCTGATCTGGCCAAGATTTTAAAACTTCAGATTTATTATCGACTCACTCGACCAGAGACGCTTTATTCTTGTCTAGAGGGAGTTTATTTTAAAAGAACTTGTCAGTAAAATGGACAGAACATTTCACTACTTTTAAGTCATTTTCTGACATTTTCATTCTTGCCTCAGGTGGAGGAGTTAGAGTATCTCGGGGTCTTGTTCTCGAGTGAAGGGAGGATGGAGCGTGAGATTGACAGGCGGATCGGTGCGACGGCGGCAGTGATGCGGTCGCTGTACCGGACCGTTGTGTTGAAGAGGGAGCTGAGCCGAAAGGCAAAGCTCTCGATTTACCCTCGATCTACCGTCGATTTACCTACGTTCCTCCCCTCACCTATGGTCATGAGCTCTGGGTAATGACCGAAAGGACGAGATCGCGGATACAAGCGGCCGAAATGAGTTTCCTCCACAGAGAGCCACTCTATCGGACACTCCCTTAGAGATAGGGGGAGGAGTAGACCTGGTTCAGTCCTGGTTTAGACCTGGTTTAGTCCTGGTTTAGTCCCAGTTTAGACCTGTTCAGTCCGAGTTTAGACCTGGTTTAGTCCCAGTTTAGACCTGGTTTAGACCTGGTTTAGTCCTGCTTTAGTTCTGATTTAGTCCCGGTTTAGTCCCAGTTTAGACCTGGTTTAATCCCAGTTTAGACCTGGTTTAGACCTGGTTTAGACCTGGTTTAGACCTGGTTTAGTCACAGTTTAGACCTGGTTTAGTCCTGGTTTAGTTCTGATTTAGTCCTGGTTTAGTCCCAGTTTAGACCTGGTTTAGTCCCAATTTAGACCTCGTTTAGTCCCAGTTTAGACCTGGTTTAGACCTGGTTTTGTCCCAGTTTAGACCTGGTCTGGCTCGGGCGTCTGTTCCGGACGCCTCCTGGACTCCTCCCTCAGGAGGTGTTCCGGGCACGTCCCACCGGGAGGAGGCCCCGGGGAAGACCCAGGACACGCTGGAGGGACTATGTCTGCCTGCTGGCCTGGGAACGCCTTGGGGTCCCCCCGGAGGAGCTGGAGGAAGTGTCTGGGGTGAAGGAAGTCTGGGAGTCCCTGTTTAGACTGTTGCCCCGGCGACCTGATCCCGGGTAAGAGGAAGAACATGGATGGATGGAGAAGTTACATTTGGGCCAGGCTTCGTTGCAATGGACCTTTACTTCCAGCTCTTAAATGATCCAAATGATTCTAGTGAAACACAGTGGAGCACTTCCTGTATCACCACATGACATCAGAAGGTGGAGCAGAGTGTTTTCAATTTGGGAGAAGAGCTCATCTTAAATCTGCAGGTTTGCGTGTTAAACATGTGAATGAAACAAACAGAACTCCGGGTGTTTGTGAAGAGGAAATGTTAGATCAGAACTGTGGAGTGTGGGTTCTTCAAGCAGAATTAACGTTTTTTTACAATCTGAGCCTTATTTCTGTAATAAAACAAGTTGTTTTAGTCACCCATAGCATTTTGGTGTCATTTGGAGCATTTCCGGAGATGTTTTAGTTTAGCGATATCTGTAACGTGAGTTCTCGGGGCATATGTTTGCGGTCTCCAAATAACACAAACTTTAGCACTTTTCAAATAACAAAAGCTCAATGTCTTAGTCTACACTTTCATTTGAGTCAAAAGTGCCTGTAATCCGAGATTTAGCCATAGTTTCGAGTAGATGAGGAGGACAGTCGCATGTGCTCAGTCAGCTGATTTCGCTCTCAGCTCTCGGGACCTAAACATGAAAGGCAAAGCTGTAAGACGTTTGGACCATCGTGTTTGCAGTACCCACTTCAGTCAGGACCATTTTTTACCAGCAAAGGAAAAGAAAGAAGTCCAGCGGATTCAGCGCACGATTCTGAGAAGTAATGTGAAACCGATGGCTGTTCTCTGCTGCTCCTAAAACTGTCTCCGCTTCATTCTTTCCGTATCCATTCTGTCTCCTCATCCGTATACTCCTCTTCAGTCCTCAGTCCTCCATAAGTCCTCTTCAGCCTCAAAGTCCCAATCTTCTGCCATGTGTCGCTTGCAACAGAAAAGTTCTGAGCGCCTTCTTATCTGCAAATCAACTGTGACTCCGCACATGCGCACTGTCCTCCTCATCTACTCCAAACTATGGATAAATCTCAGATTAGAGGCACTTTTGACTCAAACAAAAGTGTAGACTAAGACATTGAGCTTCTGTAATTTGAAAAGTGCTAAAGTTTGTGTTATTTGGTGACTGCAATCGCCTGCCCCAAGCACTCACGTTACAGATATCGCTAAACTACAACATCTCCAGAAATGCTCCATATGACACCAAAGTGATATGGGTGAGTAAAACAACTTGTTTTATTACAGAAATAAGGCTCAGATTGTAAAAAACGTTAATTCTCCTTTCAGGCGGGTTCTTCAGGCGGGTCTGGAGCTCACCGCGATCAGCTGGTAGGAGTTGTTCATCATGGCGATCAGCATGTTGAGGAGGACCACCAGGGAGATGATGTTGTACGTCCCGAACATGGTCGCCCCCACGAACTCCGTGAACTCGTGTCTCGCTCGGACGTTGGTGACGTAGAGGTTCAGGAGGCCGAAGATGGACCAGAACAGGGACTGAAGGGTCTCGAACAACCTGAAAGGCAGAGGAGGAAACGGTCGGGTGGGTTCAGATTCAGAAGAACGACGGATGAGTACAGAAAGAGAAGAACGATGGGAGGATGACTAGAGAAAGAGAAAAACGATGGGCTCATATTCACCCTCATGAAATATTCAGGACGTGCGGCGATGGAACGCGGAGGCGCTAACGTGAAGCTAACGTGAAGCTAACGTTATTTAGCGTTTGTGTCACGGAGGCCCAGGACTCGATAGACCATGATGCATCACTGCGGGAGAATCAGACCCCGCCCCCAGAGATGATCCATAATGAACGAAGACGCACTCGGAACATCGGGAAAACTGGGACAAAACGTTCACATTAGAGTCTGAGGGGGAAAAAAAACACAGGGAACTACACTACCCATGATCCTTTGCTCCAGCTCAGTACAGGGGGATGAGAGAGAGAGAGAAAGAAGAGAGGGAGAGAGGAGGATGAGAGAGAGAGGGAGAGAGAGGAGGATGAGAGGGACGAAGAAGAGAGTGAGGGAGAGAGAGAGAAAGAAGAGAGTGAAAGAGATGAGGATGAGGGAGAAAGAGAGAGAGAGAGAAAGGATTTGTGGAGAGAGAGAGGAGGATGAGAGAGAGAGGGAGAAAGAAGAGGGAGGAAGAGAGAGGAGGAAGAGAGAGAAAGGGAGAGAGAAGAGAGGGAGGAAGAGAGAGGAGGATGAGAGAGAGAGGGAGAAAGAAGAGAAAGGGAGGGAGAAAGAAGAGAGAGAGAGGGAGAGAGGAGGATGAGAGAGAGAGGGAGAAAGAAGAGAGAGAGAGAGAGGGAGAAAGGAGAGAGGGAGGGAGAAAGAAGAGAGAGGGAGAGACAGGAGGAGGGGAGGGGCGAAGAAGAGAGTGAGAGGGAGAGAGAGGAAGAAGAGAGTGAAAGAGACGAGGATGAGGGAGAAATCCAATCCACTTTATTTATATAGCACAGAAAGAGATATATAGCATAGAAAGAGAGAGAAAGAGAGGATTTGTGGAGAGAGAGGAGGATGAGGGAGAGAGGGAGAAAGTGTGGGCTTGTTATTGAATGAAGTGGAAGAAAATGAAATGAATAATTTGTTTCGTGGTGAAGGTCTGGAGAGGCCAGAGCGAGAAGAGAGTGAGAACGGAGGTGAAGAGAACGGATGACAAAATGAAACACCAGAACTCACACGAGAGACTGAGAGAGAGGGAGAGAGAGGTGGAGAAAAAAGAGAAGTGGTGAGAAGGAGAGAGGTGGGGATGGAGAGAGGTGGAGGTGGAGATGGAGTGAGAAAGAGGAGGAGAGAGAGAGAGAGGGAGCTAAAGACGGAGAGAGAGAGAGGGAGATGGAGCGAGGGAGGTGGAGATGGAGTGAGAAAGAGGAGGATTAGAGAGAGGGGGAAGAGAGAGAGAGGGGGAGAGGGAGAGAGAAACAGAAGGAAGGGGAGAGGGAGGGAGAGAGGGAGATAAAGATGGAGAGAGAGGGAGAGAGAGGGAGGGGAGAGAGAGAAAAAAGAATAAGTGAGAGAAAGAGAGAGAGAGAGTAAGGGAGAGAAAGACAGAGGGATGGAGAAAGAGAGGGAGATGAAGGGAGGGAGAGAGAGAACAAAAGAAGGGGAGAGAAGGAGGGAGCGAGGGAAAGAAAGATGGAGGGAGAGAGGGAAGCAGGGAGAGAGAGACAGAAAGAGAAGGAGAGATAAAATGGACAGAAAGTGGGGAGAATGGGGGGAGGAAAGAGACAGAGAAATGAGGGAGACTGTAAGCACAGAGCGAGAGAAGGAGGAGAGAGAGGAAGAGAGAGAAAGAAAGAAAGAAAGACGGGGGAGAGAGGGAGGAAGGAAAATCTGAGAACAATAGAAGAGAATGAGAAGGGAGAGAGAAAGAAATAAAGAAAGCAACGGGAGAGAGGGAAAGGAAAGAGAGAGATGGAGAGAGTGAGACGGAGGTGTGAATGAGCTGCCACATTAGGAAAGTGCTAAGAGAGTGTGAAGGACAGATGAGAGGAACAGGAGGAAGCCGCCAGCAGCAGCGAAAAGCAAAACACCATCAAGACAAACTCAAGATGTTGTGACCGAGAATTTAAAATGAGCAAAATGTGGAAGGAAAATGTAAAATAATCAAATACAGGGCATTTAAAATCAAATAAATGACATTTAAAATCAAATACGGGACATTTAAAATCAAATAAACTACATTTAAAATCAAATAAATGACATTTAAAATCAAATACAGGACATTTAAAATCAAATAAATGACGTTTAAAATCAAATACAGGGCATTTAAAATCAAATAAATGACATTTAAAATCAAATACGGGACATTTACAATCAAATAAACTACATTTAAAATCAAATACAGGGTGTTTAAAATCAAATACAGGACATTTAAAATCAAATAAATTACGTTTAAAATCAAATAAATGACATTTAAAATCAAATACAGGACATTTAAAATCAAATAAACGACATTTAAAATCAAATAAATGACATTTAAAATCAAATACAGGACATTTAAAATCAAATAAACGACATTTAAAATCAAATAAATTACATTCAAAATCAAATAAACGACATTTAAAATCAAATAAATGACATTTAAAATCAAATAAATGACATTTAAAATCAAATAAACGACATTTAAAATCAAATAAATGACGTTTAAAATCAAATAAATGACATTTAAAATCAAATAAACGGCATTTAAAATCAAATAAATGACGTTTAAAATCAAATAAATGACATTTAAAATCAAATAAATGACATTTAAAATCAAATAAACGACATTCAAAATCAAATACAGGACGTTTAAAATCAAATAAACGACATTTAAAATCAAATAAATGACATTTAAAATCAAATACAGGACATTTAAAATCAAATACAGGACGTTTAAAATCAAATAAATGACATTTAAAATCAAATAAATGACGTTTAAAATCAAATAAATGACATTTAAAATCAAATAAATGACATTTAAAATCAAATAAACGACATTCAAAATCAAATACAGGACGTTTAAAATCAAATAAACGACATTTAAAATCAAATAAATGACATTTAAAATCAAATACAGGACATTTAAAATCAAATACAGGACGTTTAAAATCAAATAAATGACATTTAAAATCAAATACAGGACGTTTAAAATCAAATAAATGACGTTTAAAATCAAATAAACGACATTTAAAATCAAATACGGGACATTTAAAATCATTTAAAATCAAATACAGGGCAGATTTAGGCTCGCTCACAGCTGATCGGCGAACAGGTGCTAACGCAACAGCGCTAATCGTCATGATTGGCAGGAGCGCGATCGGTGGGTTATTATGCTCCAACGTGATTGGAAGCTGGAGCGCAGTTCGGCCCTTCGAACTTGCGGGGATTTTGCTCAGTCGATGAATATTTTCCCGACACCCCCCCAGCGAATTTCGGCGAAAGGTGAGGGATTTTCATGCCTGATCAATGTAAATATGCCGGAATTAGCACAAGAGCTACTTTACATCCATTATCCTAAGGCAGGTCAGAACAGAGGAACATTTAGAGCAGGGGTGTCAAACATGCGGCCCGGGAGCCAGATCTGGCCCTCCAAGACCTTTAATCTGGCCCTCGGCTGATTTTCTATTGAAATATTTAAATTATATCTAAATTTTCTCTTAAAAAATTGGTCATTTTCTGCACCTCTTTTCTGCCTCTTTCCAAACGCTCTTAAAGGACCATCGTTTTGACCGTCGACCGTGACACCCTCATCAGCAAAATGTCAAAAGTGCAGGATTTTCCAAGAAAAATTGACTAATTCCTATTTTTTCAGGAGGTGAGTGGGAAACCTGTACGCTTGTGTTGAAATAGCATTTTTCAGGTTGTTCATAATATTATAATATGTTGTAAAAGAAAGAGTTCATCAAATAAAAAAGACTTCTGTAATAGATTTGTGTTTCTCTGCACAAATATTTGGACTTATTGTTATTTTTGGGGTATATTTGCCATCAGTTTTCTGATCCGGCCCCTTTGGGATCAAAGTAGGTTGGATACGGCCCCCGGACCAAAATGAGTTTGACACCCCTGATTTAGAGGAACCCACAGAAGAGACAGAAGTGCAGCAAGTTCACCACAACAGACCATTCTCTGAGTTTAAGAAGAACATCTACCTGTGAGAGCAGGTTTGATTATTTTAACCAGTGTTTCAGAGTGTTCTTGAAGGTCGAGGAGGACCCACAGTTCCTGACATGAGCAGGTCATGTGTTCCATGACTGTGATCCTCTGATAAACATCACCATTTGGCCAAATTTGGTCGTGCGTCTCTGTATGTTCCAGTCTCCTCTGGTCAGTGCTCTCGTGTTCACTCGGTTAGTCGTTTTTTTTTTACTTACAAAATCCATTAATGGTGGAGGAGCGAATCCATTTAAAACTTTAAAAACAAGGCGAGCATCCTTAAAGGTCCCATGGCATGAAATTTTCACTTTCTGAGGTTTTTGAACGTTAATGTGAGCTCCCCTACCCTGTTTAGGGCCCCCCCTATGGTTAAAAGTTGCGAAATGTCTAAACTGATCATTTGCGATCCTTTTCTGCGTTAGAAAAAATCAGAGCTCAAACAGGCGATTTTGAACAAGGAAACTTATTGACGTCAGCTCGAAAAAAGAAATGCAAATGCAGTTCCACCCCCGTCTGTCTGTACTCAGCGTCTCTGTAAATCACGCCCAGAGAGTTTGGACTGCGGAGGAGCTACGCAATGCGAAATGCGTTTTTTTATTTGCCTGGAGGAACTTGCGAGTGTTTCTAGGCTCGGAAGTCCTTTATCTGAGCCTGTGGATATCTGAAACCGCAGTGGTTTAATTTTATTTTCTGTGGAAATGTGTTTATTTTTCAATGGAAGGCTTCTCATCTCTCTCTGCGCAAAAACACAGAAGTGGGTCAGAGCGCACAGGCACAGCTGAGAGTTCGGCCACGCCCCCACCCTCTACTATAGGCCATCTCTGTCCTCCTCATTTGCATTCAAGCAACAACGCCCATAATGGAGTGTTCCAGAGTGACATTTATGACTCTTTCTCATCTTATC